>ML663557.1:523700-828691 GCA_007570785.1 Antilocapra americana
TTAGCTCTTCTCTAAATTTTTGGTAGAATTCAGCTGTGAAGCCATCTGGTCCTGGGCTTTTGTTTTTTGGAAGATTTCTGATTACGGTTTCAATTTCCATGCTTGTGATGGGTCTATTAATATTATCTATCTCTTCCTGGTTTAGTCTTGGAAAGTTATACTTTTCTAGGAATTTGTCCATTTCATCCAAATTGTCCAGTTTATTTGCATATAGTTGCTGATAATAGTCTCTTATGATCCTATGTATTTCTGTGTTTTCTGTTGTGATCTCTCTGTTTTCATTTCTGATTCTGTTGATTTGGTTCTTCTCCCTTTGTTTATTGATGAGTCTGGCTAATGGTTTGTCAATTTTATTTATATTCTCAAAGAACCAGCTTTTGGCTTGGTTGATTTTTGCTATGGTCACTTTTGTTTCCTTTGCATTTATTTCTGCCCTGATCTTTAAGATTTCTTTCCTTCTACTAGACCTGGGCTTCTGCATCTCTTCCCTTTCTAGTTGCTTTAGGTGTAAAGTAAGGTCATTTATTTGATTTTTTTCTTGTTTCCTGAGGTGAGCTTGTATTGCTATGAACTTTCCCCTTAGCATTGCTTTCACAGTGTCCCATAGGTTTTGAGTTGTTGTGTTTTCATTTTCATTCATTTCCATGCATAACTGAATTTCATTTTTAATTTCTTCTGTGATTTGTTGGTTATTCAGCAGTGTGTTGTTGAGCCTCCATATGTTGGAAGTTTTGAAAGGTTTTCTCCTGTAGTTGATATCTAATCTCACTGCATTGTGGTCAGAAAAGATGCTTGGGATGATTTCAAAATTTTTGAATTTATCAAGGTTAGATTTATGGCCCAGGATGTGATCTATCCTGGAGAAGGTCCCGTGTGTGCTTGAGAAAAAGGTGAAATTCCTTGTTTTGGGGTGGAATGACCTATAGATATCAATTAGGTCTAGTTGGTCTATTGTTTCATTTAAAGTTTGAATTTCCTTGTTACTTTTCTGTCTAGTTGATCTGTCCATTGGTGTGAGTGGTGTATTAAAGTCTCCCACTATTATTGTGTTGTTGTTGATTTCCCCTTTCATACTTGTTAGCATTTGCCTTACATATTGTGGAGCTCCTATGTTGGGTGCATAAATATTTATAATTGTTATTTCTTCTTCCTGGATTGATCCTTTGATCATTATGTAATGTCCATCTTTATCTCTTTTCACTGCCTTTATTTTAAAGTCTACTTTATCTGATATGAGTATTGCCACTCCTGCTTTCTTTTGGTCTTTATTCACATGGAATATCTTTTTCCAGCCTTTAACTTTCAGTCTATATGTGTCCCTAGGTTTGAGGTGGGTCTCTTGTAGACAACATATATAGGGGTCTTGTTTCTGTATCCAGTCGGCCAATCTTTGTCTTTTGGTTGGGGCATTCAACCCGTTTACATTTAAGGTAATTATTGATAAGTATGATCCCGCTGCCATTTATTTTATTGTTTTGGGTTCCAGATTATCTATCCCATCCATGTTTCCTATCTAGGCAAGTTCCTTTAGCATTCGTTGGAGGGCTGGTTTGGTGTTGCTGAATTCTCTCAGTTTCTGCTTGTCTGAGAAAATTTTGAATTCTCCTTCAAATTTGAATGAGATCCTTGCTGGGTACAGTAGTCGGGGTTGTAGATTGTTTTCTTCCATGACTTTAAGTATGTTTTGCCATTCCCTTCTGGCCTGAAGCGTTTCTGTTGAGAGATCAGCTGTTATCCTTATGGGATTCCCCTTGTGAGTTATTTTTTGCTTCTCCCTTGCTGCTTTTAATATTTGGTCTTTATATTTGATATTTGCTAATTTGATTAATATGTGTCTTGGGGTGTCCCGCTTGGGGTTCATTCTATTTGGGACTCTGTGTTTCTTGGACCTGAGTGGCTATTTGCTTCCCCAATTTAGGGAAGTTTTCTACAATTATCTCTTCAAGAATTTTCTGATGGTCTTTCTTTTTGTCTTCTTCTTCTGGGACTCCTGTGATTCGAATATTGGTGCGTTTAATATTGTCCCAGAGGTCTCTAGGATTGTCCTCATTTCTTTTCATTCTTTTTTCATTTTTCCTTTCTGTTTCATTTATTTCTGCCATTCTGTCTTCTACCTCACTTATTCTGTCTTCTATCTCTGTTATTCTACTGTTGGTTCCCTCCAGGGTGTTTTTGATCTCATTTATTGCATTATTCATTGTATTTTGACTCTTTTTCATTTCTTCTAAGTCCTTGTTAAAGCTTACCTGCATCTTCTCAATCCTTGCCTGCCGGTTATTGAGCTGCAACTCTAACTTATTTTCCAGGTTTTGGATCATTTTCACTATCATTATTCGGAATTCTTTGTCAGGTAGACTTCCTATCTCTTCGTCTTTTGTTTGGTCTAGGGGGTATTTATCCTGTTCCTTTACTTGCTGGGTATTTCTCTGCCTTTTCATCTTGTTTATCTTGCTGTGTTGTCCCTTTATTGTGGGGATTCCTCTCTGTGGGAGGGGTTGGATGTGTGGTTTGTCGAAGTTTCCTGGATGGGAAGGCTTGTGTGGTTTTCTGGTGGGTGAGTCTAGGTTTCCTCACTGTTACTAGCAAGAGATAAGAATGGGGAGAAAACAGTCAAGCCAATGATCTCTCTCGCAGATAGCAGTGGGTACTGGAGCTTGGATCTTAAAAGGTACAAAGTTGATACCATGTACTAAGGAGCAAAGATTAAAAATCTAGAGTAAAGACTGGGTTCTCAAAAATACTTTAAAAAAAAAAAACAAAACGGAAAATAAAAATAAAGGAAAGAAAAGAAAAAAAGAAAAAACATAGCAAGGTCATAGGGGACTTAAAAATTCTAAAAAAAAAAAAAGAAAAAAAGAAAAAAGTAGAAGGAAAAAAATATATATATAAAAGTTTTAAAAATTTAAAAGATGTTCCTAGTACAGTTATAATGAAGGCTTTCTCTGGTGCTGGTGCATTCGGTGAAGGGAAGGGTCTGTAGATTTTCAGATGATTCCCTGGTCCGGCTTCTCCTTCTCAGTCTATAGACTCCTTTCTGTGCAGTCAGCGCCACCTGCAGGGCTTTAATTTGCTACTCCTGTCAGATTCAAAGCTGTTCGCTCCGCTCGCCTCTGCGTCCTCTGTTTGCTGGTCTTTTAAGTGTCTATTCAGCGCTTTGGAGTTTGCCCTGCTCCTGGTGAGAGGGCTTCCCCCGCCCCCTCTGCTCAGGCTCTCTGTGGTCCGCCCAGCACAGTTGGGGAGTGGGGCTTCTCCCCTCCCCCAGCCCAGCCGCTCGGTTTTGTCAGCGTGCAGCTAAGCAGGCCTTCTTGGTCGGGCTTGTCCTTCTCACAGTCTACAGTCTCCTTTCTATGCAGTCTGTGCCACCGGCAGGGATTTAATCTGCTTCTGCTGTCAGTTCCAAAGCTGTTGGCTCTGCTAGCTTAAGCGTCTTCTGTCTGCTGGTCTTTTAAGTGTCTATTCAGCGCTTTGGAGTTTGCCCTGCTCCTGGTGAGAGGGCTTCCCCCGCCCCTTCTGCTCAGGCTCTCTGTCGTCCGCCCAGCACAGTTGGGGAGTGGGGCTTCTCCTCTCCCCCGGCCCGGCCGCTCGGTTTTCTCGGCGTACAGCTGAGCACGCCTTCTAAGGTGTGTACAGCACCGATCCATCCAGAATCCCCAGAAGTCTTGGATAGCCTCCCCGGGGCTGGGTTATGCCCACTGCTCTCGGGCGGGGGCTGGGCCGGTCGGCAGCCCACAGCTGCCCAGCCTCTCCTCCTCACCGCCCTTTGTTCTGTGCTCGGGCCTGGGGGAGGGGGTGCTTTTCCTGGGAGGTTAGGTCCCTCGGGCTGCTCCGTTCCCTGAGCCCGCGGCCCGCCCCTCGCTGAGCAGGAGCAGTCCGCTTCGGCCAGTGGGGGGTGGGGCGCCCTGCCGCTGGCTGTGCCTTGTAGCCAGAGACGAACCTTGCAGGGCTTAGCTATTAATCTGCTTTTGCTCTCAGCTATATTGCTCTCCAAGATCCACCGCAGATCTGCCAGAGAGAATGCTCCCTGGTATTCGGAAACCTTTCTCCTCTTTTTTTTTTTTTTTCCTCTTTATTCCAGACTCCCCTTCCGGGACAGAACCCGTCCCCAGCTCTTTGTCTCTCCCTCTACTTTTTTTTTTCTTTTCTTTCTTTTGTCCTACCTCCTCACGTCGGCAATGGGTCGCCCCTCCAGATGCCCGATGTCCTCTGCCAGCATTCAGTTCCTGTTTTTTGGAGTTTGCTCGGCCTTTAAAAGTTCTTTTGGTATATTTATTGGGGAGAGAGTGTTCTCCCCGTCCTATTCCTCCGCCATCTTAGTTCCCCTCCTAATTGCTTTTTTTGACAGAATTTGTCATAGCCACATCAAAAAAGTGTTATGGACATAGCAGAAAGCACCATCTGGGGTGAATCAACCTCAATTCTTTTTTTTTTTTCTTTCTTGGTACCTACATTTGAAATATAATTGAAACAAGTTAATTATCATATGTCTAATCAATCGCCAGCCCAGGACTGATGCTCGGGGCTGGTGCAGCGAGATTTCCCAGGGGGGAGGGAGGAGGGAGGGGGGTTCTGGATGGGAAGCATATGTAAACCCATGGTGATATCATGACAATGTATGGCAAAAACAATAAAAAAATATAAATAAAAAAAAAAGAAATCAACAACAACAACAAAAAAAGAAACCTCACTGGCTTAGCCTGGGTGTCCTTATCCTTCTCAGGAAAGCAGGGACAGGGACTGACTGTCTCACTAGAACTGGACACGGTGGGTGACAGGTAGGTCCCCAGAAGGATGTCCGACCTCCCCTCAAAACAAACAGGCAAGCAAGCAGAGGTCTGCCATGTAACTCTTACCCGTTTTTTTTCCTCAGCAGATGACTTTGTCTCATACTCTGGTAAAAGGCCTCCCTCTACTAACTCTGCAGGCTTCTGCACACATCACCTGTCACAGTGGAAAAATTAACCCCTGGATCAACAAACAGAACCACCTCCTTTGTCTCATCCTTCTAAAGCTCCTCTCCTCCCTCCTGTCCTTCAGAACTACATTGTGTATACAACATTGGAGTTATTTGTACCCACTGTCCCTGCTGCCTCTCCTTCCCATTCGTGCTTCTCTCTGGCTTGACTTCCATTTCAGTTGCTTAGTGAGACTGCACTGGTCCAAGCTGCTGAGGACCTTCATGTTGGCAAAATGTCTCGTGGGTATTTTCATGAAGACCTGAAAAGCGAGATGAGCTTAGATCCCTATCTCACGCCATGCGCAAAAGTTAACTTTCAGATATCTTAGAGACTATCACTGAAAGCATGATCCATAAAAGAAACACTGATAAGCTGGACTTGGAAGAATTCAAAACTTTTGTGGTTCAAAGACAATTTTAAGGTAATAAAAAAGACAAGCTACAGACTTGAGAAAATATTTTCAAGTGACACATTGGATAAAGGACCTGCTTCTAGTGTGTACAATGGGGTAGGAACTTAGCTTTCTTGTTCACTGTTGTATCCTAAGCATCTGTTTCAGTTCATGACGTTTGGAAGGGGCTCCATAAATGAGTGACTATAGCATTAATGCAGTTCGGGGAAGAGTTTTTAGGAACATAATAGAGTCAGAGGGGGAGAGAAGATAATCTGGAACATTTGTAGAATGTCTGTGAAGCGCCTGTAACCACTAGGTTGGTTCCTTTTTGGATCTCCATGGCACAAGGAAGGAAACTGAGACGTGCAAGGGTGATTTATTTTTTTGCCCAAGATCAAGTGTGACTAAGTGGGAGAACGAGAGTCCAGACCTTGGTTGCTAGTTCCACATCTGGTGGGCTGTGGTTTCTACTGTAGGGAGGGTCTTCACTCCTGAGCCATCTAGGCCTGGCACTGTGCCTTCTCTCTTTGTCTTTCTCCACCAGTATGAGATGTGCAGATCTCCAGGCTTTGGGAGCATCTCCCCAGAATTTGCTCCCTGATAATCTGGCGGCGGACACACATGTCTGATGCAGTGAAGAGCTGTCGTGTGAACACCCAGCAGCAGCTTTCACTCTGTTTGTTTTGGAGAATATGTCCTCCCATGATTACAGTTCTCGTGTTCTACCTTTCCATCAAACTGTATTTCAGCAAATATGTTTTGGCTGCCAGCTGGGGTCTGACAGGCCTAAATTCACTTTTACTTTTCTCTGTTTTCCTTGCAACACTTTTTATTCTTAACTGTGCAGGCTCTGAATCTCAAACTGATAGGCAGGTTAGATCCAGATGGGAACCAGACTATGGAAAAGCATGAGAATGTCAGGGAATGGCATGCTGCAGACCGTATACATGGCTTTTACAGATGGTGATGGAGATGGCATGACCTGATGCCAGTTATTATATGATGTCAGCAAGAAGCCTGTTCTAAGTATTGTGTCCTGGGCATTCTCAGAAAATAAAGACGTTGTTTGAGGCTCAGAGGAAGGCAGTATTGTGACACTTTGAATAAAGAACTGTGTCTCTAGGGGACCTGGACTGTTAGACTCAACTCTGCTGCTAGTTGTATAGTTGTGGTTCAAATTATTTCATCTTCCTTATCTTCTCTTTCCTGATCTGTCAAATGAGGAGGTTAGAGCAGATAAACTTTAAGGCTTTTTCCCAGTCTTTGACATTAAATTAGATAGTCCAGCCAGAACTAACCAGGGCTTCTTAAGCGTAGGTATAAACCTTATTCTCCCAGTGATTTGATTTAATGTTTACCTCCAACTCTCTGCATCATCTTCAGACTTCCCAGATAGGAATGTGACAGCTATACCTTGGCAGTCCACTTAGGGGATAAACAAGTCTGGACATGAAGAACCATAAGGGTTGTATGTTGAAGAAGACAAGGGAAGGATTGAGATCTGAACATGGTACCTCACCAAACACTGCCAGGCATGTGTCATCCTAACTGGCCATGACAACAGAGATTCTAAAACACACATGATTATAGGACGTTTGCAGCTTCTGGCCACAGTTCACTGCTTTTTTTCTTTACTTTTTTTATTCCCAGCTCATAAACAGCCAGGATCAGCCTGGGAGGAAGGACCAGGCCCCTGAAAGGCAGACAGCCTGTCCGAGTAGAATCGATTCTGGATCTAAGGGTGGGCTCTGGCCTGAGTTCTGCCATAGACATGCTGTGAGGGCCCGATTCCTCCTTTCTCAGGGCAGGTGCTCTGTGAGCAAGCTTGAGGGCACCACCACTCTGGCAGGTTGCTGCTGCTGTTCAGTTGCTAAGTCGTGTCTGACTGCACCACACCAGGCTCCTCTGTCCTTCACTGTCTCCTGGACTTTGCTCACATTCATGTTCATTGAATCAGTGATGTTCTCTAACCATCTCATCCTTGTTGTCCCCTTCTCCTTTAGCCTTCAGTCTTTCCCAGCATCAAGGTCTTTGCCAGTGAGTCAGCTCTTCACATCAGGTGGCTAAAGTAGTGGGGCTTCAGCATCAGTCCTTCCAGTGAATATTCAGGCTTTATTTCCTTTAGAATTGACTGGTTGGAGTCCAAGGGACTCTCAGGAGGCTTCTCCCAACACCACAGTTCAAAAGCATCAATTCTTTGGCGCTCATCCTTCTTAATGGTCCAACTCTCACATCCATATACGACTACTGAAACAACATAGCTTTGACTAGATGGACCTTTGTCGGCAAAGTAATGTCTCTGCTTTTTAATATGCTGTCTAGGTTGGTCATAACTTTTCTTCCAAGGAGCAAATGTCTTTTTATTTCATGGCTGCCGTCACAATCTGCAGTGATTTTGGAGCCCCCCAAAATAAAGTCTCTCATTGTTTCCCTATCTATTTGCCATGAAGTGATGGGACCAAATGCCATGATCTTAGTTTTCTGAATGCTGAGCTTTAAGCCAACTTTTTCACTCTCCTCTTCCACTTTCATCAAGAGGCTCTTTAGTTCTTCACTTTCTGCCATAGGGTGGTGTCATCTGCATATCTGAGGTTATTGATATTTCTTCCGGCAATCTTGATTCCAGTTTGTGCTTCATCCAGTCCAGCATTTCTCATGATGTACTCTGCATATAAGTTAAATAAGCAGGGTAACAATCTACAGCCTTGAAGTACTCTTTCCTGATTTGAAACAGTCTGTTGTTCCATGCCCAGTTCTGTTGCTTCCTGACTTGTATACAGATTTCTCAAGAGTCAGGTCAGGTGGTCTGGTATTCCCATGTCTTTAAGAATATTCCACAGTTTATTGTGATCCATGCAGTCAAAGGCTTTGGTGTAGTCAATAAAGCAGAAATAGATGTTTTTCTGGAACTCTCTTGCTTTTTCAATGATCCAGTGGATGTTGGCAATTTGATCTCTGGTTCCTCTGCCTTTTCTAAAACCAGCTTAAACATCTGGATGTTCATGGTTCACGTATTGCTGAAGCCTGGCTTGGAGAATTTTGAGCATTACTTTACTAGTGTGTGAGATGAGTGCAATTGCACAGTAGTTTGAGCATTCTTTGGCATTGCCTTTCTCTGGGATTGGAATGAAAACTGATCTTTTCCAGTCCTGTGGCTACTGCTGAGTTTTCCAAATTTGCTAGCATATTGAGTACAGCACTTTCACAGCATCATCTTTCAGGATTTGAAATAGCTCAACTGGAATTCCATCACCTCCACTAGCTTTGTTCATAGTGAGGCTTCATAAAGCCCACTTGCCTTCAAATTCCAGGATGTCTGGCTCTAGGTGAGTGTTCACACCACCGTAGTTATCTGGGTCATGAAGATCTTTTTTGGATAGTTCTTCTGTGTCACCTCTTCTCAATATCTTCTGCTTCTGTTAGGTCCGTACCATTTCTGTCCTTTATTGTGCCCATCTTTGCATGAAATGTTCCCTTGGTATCTCTAATTTTCTTGAGGAGAGCTCTAGTCTTTCCCATTCTGTTGTTTTCCTCTATTTCTTTGCATTGATCACTGAGGACGGCTTTCTTCTCTCTCCTTGCTATTCTTTGGAAGTCTGCTTTCAAATGGGTACGTCTTTGCTTTTCTCCTTTGCCTTTTGCTTCTCTTCTTTTCACAGCTATTGGTAAGGCCTCCTCAGACAGCCATTTTGCCTTTTCGCATTTCTTTTTCTTGGGGATGGTCTTGATCACTGCCTCCTGAGGAATTAGCCCAGGCTCAGTCTAATTCGCTGATGGTTATCAGACCGGAGCTGCTGCTGTGGATGTGACTGAATACTTAAGAGATGTTTCCTGAAAGTAACTGAAACAAGGAGTCAGAATCCTGAGGCTAGGTGGCAGCTTTCAGTTCGTTCATTCTGGTTTTCTATCTGATAGTTCAGTCTCCTCTACATACCCTTTGAATTCATGCTTGAACTCACCTTGTAATGAGGAACTCCCTGCCTTGCTAGGATATTGTAGCTTGCTCCACAGTTCCCTTTCCTCTCTCAAGCTGCTCCTGCTGTCGATTGACGTTCAAACAAGAATGTCCACATCACACACACACACACACACACACACACACACACACACACACACACCACACACACACACAGAAGATTTCCTGTTTTTACTTTCCAGAAAGAACCAAGAATAATATGCACAGGATCACTGTGTCTTATGTCCCCTCATAAAGAAATCTTGGTTTATTATGAACTGGTAGCTATGAGAGATTACTTTCTCCAAAGGAGATCAGCATAATTGTGCTATAGTTTTGTAGGTGTTTTATTTCAGGAGAGAAGCTCCACTTCTATCCGTGGGTATTTATTTTACATATTTACATGTTATACTTGGTGTGTTAAATAATTACTTTTGAGCCTCTGCTATCTGCAGTGTCCTGTGCTAAGGGCCAGGGCAGACAGAGGCATTGATGCCTTATTACAGCACATCAGTCAAAGGCTGATTTGTTACCCACCCGGATTCTTGGACTCTAATGAATAGAAATTGAAAAGAGGCCAGATGAGAATTCGGAAAGGGTGTTGTTTAGACTCCTGCTGCAACATGATGGAAGGAAAGCAAGTAAGAGGTTCGCTTGCTTCCTCCCGAGGAGTGGGGTGGGTCCGTGGTTTGGGCTGGAGGTGGTCTGCCCAGCCCCCCGTGATAGTCTGTGCAGGGGGTCATACACAGGACCCTCCTTTTGCCCCAGGCACCTTGGAGGGGGCAGTTGGGTTTTGGCCTTTTTGAATCTTTTTCACAGTCTGTCCCAGCTGCCCATGCAGGCACTTATTTTTAATCCGTTACAGCGTCTTTGTATTCTGTTGCTCAAGGAGACGTTTGTCCAGGTGCAAGCAATGCAGTAAAGGGTCCCAGGGGCCAGCCTGTCTCAAATTCACCAACAGCTATTTGTTGAGCATCTGCTCCGTGGCTGCCTCAGGTTCTTGCCCTTACGGAGTCTGCCATCCGCCAAGGGAGGCGGTGTTTGATGTCCATCACACCGTCTTGAATCATTGTTGACTTCGCCACCTCTTCACGAGGCTCTGCTCTCCCTGAAGCGAGGTTACGTGCCGTGCATTACTAAATTTCCACCACCTGGCACACTGTAGGCAGAAGGTAAATATTTGTTAAGTGAGTCAGTGGCTGGATACATGATGGGAAAAACACGCGCTTTGGCATCTGGTACTTTAAGCTAGGTCTCGACTCAGCAGTTTGCCAGCTAGGTGGCTGGGGATAAGGCCAGGCAGTTTTATAAAATAGGGAGTTCTTTTGCAGTGTGGATGTAAAGATTAAAAGAGGGGATGCACAGAGTCCTTCTTATGTCTGCCTGCTAAGTCGCTTCAGTCACGTCCGACTCTTTGCAACCCCATGGACTGTAGCCTGCCGGGCTCCTCTGTCCACGTGATTCTCCAGGCAAGAGTACTGATGGGGGTTGCCATTTCCCTTTATGTCTCTTTTTAATTTGACTTCTCCTGCTGAGTTACTGGGAATGAGGCTTCCATTAAAACAACTCTTAAAAATTGGAGGGAAGGAGAGTACTATTTATTGAGTACTCTTGATGCATCAGGCGCTGTGCTCAGCCCTGTATCCGTTCTATCACTTAATTTTCATAACCTCCCTAAGTAAGTGTTAGTTGCTCAGTCGTGTCTGACTGTTTGCGACCCCATGGGCTGTAGCCTGCCAGACTCCTCTGCCCGTGGAATTCTCCAGACAAGAATACTGGAGTGGGTTGCCAGTCCCTTCTCTATCCCTATGAGTGAAGGACCTCCGTTTCCACTGGGGAAGCTGGAGGCCGGAGCAATGACATAACTCTCCAGAGCCTTGCTGACTCTAAGACCCAAGCAGGTGGATGGCGCCTGCAGAGCTAAAGGGAGCAAGGCAGGTGGGCGTACTCGGGGTAGGGCAGCCACCTTGGGAGAAACTGAAATCAGGTGGAGGTGGAAAGGGAGCAGGTACTTCAACTCAGCGACCATTTTCAATTAGTAATCATGAGAGGCAGCGAGAGCCCGTGATTTTAGTGGGAGAAGCAAGTAATGTGAGGCTTTTAGGGCTCAGTTTGACTCCCAGCTTCATCCTCTCCTAGCTGTGAGCTTCGCATCAGTTACTTCGCCTCTGAACTGTAGTTCCTTCACCAGAAATAGAGACGTTAGTACCTACCTCCCTGACAACCACGTGTGTCTGTGAGTAGTGAACACAGTACTACCTTCTAGATAAATGATAATTCCTATGAGTATTATTCGGTTTTTCATTATTCCTTTGGGGGCTTCTTCCCCTCTGAAGGGGGTCTGTTCTGGGGGGGTGGTCTCTGGGATTCTTTTCGTGTCTATTTCATCCTCTCTTTCCTGCAGCACAGTCTGTTCTTTTCTGTCGATGGTATAATTGAAAAGACAAAATCTTTGTTTTAATCCATACATACTACTCCCTCCCATACTGCAGTTCTGGCAAATTTACAATCACTGTCCGTCATATCAAGATTTTACTTACGTGGCTGAGCAATGTAGCCTTGGTTTTGGTTGAGAGGAGGAAGCATTTCTGTTGTTGTTGTTAAATCTGTTAAATATGATTATAGGAATTCATCTCATCCAGGTCAGTATAAAATCGGCTGAAACAAATCAGCTCTCCCTGCAGGTATATCTTCCACTAGAGCTCTGTTCAGAGACTTATAAGTAAATGGATTTAGGTATCTTGACTTTGATTTTCTCTGAATTATAGAAATATTTCAGGTGAGTCACATAGTAATTGAAGTACCTCATATTTTGGCTTTGTTGCTCTCTTCTCACCCACCTATCCTGTGTCTTTAAGTTGTAAACAGATGCTGGAAAGCATCTTGTCATTTAAAGATATCCCACAAGAAATTGTATTTAGTATCAGCAGTCACCTGTTACATGTCGGTGGGGAGGGG
Organism: Antilocapra americana; assembly: GCA_007570785.1. Lineage (NCBI taxonomy): Eukaryota > Metazoa > Chordata > Mammalia > Artiodactyla > Antilocapridae > Antilocapra > Antilocapra americana. Next base: position 535,963 of record ML663557.1, read on the forward strand.
GCGGTGAGCTGAGATGTTTTAGGGTTAGGGCTAGGGTAGACCTGGATGCTAGGGGGACAGTCAGGGCCTGGGCAGTTGGACCCCTCTCTAGGGCGAGTTTTTGTGTCCACTGCTCTTTCTGTAGGGACAGAACTGACTCAGGCTTTACCCAGGCTGGTTGCTCACCTGGGAGGCTAGTCCAGTGGATGGGAGATCACCACCGTCATCACGTGTTAGGAGTAGCAATTACTTTCTGGTGGGCAGAAGCCTTGTGACTCAGGCCACCAGTCTTTTTACTCACAGCCGGACCTAGAGGTAAGAGGACACCAGCTAAGTGGTTGGAGGTTTAGGGGGAGCAAGCATGCTCGTTAGGGAAACCTAAGGCAGCAATGGACCAACTGAGTCTGGTGGTGTGGGGGGAGGCTGTGACTGAAGGGGTCCACTACCATCCCTGGATGCTGGTATGAGGCCCAAGCACAGTGGCCGGCATGGACATGCTTTTCCCCTTCCCTCCTAGAGCAGACCAGGATGGGGCTTGGTGGTGCTCTCTTATGAAGAACCTCCAGGGACTCGGGCTGGGTGGAGATAGAGGCCTAGAGTTGACCATTCCCCACCCCTGTCCTTCCCTTTGGCCTGGGTGGTTTGCTGTTTTTAAACCATGACTTCATTAATTTTTGAGTAAATGAGCATCTGAGACAGCTAGTATTATAAAAGGACTCTTTTTTTTCTTTTAAGTGGTAAAATCCACTCTTCTGGACTCTTGAGAGAGTTTTGCTATGGTAGAGCAGTGAGCAGCTCTGCATTAGAATCACCTGGCAGGCTCATTAAATCTGATTGCTGGGCCTCATCCCCAGAACTTCATAGTTGGTGTGTGGGGGTGGGCTGAGAATTTGCATTTCCAGCAAGTTCCCAGAGCCTGCAGCCATGTCTGCCCCAGAGGACATACCCTGGGAATCACTATCATGGAGTAACCCATGTGTTCCCCATGCTGTGAATGTAAATGATGGCTATTTCATCAACTCCACCACTGCTGTGACTATCTCCTGTTGATACGCTTTTCTTTGTCTTCCTTCCACAGGCATTTTGACGTTGGACTACATGATTTCTTGGTTAGGTAAGCCAATTTTTATTTTAGATGTCTTTGGCATAGCCTGTCTATTATGGAATACTGAGATGAAAATAAAGTCCTTGTTAAATATCTTGATGAATAATGCCAACTGTATAGTTAGGAAAACACTGCCAGCACTGGGTTTTTTTTTTTTTTCCTTTTGGTGTGTGTGTGCCTCCCAGAGTCACACAAGAATAGCCAGCCTCTTTAAACAATCAAAGGAATTTATTTTTAAAGGGATTTATATCTGAAATGGTAGTTACCTAACTATCGGGCTGCTGCAAAGACAAATAGAAAAGTGAAGAGAGCCAGTCTGCATTCATACATTAAACAACCGTCTTGACCAGTCTTCCCTCCACTGAATTTAAACTTTTTAAACAGATTCTTCTGGTTGTTTTGAGCTTCCCAGGTGGCTCAGTGGTAAAGAATTCACCCACCAATGCAGGAGATGTGGATTCCACCCCTGGGTCAGGAAGATCTGGAAGTGGAAATGGTAACCCACTCTCGTATTCGTGTTTGGAGAAATCCATATACAGAGGAGCCTGGCGGGCTACAGTCCATGGGGTTGTCAAAGAGCAGGATGTGACTAAACAGCAACTGGTTCTTCTGCAGTCAGTAAGACACCAACTTTGTTCATAATTCAGAGAGATTAGATAGGAGTTTATATCCTAGTATATTTATTGGTGATTTGTTAACCGAGTTGGCTTACGGGGTGTATTAATTCCCAATAGTTATTAAACAGAGGTTAAGTGGAAACATACCAGCATATTAAGAGTTGCTAAGACTATGCATCATATTTTTCCTGCTATAAACTTTGTTGTACTTTCTAGATTTTCATTATACTGAGCATGTATTTATTATTCTAATAATGCTGGGAAATGATCATTAAAAGTACCTATCAAAAATATATGTGGAAAGCAATAATGGTTGCTGAAGGACTATAAGCTGAAGATTACAAGCAAACCAGAAATCATGTAGAGTGATTTGCTTTCTGCAACTGTGTGGCTCTAAATGCTAATTAATTCTAAGAGTCCACTAATAAATAGTCTTGTAAATCACATGTGATTTCTGGGTAGACGTTACAATGGTTCAGTTCTCTGTGAGGCACAGCCATATCCTTGTGGGTAAGATACTCTCTGAGGGGAAATACACATCTTTGGCATCACCTGGATCCTAAAACAGAAGCGTTTCCTCTGTGCTAGATTGCATATAGTGGTGTCCCAAGAAGGGGCCTTGCCTACCTTGTCCTTTCCCTAGGCCTCACCCAAGGCGATGCAGTGAAATCTCCTTGGCCTGAGGAATATGGATTATCCTGACCTTCTCCAGGCTGTCACACACGGAAGGTTGTGTGTAAACTCTTACCTGCGATACATCAAGGGTAAATGTATTTTAGCAGGAGGGATAAAGGGTCAGTGGTCACAGGAAAGGCAGGCATGAGAATTCTGTATCTAAACCCATCATAAAAGCTGTCTGAATGAACTTCAGGGAATAGTTTGGATTTTTTGAGTTGATGTGTTTGGTACTTCGTGTTCCTCCCATACCACTGTTCACATGAGTGCTGTGGTTGCCTGCAAGTTTGTACTCAGTAACTTTCTTGAGGGCTGGGAACACATCTTAATCCCCTTTTTGTAATTCAGTTATATAGAGAATCAGCCCTTCAACAAAAATTTGTGTAGGGGTGACTGAAGGAGTAAATGGATGAAATATGAGGCAGAAAGGACATGAAGGGTGAGGATTAAGAAGCTGTTTATTTTAACAAGTAATTATTAAGCCTACCATGTTCCACTTACTTGGTGGGAAGAAGAGACATTTGATTTAAAGCTTTACCTCAGCTCATTGCTTGCCAGCCTGGAGGTTTGAGCAACCTGTAGTTGGGGGGTGGGGTTGGTCCGCTTCCGGGACCCCTCCTCTCTAACCTTTTCCTTGGTGCCAACCATGTCTCCCATGGTAGGGGAGGAGGCAGAGGGAGTGGTTAAGTGACTCTAATGTAACTGGCGTTGGGACTCCCTGACTCTGGCAGGCGGCTATCTTGTGTGAGTGCTAGTAAGATGCTCAATGAGTCACCCTAACCTGTTGTTCTGTGAACCAAGCAGAATTGGGGCTTCTTTCTGCCCTGCCGTCTTACTGCAGTTTTCCTTTCCTTTACTCAGGTCAGGGCAGAATAAACCAACAGGCCCCTGGTTATCCACTTGGGGAATAAAAGGTCAGTCTCTCCTTGTGGCAGGAATGCCCAGTCTCTGAATGAAGTCTCTTCATCGCCTCAGCCACCTCCCAGCACATGCGAGCACTCCCCACTAAGCCAAGAGCCTAAGGACTCTAAATCTCTTCCTGTCTTGCCGTATCTCACTGTTCGCTGAACCCAGGGTGGCAAGGCTTGAGCCGGGTCCATCGTGAGGCACATATGCAGTGCTCTAAGTGAGCTCAGCCCTCCCGTGACCGTGTATTTACAAAACGTGGAGCCAGAGGCCTTGGGGGTGAGAGAGCCTGACCGCCGGCATCTTGGCTCATTTGCTGTTTCCCTGCACTTCTCTGGCTTCCTCCCAGCTTGGGGATGGGGTCGGGGAGCTGGCTGAGGGGAACAGTCAGTTTTTATCTCCTAGGAATTCCAGGATGGTGTGGGGAGGGTTACCCCTTTATTTGCAGCTGTGTTTAGAAAGTGGATCCTTTCTGCTCCCATGTTGCAGGTGGTGGGGGTGGGATGCAGAACGCCGGCCTGGTGGGGACTTAGCATTGGGCCCTTTAGCGAGAACTGTTTCATCAGCACGTCAGTGTGGAAGCCGGGTTGAAGAGATGAAAGCAGGAGGTGAGGGAGTGGCAGCCACAATTCTTTTTAAAGGTTAAGCTGTGATGGGGAGGAGAGAAAGACCAGGCAGCTGGTGGAGAGGGTGGTTTGCAGGGGGATTTTGTTTTTCCTTTTTAATTGGAGGAACATTTAGCCAGCAGAAGGTCTTAAGTGCCCTTTAGACTTGAGAAAGTGGCTTCAGCTGGATAGAGAGAAGCAGCACATAATTGCCAGGGCAGTGAGGAAGGGAAGCCCTGAAGGGTGACTTAGACACCTCAAAGGGCCTTGACATATCAATGGAGAGATTGGTGTATCAATAGAGATCCTTAGAAGATTAGAAGAATGGTTGGGGTGGGGGTTAATACTTGACGGATCCTTCTCAGTCTGTGATGACCAAGAGAAAGAACATTTCCATTTGTAAAAAGAGGACATGCTAGAGAAATGGGCATAGACTTTTTTTTTGAATTAACTGCAATTATTGACTCCAACTAACTTTTAACATGTACTCTGGGTTGTCAGGCTGTATTGCATGCTTAGTGTTTGGCAGGAAAGAAACTGCAGTGTGCCTGAAATTAATCAGCTTCATCTTTTACGTTGATGGAAGCAATGTCAGCTTCTCTGGAATGACATCAATTTCCACAAAGCCAAGAGCCCTATCTGTGATCTCAACCTAGGCAGATGTAGGGAGGGACATGTTTCACTGGGCTATGGGGCAGGAAGGAGCTGTCACAGTTAATGAAATGTGAGCATTTCTGGTGTTGGCGTTTTATGATGACTGTGGGAAAATTCTGTGCACTCAATCCTTCTGCATCTTATAGAAATGAAAGGGAAGACTTCCTGGAAACAGTAGTCACAAATCACTTAAGAATATTCTCAGACGAGCATTAGCTAGAGTTCTTAATGTGATGCTACCAAAGAAAAAGGAAAAAAGTGGCCAGTCTAGGAAAAGAAACACAGAAGAAAGCTGCTCTTTGATTTTAAATAGGTAGCAGGATGACTTGTTTAAATTTAGCTTAATTAAGTTTTGGCAAGAAAGTAGAATTGATGAGTGATGTTTGGTTTGATTCTCACTGTTTCATTTTACCCAAAACTGTAGCCAGCCCCACCCCCTTTATGAAAAGTATTCTGTATTTGCTTTGTACAGAAAGCCACTTGCCCCTTTCTAAGTTTCTCAGATTGGGGAATCATTTTAAGTAATACAAAATGCTCTCATGACTTTTAAAGGAAAATCTCGAGGCATCCTTTTTATATACTGTCTGAAAGATGAAATTCGTCAGGGTTTTTTTTTTTTGAACAATTACTCCTATGCTTATGCATGTAAAAAGCAGAAAAATATTCACCCATGTTTTCTGTACTATTTATATTTAGTTATTTAATCCATTTTAATACATAATTCAAATAAGAGTCTAATTTAAATATTGGGACTTCCCTGGTGATCCAGTGGTTAAGATTTGGTACTTTCATTGCTGTGGGCCCAGGCTCAATCCCTAGTTGGGGAACTAAGATCCCACAGGCTGTGAGATACAGGCAAAAAAAATAGCAAAATAGGTTTTTTTTTACTATCACTTTCCCTTTTTGTTCTAAAGTCCACGTGTGAGCACTTCGGAGCCACTACTTTTGTCCTTAGAGTTTTTTTTTCCATTGGGTAGATTTTTATTGCAGTATAGTTGCTTTACACTGTTGTGTTAGTGTCTTCTGCTTGTTTTGATACCCTGTCAGGACCAGCAGAAATGCCAAGTGTAGCGGAGATGCCATGGGTACTTTTTAGGCAAATAGGGAAAGCCAGTGAGCCTCAGACATGGCCCTGAAGCTACTTGAAGAGCTCTCTGGAGCTGATACAGTCATTGGAAGATCGATTCCTTTACACAAGCAAACAGATTCTGCTTAGAGATCTTTCAGTGTCGTGCAGATTCAATCTTGTACAAGTGCTAATGTTTCTATGAGACATCTCTACTGTGTGCTTTTGAAGCGTGATTTTGTTCCCATGAGAGAGAAGGTAGAATGGGCCAGCTGCTCACTTCTGTGGTATCCTTTGTTCTCCTGGGGGTTGATCCTGGGACCCGACCACGGTCGGGACTCTCGTTGAATTGTCAGAGGGCAGCACATTTCAATGATGTGTCAATGAATGGTTCACCGAGTTCTGAAATGAGCAAAACTGGTTTTGGTTTTCTCTTGGTGACAATCTCCACCCGACCCAGTCACAAAACCAGCTCCACAGCAGAACAGAAGTGTTGTTTGGGCTGAAAACATTGGTGTTTTGAGCTTCATGAATCATAGGGTAGTCTGTACCCCCCTTTAGTTTGAGCACCCTGAAGTCCACTGCCTTGGGTGATGGACTGCTGTAGTTTAACAGTTGCAGTCATGGAGTTGATAAAGAAGTCTGCTCACCATCATTTGAAATTATGTTTTGGATCTTGTGATGCCCACCTGGCATCTTTAAGAAGCCTAGTAGTCAGATGACTGGCAATTCAGTGCAGTTGCTCAGTCATGTCCAACTCTTTGTGACCCCTTGGACTGCAGCACACCAGGCTTCCCTGTCCATCGCCAACTCCCAGAGCTTGCTCAAACTCATGCCCATTGAGTTGGTGATGCCATCCAACCATCTCATCCTCTGTCATCCCCTTCTCCCCCTGCCTTCAATCTTGCCCAGCATCAGGATCTTTCCCAGTGAGTCAGTTCTTCACATCAGGTGGCCAGAGTATTGGCATTTCAGCTTCAGCATCAGTCCTTCCAGTGAATATTCAGGACTGATTTCCTTTAGGATGGACTGGTTGGATCTCCTTGCAGTCCAAGGGACTCTCATGAGCCGAGTTGAGTCTGAGCCCTCACCATCTCTCACATCACATTTTCCTTTCTGCTTCTGGAGAAGAGATAGTCACCTTTGTCTGTAGTTTGGGCTTTTTACCTCACAGAGTTGTAGTGGAGTTTATAATATATGCCACACAGTCAGCTCCATGCACGGAAACAGTGAGGACTTAGTAGAGGTTAGTTTTTTCCTTCCCCCACCCCCACTTCACCTTTGCAGTCATGGTAACAGGTTTGAGTCCTGGCCTCTTTCCCACCTTGGGATCACTCACTCACCTTTTCTGAGCTCTTGGTGACTTCTCTGACACTGTCTCTCCCTACTCAGAACTAGTCAGTGATTCTCTTTTCCTCAGTCAAAGCCAGACTAATCCTACTGCCCACAGCAGTAGGTATTCAGGTTCCTTTGTTCCCATGCCTTCCTCCAGGGGATCTTCCAAGCCTAGGGATCGAACCCAGGTCTCCCACAATGTGGGTGGATTCTTTTACCATCTGAGCCACTGGGGAAGCCCTTTTCCATCTCATCTCACCTTGAATCTTTTGTGTCACTGCCAAATGAGTCCTCATGCTATTTTCCATCATTTTTCCTACTTCCTCACTTCTTTTTTTGGCTCACATGTTCCGTGTGCATGAAGTGCCCACCTGGCCCCATATTCAGGTCTTCTCCTTTCCTGTCCATCTTCAATGCTGCTTCCTCCATTCTCAGCATAAGTGTCTCCACTTTGGGCCTATTGTCTTTTTTTGTTTTTTTGTTTTTTTAACATGTTACACATCAGTTATCTCCATTTTTAAATAACACAGTGCTTGTTCTTATTTAAAAAAGAGTAAAGCAGTGGACTGGGAAAGTTCATTTGCTTGGTGACAGAGCTGAAACCATTGTCCCTTGTCTGTAACCCAAGGATGCAGAGCGTAGGGAAGGAGCTGAGCATTTGGCACCATGAATTAAAAAAAGTTTGAGTGAATACATCTTGTTTTTCAAAAGTGGAGCAAGACTTAGTAACCATCTCCTTTTCATTTAATCCATTTATTTATGCAACCAATTAAGTGGTCTAAGCACTATTCTAGGAACTGGGATGAAAGCAGTGATGGGCTAGACAAGGTCTCTGCCCTCTCTTGCCTGCACTGCAGTGGGTGAAGCCAGAGAGTAAATGAGCACAGCATTGCCCATGATGTGATGGAAGGGCAAGCCGGGGAACCCCCTTTGATGGCGTGGGCAGGAAGGGCCTCTTGGAGGCAGTAGGTGACACCAGGTGAGAGGCAGGTGAGCTGGAGGAGGCAGTGGGGGGATCTGAGGCCAGGCTGCTTCACGTACCAGGGCCCTGAGGCCAGAAGGAGCCCACTGAGGAATGGAAGGAGGCAGGGAAGCTCTTGGGGCTGGAGGATGTGGAGCAAGGAGCCAGGAGTCCAAGATGAGTCTGGAGGAAGAGGTGACAAGCCAGGCTGTGAAGAAGAACGGGTTCTCTTTTCAATGCAGTTGGTGCCACGGGAGGGTGTTAAGTAGGGGAGTAACGGGATGGATCCATGACAGGCTGAGCGAGGAATCTAGTGACATTACCCGTTACCATGCTGCTCCACTGCAAGCTGGCGCTTGGTGACCCAGAGAAGTCTCTCTGACAGCCAGCTTCTGTGAAGGCCACTCTGTGTGGGGTAACAACAGCCCACACTATCCTTTAATTTCTTTCTGCTTTTGTTTGCTTGGTGTGTTGCACAAGGCATCATGATACATGAGGCCGTGAACCCGGAGGCAGTTGGAGGGTGGTGGAGCCCGGCAGTCGGCCTTTGGAGAGAGTGGGCTGGCTCTGGGAAGCCCACCTGGGACGGGGTTTGCAGCTTTCTCGTGGGCATGCGTAGCTCTCTTGTCACTTGAGCTCCCTCGCTGGGGGGTCTCTGCAGGCCCAGGTCTTAGCCCTCGGCTCCTGTCTCAGGGCTGCTGCTTTTGGATGTCAGCCACCCTCCGGACAGGAGACCTGGGTCTGGAGCGCCAGTCTCCGCTCCGGGGCGGCCTGAAGGAGAACACCGTCTGGTTTGTACACGAAAGCTGCTGTGTAATGAGTTGGGATATTCTTCCCGCCTATTCTCCGTTGGTATATTCTCAGTCTTTGTTGAGAACGCAGCCGCTTCCTGGCTTCCCCCATCACGACCCCTGTCAGAGACGGCGTTTCTCTTTCCCCAGACTCGAGCACCTGGAGGGATCTGTGGTCCTTTCCTTTGGAGAATTTTAGGGTAGAGGAGCCTTGATTGACAGTGCCCTGCATTACACTAATTTTCAGTTCTTAGACGATGTCTCAGATCCACTCTCACTTCTTCCTACTTCTACCACTTCTGAGGAAAAACTTTGCAGAATTATTCATCTTCATGGCTACACTATATTGAGTTTGTTATAGAAAATCTAGATTAAAAAAGAAACTCTTCATCCTCCAAGAGTTGAAATGTATAATTCCCTTCCCACCATACATAGCCTCTATCAATACAGATTTTCCAGTGAATAAATGTATCCTTTAAAAAAGTTGAAAAGAGCCCCTGGTGAATTAATTGAGAAAATCTGCAATACTGACACACAATTTTAAGTGCAGAAAGCTCTGGGTCAAGGATGTTGCTGAGTTGGATGGACTATAGGATCTGTGGTCCAAATCAGTGAAGGTGGAGTATTTATTCAACAGGACATTTGATAAGCGGTGGTGGTGGTGTTTTGGTTTTTTTTTTTAAAAAACTCTTTTCCTGATTCCTGGGGATTGTTCTGACTTGTCAGATTTCTGCACCGGATAGAAGCCATAAACTTGCTTTCCTTTGCAATAAAAGTCTCAGATTCCTCCTCCCCTCTATTTTAATTTTACTTATTTTTTAATTGGTGGAAAATTGCTTTGCAATTTTATGTTGGTTTCTACCATACAACATTGTGAGTCAGTCATGACTATATAAACATAGATTCCTTCCCTCCTGAGTCTCCCTCGCCTCCCCGCACCCCACCCGTCTAAGTCATCACCGAGGGCCAGCCTGGGTTCCCCGTGTCATTTAGCAACTTCCCACTACCTGTCTGTTTCACACATGGTAGTATATATATACGGTCAGTGCTACTTGCTCAATTTGTCCCACCCTCACCTTCCTCCACTGTGTCCACAGGTCAGTTCTCCATTAGGTTCTTCAGTATAATTCTAATAGATTCCATATGTATTTGTTCATATGCGATGCTTGTTTTCTCTTTCTGCTTAGCTTCTGCTGAGAAAGACACGTGAAGGGAGGGGCACGTAGAATGCCTTCTGGCGAGCCGGGCAGCAGTGCCGTCCAGCAGGGGTCTGGGAGGAGCCCCTTGCCTGAGCCCAGTGGCAGGCACACAGAGTCCCCATCAGAGCAGTGGTGGTGGGATTTGTCAACAGTACCTGACTGCCCAGCCTCCAAGCCTGGCTTCCAGACCCTCTCTCAGAGGTTGTGCAAGCTGCTGATCCTTCCTTACTCAGTTCCTTTCCTATTAAAACTAACCAGAGTGGGTTCTGTTATTTGTGATGAAAATATCTGCTGTAGCTTCTTAGCCAGCGATGTTTGGGATATTTTGCTCAGCAGGGGGAGTCCGTGATCTTTACTTGGCTTTGCCTGCCAGCTGCATCGATTCCACGCACCAGAATTGAGCAAAATTGCAGCTATTTTTGCGTAACAGAAGCAGCCTGTGGAATGGAAAGGGCAGTGGATCCGATACCAAAGGCCGTGGCTCTTGTCTGCTTTACTGCTTTCTGGCTCCAGTGATTCTGTGCAAGTCACATCTCCCCTTGGGGCCTTAGTTTTCTTATTTGTAAAATGAGAAAATAATATACCAAATGAACTCTTAAGGTCCCTTCCAGTATCAGCAGCCTCTGAGCAGCTTTGGTGTTTTTATTATTAGAGAGCTGCTTCTGTTGTCTAGACCTGCACTATTTAATACAGTAGCTACTAGCCACTTGTGGCTATTTAAGTGTAAATGGTTTAAAATCCAACAAAATTGCAAATCTAGTTCCTTAGCTGCACTGGCCACATTTTAAGTGCTCCATAGCCACATGTAGCTACTGGCTGTCATCTTGGGCAAGGCAGATAATAGACCATTTCCATCATCATAGACATTCTCTTGATAAAACACTGGTCTTGATGATAATGACATTTGTTTGCTTTCTTTGTAGAGATGCTCCTGTTCTGTTGTATTTCTGCCTGCTTGCTTGAAAGATCAACATCCTTCTTATTAGCCATTCATGATTCATTTCATGGGTATGCATGCATGCTCAGTTATGTCTGACTCTGTCACCCTGTGGGCTGCAGGCCGCTAGCCCTCTGCCCATGAGATTCTCCAGGCAAGAATACTGGGGCGAATTGCCATTGCCTTCATTCAGCTTGCCCCAAGTAGAATTCCTTACCTACTCTTACCCTCTCCCAACCCTACACTTTGTCCCATCCCTATTCTACCTGTCATCTTAGAGAGTGGCTCCTCACCTATGTTAACTAAGACAGAAACCTTGGGGTTGGGTTGGAAAGGTTCTTCATCATACTGCCATAGCCCCCATTTTGGTCCCTAAATTCCATCAGTTCCTCCTGTTAAATATTAACTGACCATGCCTTGTTGTCCCCATTCATACTGTTGGCACTGTGACCGAGTGTCTCATCTTCTGCTTCCCTTGTACTGTGAACCTCATCTTTGCTTTCTTCCTCATTCCACTGTGTTCCCTCAGCCCACCCCCAGAGGAACTGAATCAAAGTACAGTTTACAGAAAACCCAGCAAAAGGCAGTTTTAACCAGCTGCTCTCCTCTCTCCACAGCCGTACGTTCAGCTGCCCTTTTCAGACTTAACCATTAGCCTCACGAGCAGCTGTGTTAAACTTCTTTCTGTTCCCTGAACGAGACTCACTCATTGATTTGCTTCTTGGTCTGAGTGTTTGCTTCCTTCTGCCCGTATAGACCTTCTCAGCACCAAGTCTGGAGGTCACCTCTTTTGCAAAGTCCTTGCTGACTCCCTGGAGGAGTTAGGTCCTCTCCATGGAGGTACTCTGCGTCTTGAAGGTCATGGTCATGGTCGGTGGCTTGGGGCTCAGACTCTGGCATCAGGATGCCTGGGTTCAAATGCCGGCTGTGTCACTGTTGACTCTGTGACAAAGTGTGGGGTTGGGAGAGGGGAAGAGTAGGTAAGGAATTCTATTTGGGGCAACTGAATGAAGGCAATGGCAGCCCACCCCTGTATTCTTGCCTGGAGAATCTCATGTACCACAATTTGTTTATCCATTCATCTGTTGATGGACATCTAGGTTGCTTCTGTGTTGTAGCTATTGTAAGTGGTGCTGCAGTGAACAATGGGATACATGTGTCTTTTTCAATTTTGGTTTCCTTGGGGTATATGCCTAGGAGTGGGATTACTGGGTTATATGGCGGTTTTTTCCCTAGTTTTTTAAGGAATCTCCATACCGTCTTCCATAGTGACTGTATCAATTTACATGCCCACCGACAGTGCAAGAATGTTCCCTTTTCTCCACACCCTGTCCAGCATTTATTGTTCGTAGACTTTTTGCTGATGGCCATTCTGACCTGTGTGAGGTGATATCTTGTTGTAGTATTGATTTGCATCTCTCTAATAATGAGTGATATTGAGCATCTTTTCATGTGTTTGTTAGCCATTTGTATGTTTTCTTTGGAGAAATGTCTGTTGAGGTCTCTTTCCCACTTTTTGATTGGGTTGTTTGCTTTTCTGGTAGTGAGTTGTATGAGCTGCTTGTATATTTTGGAAACTAATCCTTTGTCAGTTGTCTCATTTGCTATTTTCTCCCATCCTGAGGGTTGTCTTTTCAGCTTGCTTATAGTTTCCTTTGCTGTGCAAAAACTTAAGTTTAATCAGGTCCCACTTGTTTACTTTTGTTTTTATTTCCATTACTCTAGGAGGCGGGTCATAGAGGATCTTGCTTTGATTTATGTGTTTTGCCTATGCTTTTCTCTAAGAGTTTTATAGTTTCTGATCTTACATTAGGTCTTTAATCCATTTTGAGTTTATCTTTGTGTATGGTGTTAGGAAGTGTTCTAATTGCATTCTTTTACATGTAGCTGTCCAGTTTTCCCACCACCAGTTACTGAAGAGGCTGTCTTTGCTCCATCATATATTCTTGCCTCATTTGTCAAAAAGAAGGTACCCATAGGTGCGTGGGTTTATTTCTGGGCTTTGTTTTGTTCCATTGGTTTGTGTTTCTGTTTTTGTGCCAGTACCATACTGTCTTGATGACTGTAGCTTTGTAGTACAATCTGAAATCAGAAAGGTTGATTCCTCCAGCTCCTTTCTTCTTTTTCAAGACTGCTGTGGCTATTCAGGGTATTTTGTGTTTCCATATGAATTGTGAAATTATTTTGTTCTATTTCTGTGAAAAATGTCATTGGTAATTTGATAGGGATCACGTTGAATCTGTAGATTGCATTTGGTAGTATAGTCATTTTCACAATATTGATTCTTCCTATCCAGGAACATGGAATATCTCTCCATCTGTTTATGTCATCTTTGATTACTTTCATTAGTGTCTTATAATTGTCTGTGTATAGTTCTTTTATATTCTCAGGTAAGTTTATTCCTAGATGTTTTATTCTTTTTGTGGCAATGGCGAATGGGATTGATTGCTTAATTTCTCTTTCTGACTTTTCATTGCTAGTATATAGAAATGCAAGTGATTTGTGTGTATTGATTTGTATCCTGCAACTTTGCTAAATTCACTGATTATCTTTAGTAATTTTCTGATACTATCTTTAGGATTTTCTGTGTGCAGTATCATGTCATCTGCAAACAGAGCTTTACTACTTTTCTGATCTGGATTCCTTTTATTTCTTTTTCTTTGATTGCTATAGTTAGGACTTCCAGAACTATGTTGAATAATAGTGGGGAAAGTGGACACCATTGTCTTGTTCCTGATCTTAGGGGGGAATGCTTTCAGTTTTTCACCATTGAGAATAATGTTTGCTGTGGGCTTATCATATATGGCCTTTAGTATATTGAGGTAGGTTCCTTCTATGCCAATTTTTTTGAGGAGTTTTATCATAAATGGATGCTGAATTTTGTTGAGGCTTTTTCTGCATCTATTGAGAATATCATATGGTTTTTATCTTTCAGTTTGTTAATATGGTGTATCACTTTGATTGATTTGCATATATTGAAGAATCCTTGCATCCCTGGAATAAACCCAATGTGGTCATGGAGTATGAGCTTTTTGATGTGTTGCTGAATTCTGTTTGCTAAAATTTTGTTGATGATTTTTGCATCTATGTTCATCAGTGATATTGGCCTGTAGTTTTCTTTTTGTGTCCTTGTCTGTTTTTGGTATCAGGGTGATGGTGGCCTCATAGAGTTTGGAAGTGTTCCTTCCTCTGCAATATTTTGAAAGAGTTTTAGAAGGATAGGCATTAGCTCTTCTCTAAATGTTTGATAGAATACTCCTGTGAGGCCATCTGGTCCTGGGCTTTTGTTTTTTTTGGAAGATTTTTGACCACAGTTTCAATGTCAGTGGTTGTAATTGGTCTGTTCATAGTTTCTATTTCTTCCTGGTTCAGTCATGGAAGACTGAACTTTTCTAAGAATCTATCTGTTTCTTCCACGTTATCCATTTCAGTGTCACATAGTTGTTCAGAATACCTCTTATAATCCTTTGTATTTCTGCATTGTCTGTTGTAATCTTTTCATTTCTGATTTTGTTGATTTGGCTCTTCACTCTTTTTTTCTTTATTAGTCTGGCCAAAGGTTTGTCAATTTTGTTTGTCAAAGAACCAACTTTTAGTTTCATTAATCTTTACTATTGTTTCTTTCATTTTGTTTTCATTTATTTCTGCTTGGATGTTTATGATTTCTTTCCTTCTATAATTTTTCTTAGGTCTTCTTTTTCCATTTATTTTAGGTGTAAAGTTATGTTGTCTATTCGATGTTTTTCTTGTTTCTTGAAATAGGATTGTATTGTTATAAACTTCCCTGTTAAAACTGCTTTGGCTGCATCCCTTAGGTTTTGAGTTGTCATGTTTTCATTGTCATTTCAGCCTCTTTATTTATTTATTTTTAAATTTTCTTTATTGTGTTGGTTTTGCCATACAATGACATGAAACCGCCATGGGTCTACACATGCTCCCCCTCCCTCCCCCCTCCCGACTCCCTCCCCTTGGGACATCCCGGTGCACCAGCCCGGAGCATCAACCCTGGGCTGGCGATTGATTCCACATATGGTAATTAACATGTTTCAATGCCATTCTCCCATATCATCCCACCCTTGCCCTCTTCCACAGAGTCCACGTGTCTGTTCTATACATCTGCGTTCCTTTTGCTGTCTCGCATGCAGGGTTCTCGTTACTGTCTTTCTAAATTCCATATATATGCGTTAGTATACTGTATTGTTTTTCCTTCTGGCTTACTTCACTCTGGATAATAGGCTCCAGTTCCGTCCACCTGAGTAGAACTGATTCAAATGAATTTTTTTTTAATGCTGAGTAATATTCCATTGTGTATATGTACCACAGCTTTCTTATCCATTCGTCAGTTGATGGGCATCTAGGTTGCTTCCATGTCCTGCCTATTGTAAACAATGCGGTGATGAACATTGGGGTACACGTGTCTCTTTCGATTCTGGTTTCCTTGGTGTATATGCCCAGCAGTGGGACTGCTGGGTCATATGGCAGGTCTATTTGCAGTTTTTTAAGGAATCTCCACACTGTTTTCCATAGTGGCTGTACTAGTTTGCATTCCCACCAACAGTGTAAGAAGGTTCCCTTTTCTCCACATCTTCTCCAGCATTTATTGCTTGTAGACTTTTGGATTGCAGCCATTCTGACTGGTGGAAAGTGGTACCTCATTGTGGTTTTGATTTGCATTTCTCTGATAATGAGTGATGTTGAGCATCTTTTCATGTGTTTGTTAGCCATTTTTATGTCTTCTTTGGAGAAATGTCTGTTAAGTTCTTTGGCCCACTTTTTGATTGGATCGTTTATTTTTCTAGAATGGAGCTGCAGGAGTTGCTTGTGTATTTTTGAGATTAATTGTTTGTCCGTTGCTTCATTGGCTATTATTTTCTCCCATTCTGAAGGCTGTCTTTTCACCTTGCTTATAGTTTCCTTTGTTGTGCAGAAGCTTTTAATTTTAATTAGGTCCCATTTGTTTATTCATGCTTTTATTTCCGATATTCTGGAAGGTGGGTCATAGAGGATCCCGCTTTGGTTTATGTCGGAGAGTGTTTTCCCTATGTTATCCTCTAGCAGTTTTATAGTTTCTGGTCTTATGCTTAGATCTTTGATCCATTTGGAGTTTATTTTTGTGTATGGTGTTAGAAAGTGTTCTAGTTTCATTCTTTTACAAGTGGCTGTCCAGTTTTCCCAGCACCACTTGTTAAAGAGATTGTCTTTTCTCCATTGTATATTCATGTCTCCTTTGTCAAAGATAAGGTGTCCATAGATGCGTGGATTTATCTCTGGGCTCTCTATTCTGTTCCATTGCTCTATATTTCTGTCTTTGTGCCAGTACCATACTGTCTTGATGACTGTGGATTTGTAGTATAGCCTAAAGTCAGGTAGGTTGATTCCTCCAGTTCCATTCTTCTTTCTCAAGATTGCTTTGGCTATACGAGGTTTTTTGTATTTCCATACAAATTGTGAAATTATTTGTTCTAATTCTCTGAAAAAGACCTCTGGTAGCTTGATAGGAATTGCGTTGAATCTATAGATAGCTTTGGGTAGTATACTCATTTTCACTATATTGATTCTTCCAATCCACGAACACGGTATATTTCTCCATCTATTTGTGTCCTCTTTGATTTCTTTCATCAGTGTTTTATAGTTTTCTATATACAAGTCTTTTGTTTGTTTAGGTAGAAATACTCCTAAGTATTCTTTTTGTTTCGATGGTGAATGGAATTGTTTCCTTAATTTCTCTTTCTGTTTTCTCATTGTTAGTGTATAGGAATGCCAGGGATTTCTGTGTGTTGATTTTGTATCCTGAAACTTTACTATATTCACTGATTAGCTCTAGTAATTTTCTGGTAGAGTCTTTAGGGTTTTCAATGTAGAGGATCATGTCATCTGCAAACAGAGTTTTACTTCTTCTTTTCCAATCTGGATCGCTTTTATATCTTTATCTGCTCTGATTGCTGTGGCCAAGACTTCCAAAACTATGTTGAATAGTAGTGGTGAGAGTGGGCACCCTTGTCTTGTTCCTGACTTCAGGGGAAATGCTTTCAGTTTTTCACCATTGAGGATAATGTTTGCTGTGGGTTTGTCATATATAGCTTTTATTATGTTGAGGTATGTTCCTTCTATTCCTGCTTTTTGGAGGGTTTTTATCATAAATGGATGTTGAATTTTGTCAAAGGCTTTCTCTGCATCTATTGAGATAATCATGTGGTTTTTATTTTTCAATTAGTTAATGTGGTGTATTACATTGATTGATTTGCGAATATTGAAGAATCCTTGCATCCCTGGGATAAAGCCTACTTGATCATGATGTATGATCTTTTTAATGTGTTGTTGGATTCTGTTTGCTAGAATTTTGTTAAGGGTTTTTGCATCTATGTTCATCAGTGATATTGGCCTGTAGTTTTCTTTTTTTGTGGCATCTTTGTCGGGTTTTGGAATTAGGGTGATGGTAGCCTCATAGAATGAGTTTGGAAGTTTACCTTCCTCTGCAATTTTCTGGAAGAGTTTGAGTAGAATAGGTGATAGCTCTTCTCTAAACTTTTGGTAGAATTCAGGTATAAAGCCATCTGGTCCTGGGCTTTTAGTTTTTGGAAGATTTCTGATTATGGTTTCAATTTCCGTGCTTGTGATGGGTCTATTAATATCTATCTCTTCCTGGTTTAGTCTTGGAAAGTTGTACTTTTCTCAGAATTTGTCCATTTCATCCAGGTTGTCCAGTTTATTTGCATATAGTTGCTGGTAATAGTCTCTTATGATCCTTTGTATTTCTGTGTTTTCTGTTGTGATCTCTCCGTTTTCATTTCTAATTCTGTTGATTTGGTTCTTCTCCCTTTGTTTCTTGATGAGTCTGGCTAATGGTTTGTCAATTTTATTTATCTTCTCAAAGAACCAGCTCTTTGCTTTATTGATTTTTGCTATGGTCTCTTTTGTTTCCTTTGCATTTATTTCTGCCTTGATCTTTAAGATTTCTTTCCTTCTACTAGCCCTGGGCTTCTGCATTTCTTCCTTTTCTAGTTGCTTTAGGTGTAAAGTAAGGTTATTTATTTGACTTTTTTCTTGTTTCCTGAGGTGAGCTTGTATTGCTATGAACTTTCCCCTTAGCACTGCTTTTACAGTGTCCCATAGGTTTTGGGTTGTTGTGTTTTCATTTTCATTCATTTCTATGCATAATTTGATTTCTTTTTTGATTTCTTCTGTGATTTGTTGGTTATTCAGCCGTGTGTTGTTGAGCCTCCATATGTTGGAAGTTTTGAATGGTTTTCTCCTGTAATTAATATCTAATCTCACTGCATTGTGGTCAGAAAAGATGCTTGGAATGATTTCGATATTTTTGAATTTACCAAGGCTAGATTTATGGCCCAGGATGTGATCTATCCTGGAGAAGGTCCCGTGTGTGCTTGAGAAAAAGGTGAAATTCATTGTTTTGGGGTGGAATGACCTATAGATATCAATTAGGTCTAGTTGGTCTATTGTATCATTTAAAGTTTGAGTTTCCTTGTTACTTTTCTGTTTAGTTGATCTATCCATTGGTGTGAGTGGTGTATTAAAGTCTCCCACTATTATTGTGTTGTTGTTAATTTCCCCTTTCATACTTGTTAGCATTTGCCTTACATATTGTGGTGCTCCTATGTTGGGTGCATAAATATTTATAATTGTTATTTCTTCTTCTTGGATTGACCCTTTGATCATTATGTAATGTCCATCTTTATCTCTTTTCACTGCCTTTATTTTAAAGTCTACTTTATCTGATATGAGTATTGCCACTCCTGCTTTCTTTTGATCTTTATTTGCATGGAATATCTTTTTCCAGCCTTTAACTTTCAGTTTATATGTGTCCCTAGGTTTGAGGTGGGTCTCTTGTAGACAGCATATATAGGGGTCTTGTTTCTGTATCCAATCAGCCAATCTTTGTCTTTTGGTTGGGGCATTTAACCTGTTTACATTTAAGGTAATTATTGATAAGTATGATCCCGTTGCCATTTACTTTATTGTTTTGGGTTCGAGATTATATACCCCATCCGTGTTTCCTATCTAGGAAAGATCCTTTAGCATTCGTTGGAGTGCTGGTTTGGTGTTGCTCAATTCTCTCAGCTTTTGCTTGTCTGAAAAACTTTTGATTTCTCCTTCAAATTTGAATGAGATCCTTGCAGGGTACAGTAATCGGGGTTGTAGATTATTTTCTTTCATGATTTTATGTTCTGCCATTCCCTTCTGGCCTGAAGCGTTTCTATTGAGAGATCAGCTGTTATCCTTATGGGATTCCCCTTGTGAGTTATTTGTTGTTTTTCCCTTGCTGCTTTTAGTATTTGCTCTTTGAGTTTGATATTCGTTAATTTGATTAATATGTGTCTTGGGGTGTTCCGCTTGGGGTTCCTCCTATTTGGGACTCTCTGGGTTTCTTGGACTTGAGTGGTTATTTGCTTTCCCATTTTAGGGAAGTTTTCAACAATTATCTCCTCAAGAATTTTCTGATGGTCTTTCTTTTTTTCTTCTTCTGGGACTCCTTTGATTCGAATATTGGTGCGTTTAACAGTGTCTCAGAGGTCTCTGAGATTATCCTGATTTCTTTTAATTCTTTTCTCATTTTTCCTTTCTGTTTCATTTATTTCTGCCATTCTGTCTTCTACCTCACTTATCCTGTCTTCTGTTACTCTACTGTTAGTTCCCTCCAGGGTGTTTTTGATCTCATTTATTGCATTATTTATTGTATTTTGACTCTTTTTCATTTCTTCTAAGTCCTTGTTAAAGCTTACCTGCATCTTCTCAATCCTTGCCTGCAGGTTATTGAACTGCAACTCCAATTTATTTTCCAGATTATGGATCACTTTCACTATCATTATTCAGAATTCTTTATCAGGTAGATTTCCTATTGCCTCGTCTTTTGTTTGGTCTTGAGGACATTTATCCTGTTCCTTTACCTGCTGGGTATTTCTCTGCCTTTTCATCTTGTTTATCTTGCTGTGTTGTCCCTTTATTGTGGGGGTTCCTCGCTATGGGTGGGGTTGGATGTGTGGTTTGTCAAAGTTTCCTGGTTGGGAAAGCTTGTGTGGTGTTCTGTTGGGTGGATCTGGGTTTCCTCTCTTGAACAAACAATGGAGTGACCAGTAGACTCCTTTCTATGCAGTCTGCGCCACCTGCAGGGATTTAATCTGTTGCTTGTGTCAGTTCCAAAGCGGTTCCCTCTGCTTATTTTAGCATCTTCTATTTGCTGGTCTCTTCAGTGTCTATTCAGCGCTCTGGGGTTTGCTCCGCTCCTGGCGAGTGCGCTTTCCCTGCCCCCTCTGCTCAGGCTCTCGGTCTGGCGCAGTTGGGGAGTGCGGCTTCTCCCCTCCCCTGGCCCAGCTGCTCGGTTTTCTCGGCATGCAGCTGGGCGCGCCTTCTCAGGTGTGTGGAGCGCCGATCGCTGGCGGCATCCGTCCAGAGACCCAAGAAGTCTTGGTTAGCACCTAGTTTTGCCTGCAATTTGGCAGCGGAAGCCTCGCCAGGCCTCGTTGTGCCTGCCGGCAGCCGCCCCGCTCACCCAGCCCTTCCGCCTCTGGGCCCACTCCGTGCCGCCCTTTGGTCTGTGCGCGAGCCTGGCGGGGGCTCTTCCTCGGGAAAGCTACCCAGTGGTCTATCTCCGGTTAGCACCCTCGGTTAGGTCCCTCAGTCTGCCCCAGGCATTCAGACCCAGTCCTTTCTCTAAGCGGGCAGCCCGCCCCTCCCTGAGCAGTCCGTGCTGGCTAGTGGGGTATGGGGCGCCCGGGCCGCCGCTGCTCCAGTGGGAGTTGCAGTTAGAGACGTACTCTGGAGGGCTTAATTATTTATCTGTTTTTACTCCCAGTTATTTTGCCCTCTGAGATTCGCCACAGATCCGCCAGGGAGAATGTTTCCTGGTGTTCGGAAATCTCTCTTTTTTTTCAGACTCCTTTCCTGGGATGGATCTCCATCCCTAACTCATTGCCTCTCTTTTTACTTTTTTTTTTTTGTCCTACCTCCTTTCGTCGGCAATGGGCTGCCTTTCCAGATGCCTGATGTCCTCTGCCAGATGTTGTTTTATGGAGTTTGCTCGGTTTTGAAATGTTCTTTTGGTGTATTTACTGGGGAGAGAGTGGTCTCCCGGTCCTATTCCTCTGCCATCTTAGTTCTCCTCCTCAGCCTCTTTATTCTTTCTGGAGCTATTTCTCCACTCTTCTCTAGTAGCATATTAGATACCTACTGACCTGGAGGGTTCATTTTTCAGTGTCATATATTTTTGCTTTTTGGTACTGTTCATGGGGTTCTCAGCAAGAATACTGGAGTGGTTTGCCATTCCTTTCTCCAGTGGACCACATTTTGTCATCCGCCATGACCCGTCTGTCTTGGATGGCCCTACACGGCATTGGCTCGTAGTTGCATTGAGTTAGACAAGGTTGTGATCCATGTGATCAGTTTGATTAGTTTTCTGTGACTGTGGTTTTCATTCTGTCTGCCCTCTGGTGGATGAGGACAAGAGGCTTGTGCAAGCTTCCTGATGGGAGGGACTGATGATGGTGAAAACTGGGTCTTGTTCTGGTTGTCAAGGCCATGCTCAGTAAGTCTTTAATCCAGTTTTCTGCTGATGGGTGGGGCTTTTTTCCCTTCCTGTAGTTTGGCCTGAGGCCAAACTGTGGTAGGGGTAATGGTGGTAATGGGGAACCCCTTCAAAAAGACTTAGGCTAGCCTCCCAGGACTGTTGTAGTCAATGCCCCTGACCCTGTGGCAGGTCACTGTCGACCCTTGCCTCTGCCAGAGACTCCCAAGCACAGACAGGTCAGTCTGGGTCAGTCTCTTGTGGGATCACTGCTCCTTTCTCCTGGGTCCTGGTGCTCATGAGGCTTTGTTGTGCCCTCTAAGAGTCTCTGTTTCCCCAGCCCTGTGGAAGTTCTGTGATCAAATCCTACTGGCCTACAAAGTAAAATTCCCTGAGGGTTCTCGGTCCCTTTGCTATACCCCTTGGTTGGCAAATCTGCTGTGGGGCCTGAACCTTCACAGCAGTGCGAGAACGTCTTTGGTATAATTGTTTGTGGGTCGTCTGCTGGGTGGCTGCATGGGGCTAATGGTGACCTCCTCCAAGAGGACTTAAAGCCGCACGCCGTGACTCCCAGGACCACTGTAGCCAGAGCCCCTGACCATGCGCAGGCCCCTGCTGAGCCACGCCTCCCCAGGAGACCCTCAGACTCTCAAAGGCAGGTCTGGCTCGGTTTCCTTGGGGTTAACCAGGTCCTGGTGCACACAAGCTTGTTTGTGCCCTCCAAGTGTCTCTGGCGGGAATGAGGTTTGATTTTTCAACATAACTGCACCCCTCCTACTGCCTTGTTGCAGCTTCTCCTTTGCCCTTGGTCATGGGGTATCTTTTTTGGGTGGATTCCAACATTCTCCTGCCAGTGACTGTTCAGTAGCTAGTTGCAATTTTGATGTTGTCGCAGGAGAAGATGAGCGCACATCTTTCTACTCCACCATCTTGGATTCCAGATTCCTGGGAAAGTGTGGCTGTAGTTAAAAATTACTTATGCATGTGTTATCCTAGCATTTCTGAAGTCCTCAGTTAGACAGTGGGATTGATGTATTGAAGGGAGAAGACCTTCAGTAGAAAAATGCATTGTGTATCTTATTAATTAATGTACTAGAATAGGAGGGTACTTTATCACTGATAGGTCAGTAAGAGTAGTAATGTCAACATTTAAGATGAAGGCTCTTGTATTAATCAGCGAACATTCATTTGCAATCAGAAAACCTCTACCCAAATGAGAAAAATGTGTGAACGTACAATCACTCCTAGTGAACTAGGAGTTTGGCGTACCCTGCAGTCTGTAGGAATGAGGGCGTGCCAATGTACCAGGGAGTAGGTATGAGGCTTCAAGTCAGTGCAGTTAGTGATTTTCTTCTCCAGCTTTTGTTTTGGGGGATTGTAAAAATCCTGGTGTGCTTGTGGGAATATGTTACTCATTTGAACATTAACAATTAATAAGTGCAGTCTTGGAACCTCGGGAGTAGTTCCAAATGTTAGTTGCCGTTTAAGATCAAGGTCTGTTGCAGTGAGGACAATTTCTTCTGTTAAGTTGGTGGACATCACACAACATCAAAGCAAGAACAGCCATGCTGAGAGGGGTTTACCTGCTGTGAGGGAGGGGCATGGTTGGGCACCACCTAGTTCCAAAAGATCAATGTTTTCCAAGAGTTGTAAAAAAAATTTTTTTTTGCTTCCTGAGTGTAGTGGATATTTGCTTCATACTCTGGCTGTTCAGTACCTTTTGAACGTCTTTCTGGCTTTGCAAGATGCCTGGCCTTCTGAACTCTACTTCCGCAAAGGACAAGTCTGAAGTCACTTTCTGGGTCTCCTTGGCAGCCAGTGCCAGAATGTATCCCAGGCTCTGTATCTCAGATGCATCAGAAGGGTAGCTTTGGAAGCGAGTCAGGAGAGGCATCCCACGGAAGTGTCTCTGGCGAGGGTGGCAGTGGCATCTTCAGTAGGGTCTGCTGGAACCATCGGTGCGTCAGTCATCTCCCAGCCTGAGTCGCTGGCCCACCAGATATTCTCTGATCTGATGCTCTGTAAGAAAGGTCTAATCTGCCTCAGTTAGCTAGAGTGGATTCTGTTGTTTACCACTGAAAACTGAATAGTATATGAGATTCTGAAGAATGAACAGGACCAGGCAGTAACCAGTTCTGTTCTCACAGCAACTCCATGCTGATGAGGGACCATGAGAATCTCAAGGTAATTGGATAAAGCTTCATCCTCCTGGTTGTGCTGCCAGTTCAAGGCATTTATGCTGTAATGTGGGGCATACAGACTTGAAAAATCTGGTTACATAAAATGGCACACAAAAAAGATAATAGGATTTATGGGAAAATAAAATTGGATAGGTCACCTCAAATATATGAAACTCCATCTAGAACACTAAGAAAAACCATAACAATCCTAACAAGACTATCAGCTCAGTTGGAAAGTCACGCTGAATTGCCAGGCAATAAATATCCTAGGAAGTATGTGTTTTCCTTAAAAGGTGAGGGTACATGGATAGAGGGGGGGATGGAGGCTGCTGAGTTCTGAAGACGAGGACAGAGGGAGGTGGGGATGAGTACTTGGAGGCTTTACACAAATTTGGTGACAGAGAAGGCTGCCCCTGGATCCTTGCTTTGTGGTGGTCTTTTACACTGCACCTTTGAGAACTGTGTGCTCCATGATCCGTGAGAGAACGCATGACCCAGCCAGGCCAGTGGGAAAACGGAGCAGATCGGGTACCTGGCAACAGTGATGTAGTTGGTTTTGTGAGCTTTGTGTTCAGAGGCTTTTACATGCTAAGGGACTTCTCTGGTGATCCTAGGGACTAGGACTCCAGGCTCCCAATGCAGGGGGCCTAGGTTCAATCCCTGGTGAGGGAACTGGATCCCACAGGCCGCAACTAAGACCAGGCACAGTCAAATAAATAAGCAAATATTAAACATATGCTAAGAACAAATACATGTCAATGATACAATTTATGTTTTATCTGGACATTGTTCTCTTGTTATCAGTGACGGATATTATGTGGTATTTAGAGAAACGTGCAGTAGCAGGTGAGAGTATACTTCAAAGTGTGCTCTGTAAACCTTAAAAGGTGCAGGACTCTCTGCCTGTAGATAAAGGGACTGTGGTATAAAGGATCCTTTAAAAGGAGGAGCCCCAGGAGAAGTGTGGACTGTCTTCCTGCTGAAGGCAAGAGCTGTGGCCTCACACAGCGGTTAGATGCACAGGCTTTGGATAGACCACCTGGGTTAGAGTCCCTCTTCTCCCACGTGCTGGGTCTGAGTCCTGGTTTGATCACCCGTAAAATGAAAATAGTAAGACGGTACCTTAGGCTTGTTCCTGCACGCGAAGCCTCGGGGCAGTCCCTTGAATGACGGCTGCTGTTGACTTTTCTTCCATCATCTGCATTATAGTTGGCTTCGAGGATAGGAGTGCTTGCATGGAAAACATGCTGTCAGGGTCTAACCTATAATAGGCGTTGCGTCCACATCTGTTGAATTGGAATCCAGTGAGAGAGAGCCACAGAGACGGCAACCAGCACTGTTTCCTTCCCTCCTACCAAGTCAGAGTGGGAACTGTTTTATTGGCCAGGATGGGATGCTGTGTTGAGGGAACCGATTCGGGAGCACGTGCTGGATGGGGTGGGCTGTGAGTCCCGGGTGCCTGGGGATAACAAAACCCCAAGGGAAGGTCAGACCTTCAGAGCAGAGCCTGGGTAGGAAGAACAATTCGCCACCAGCCTGGTTTCTGTTGTGACCAGGCCGTTTCAATTAAAAGCGCTTTCGATGCTGGAAGCCCACAGCATTTGTTTCTAGTTGAAAGGTTATTTACAGACAGTATGTTTTTCACAGTGACATTTGTATGTGTTTATTAATACAGAGCCTGTTGCAGTAAAACTCATTTTGGAAATGGAAATAGATAATTATTCTTGAAGCTTTTAATCATTTTTTAAGCAAAATAATGAACTGGAAAGCATTTAGCTGAGGAAGAGCATCTGATTACCCAAGCAGATTATTCAGCTGGGATGAGATGCAAATATATATTGTCTCCTTCTGCTCTCTGCTCACCCAGGGCAGGGAGAGGGGAGGTTCCTCATTCCATCTCTAGGTTCTGTGATATTTTTAAGTCACAACTGATGTTTTAGAGGCCCACAATTCTTGTCCTGGCTTCTCCCCTCATCTCATGGCTTTGGGGAAGTCACTTTATGTTTCTGGGCATTAGTTACGCATCTGTAAAATACCTTATGGTCTCTTCTAGCTCTGGCCCTATGTCACTGTAGGATTCTGTGCCTTGGGGAAAGTGGAAAAACTCCTGTAAGCACTTGAGCCGTCCAAGAACTCTGGTCTTGTTGAAGCCCCAGACTGGAGTAAAGATACTAGCTTTTCTGTTTTATTCAGCACCACGCACAGAGCTCCTACAACATGCAGAATACATTAAGACCAGTGAGGGGACAGAAGAATCAGCAACTGCTTAAGTTTCCTGTGGTCTAGTTGGAGAGGGCAAGCAAACAGTTATGACATAATCAGAAGGATTAAGCCAGCTAGAAATGCCAGGGCTCAAGCTTTTTCTAATTGTTGCAAAGGAAAAGCATCCTAGTGGGCAAGCTGGGGCATTGGAAAAATCCCTAAGGACAATATTTACAACTGAACAATGGGACTTGGTTTCCTACTCACTTTGCTGAGCCAAACCTAGACTGTTTCTTTCTTTCTTTTAAAATTTTTTAATTAAAGCATGGCTGATGTACACTGTTGTGTTAACTCTTCTGTACAGCACGGTGACTCAGTTATACACATATTTTTAATTATTTTTTAATATTCTTTTCCACTATGCTTTATCACAGGATCTTGACTATAGTTCCTTGTGCTATATGCTAGGACCTTGTTGTTTATCCTAGACTATTTTCTATCATTTTTTAAGATATAGGGTAGATCTTCTTCCCTCCCTATTTTTTCTTGAGAGTTTGAAAAGCCCGTGGCCGCTAGTGCAGCACATGGTTTAATATAAATGTCCTGAGTGGGGGAAACGCCCCCCCTCCACAATCCTCACCTTTCAGCCCCACTTTTGTTCGCTGGCACCTGAACTTGAGCATGACCAGGGCATGAGATGGAGGTGAATGGCATGCAGAGGGGCCTGGCCCTCTGATCGCGCTGCTGTTTGAGCAGTACAGATGCTGGCAGCTGCTTCAAAAGATGGCATTTCTGGTAACGGTCCCTGTCAGAGAAGTGGGTGTGGTTGGAATAGCTGTCTGCCCTTTGGTTTGGAGATGGCTTTGCAACGCGTGCGTATGTTTGTAATCACATCTGGAACTGAAAGACAGCCTGAAGCTTTCACCTGCCCACAGCTTCGCTGTCCTGTTTCTTGCGGAGGCAGCAGGTTTCTTCACCACGTGTATATCGTGGGCTCTTAGGAATGTTACAAGCCCAAAGAAATCCAGCTTGACATCACTGCTTTAAATCAGGGATCTTTAAAGGGGTTCTGGAGTCCTGCCAGTGAAGCTCTTGGATAAAATGAGGTTTTGGGGCTTTGATATTCCTGCTGTTCTCTAATTTTTTAAAAAAAAATTAAGTTTGCTAATTCAGTTTGGCTAAATTTCTGAGAAATCAACCTTAACTCTAAGAAGTGGGGAAAAAAACGTCCTAGTTTATTTTTTTCAATTTTTCAAAAATTAAAAAAAAATTTATTTTTAATTGAAAGATAATTATCTTACGACATTGTGTTGATTTCTGCCGTTTGACAACATAAATCGCCACAAGTGAATATCCCCTCCGCGTGAAGCCTCCCTCCCATCCTGCATCTCAAGGCCATCACAGGGCATTCAGGCAGGGCTCCTGTCTTGCACAGCAGTTTCCCACCAGCCATCCATTCTACTCATGGCAGTGTATATATTTCAAAGCTGGTCTCTCAATTCATCCCACTCTCCTTTAAAGAAGCTCTAGTTTAAGTGAGTCTGGGTTGGTACCTGGCAGGCGGGCATAGTGTCATGATGCAGAAGCCTAATGTCCCTCTGGGAGATGGGACTGGGTCAAAGGTCACAGGAGGCGGGCGGGGGTGGGAACTGTTGCTGCCTGCCAACCCCTGGGGGCCACTCGGGAGTGTCAGACTGTGATTCACGTGGAAGAGCATCTTTGCACACCTGCTGGGCCGACTGCACCTTGATCTGCCCTCCTGGGCGCTGCTCCTGCTGCTGGGCTGGCACCTGTGGGCCCACGGGGGCATCTGACCCCTTCCTGGCCCCTCTGACCCATGCAGAGCCTGATGAATTTTATTTTTAAGCATCATATTGTGTCACTGCACTTGTGCCCCAGAGGATGTGTGTGCTCCTGTTTTCACTTGGTTACCCGAGGACATGGGGTAATGATTGTTTGCACCACATGGAAGGGAGATTTAGCATCATTATCTTAGGGTCTTGTTGTATTTCATTTATTTTTTATTTTGCTGCATGTTCTTTTTATTAAAAAATCTTCACCTCACCCCTCCCCACAAGTCTTTTCTTCCCTGTGCATGCAAGCAGTAATAGAACTCCTAGAGAAAGCCCGGATACACAGGGTCTAGGTTTTCTGACCACATCAGTGCAGAGACAGAACTTTATCCCCTGTGTCTGACTTTATGACCGTCAACAAACTCTCTCTAGATTGGGGTGATCTTTGCTTTCTATGCACACACTTCCATACAGGTAGGATGCACTTTACTTTTGAAAGTAATTTGGGTAGAGGGTAGAGGGTTGGCTTTCCATCACTGGTCTCCCTGATCAGGCTCCTGCTTTCTGTAGGATTACCCAGCTCTGTTGAGGTGCCAGGGAGTTGCAGAGCACCCGCTCTGGGGCAGAACCAATGGGCAGATGGCATCCTAGCACTGATGAGGGCTGCAGCTGCACATAGAGTGTTGAGTTACAGAACTTGGTCTCCGATGCCAGCATCTTTGCCGCCTGGCCATGTGGACCTACCTGTGTAACAATCTCCTCATCTGCTGAGGGGAGACAGTACCCAAATCACAGGGTTTGGGGAGTTTGGGCTAGGTGACCTGTGCTGAAGAACTTGATACCCTTGTTAAAGTATCATGAGGTTAATTACCAGCCCACTGTTCTAACCCACTGTGTTGTAATTCTGTGGGGGTAGGGGGCTGGTAAAATGGTGATCAGTTGCCCGTTGCTGTGTTCTAAGGTGAAAAAAAAATGTGCCTTGCTTTCAAGGATATAAGAGAAACATTTTAGATATATAAAAATAATCTTTTATTGTTGATGACTCTCTGGATATTAGCTGGAATCTCTGTGGTTAGGGGAGGGAGAATAGTTAGGAAGGCCAGTCAGCTGGACATAGAGAAAGCTCTGTCTATACGCTGGACATCAGACACGGATTGGCCTTTTATACCAGAAGCTACTGTGAGGGCGCTCTTGCTGGTGTGTATGTGTGCACACACATGTGTGTATAGCAAAGGTTTTGATTGACTTTTTTTCTTTGAATGGAGGAGAATCTTTGTATATAGCATACCCATGGGTGTATTGCCAAGAGCCAAAACCCAAATAAGCAGAGTTCCACACGAAACTAAAATAACAACAGAAAACATACAAATCTACTAAGACTGTTGCAACCAATAGCATGACCTCCTCACTTCCGAATTACAGAGCCTGGTAGAGCATCTTAGAAGGGGGCGTGGGGTCTCAAGGCTTTCAGCAATTACTCAGCTGGGTCCCTAACTCAGAGATGCTCCAAAGGGACCTGGAGTCCAGGCAGTGCCTGGCCCTGTCCATCACTATCAGGGTGCTAATGGGTAACTGGTCTGATTGTCTTAAAGTGGTAGCATTTTTAGAAATATTTCCTTTTTAATTGGGCAAAATACGTTTAGAGCTTTAGTTAGGTAATCACTGAAGCTGCTGCTATGCCATATATAAATAACTGAAGGCTCTGAGACATCTGTATAAATTTAGCCCATTCCATCACACAGGCATGCGCCATCCTCCACCCGTGCAGCCCCAGAGGCTCTGACTCCTGGTATTTTGAGGATGAGCTTCAGAGCTCATTCATCTTTCCAGTGTTCTTTCAACACCCTTTGTCAGATCAGACAAAATATGTCCAGGTTGTCCCAGGTTCCCTCTAGGGAACCCAGCTGTCTGCTGGTTTTGTATGTGGCTGCCCCAGTCATTCGGGGTTCAGCATCATGTTACTGCTGGTGGGCTGGGGGCTTCTAGTGACAGTGTGTCTCCAGCATTGCACCATTACCTCATTGTGTTCTTTCTGTGCGTTGATTGAGAAAGAGTTTGGAGTCTTGTTTAGGAAGGCAGAGAACTAAGTGAAAGGCAACAAATTGTTTCCTTTATCTTATTCTTTCTTTTATAAAAATTCTTATTGGCCTGTAGTTACTTTACAGTGCTGTGTTTCTTTGTTGTGGTTCAGTCGCGTCCAACTCTTTGCGATCCTATGAAATGCAGCACTCCAGGCTTCTCTGTCCTTCACCACCTTCCGGAGTTTGCTCAGACTCATGTCTGTGGAGAGTGCCACCCAACCATCTCATCTTCTGTCCTCCCCTTCTCCTGCCTTCTGTCTTTCCCAGTATCAGAGGCTTTTCTAATGAGTCAGCCATTCACAGCAGGTGGCCAAAGTATTGGAGCTTCAACTTTAGTCTTTCTAATGAAAATTCAGGACTGATTTCTTTTAGAATTTACTGGTTTAATCTCTTTGCTCCAAAGAGTCTTCTCCAACACCACAGGTTGAAAGCATCAATTCTTCAGTGCTCAGCCTTCTCTATGGTCCAACTCTCATATTTGTACATGACTATTGGAAAAACCATAGCTTTAACTATATAGACCTTTGTCAGCAAAGTAATGTCTCTGCTTTTTAATATGGTGTCATACTCTTCTTCCAAGGATGCAAGCGTCTTTTGATTTCATGGCTGCAGTCACCATCTGCAGTGATTTTGGAGCCCAAGAAAATAAAGTCTGACACTATTTCTAGTATTTCCCCATCTATTTCCCATGAAGTGATGGGACCAGATGCCACGATCTTAGTTTTCTGAATGTTGAGCTTTAAGCCAACTTTTTCCTCTTTCGCTTTCATCAAGAGGCTTTTTAGTTTCTCTTCACTTTCTGCCATAAGGGTAGTGTCATCTGCATATCTGAGGTTATTGATATTTCTCCCAGCAATCTTGATTCCAGCTTGTGCTTCTCCCAGCCCAGCGTTTCTCATGATGTACTCTGCATACAAGTTAAATAAGCAGGTGACAATATACAGCCCTGATGTACTCCTTTCCCAATTTTGAACCAGTCTGTTGTTCCATGTCCAGTTCTCACCTGTCTCTACTGTACAACATGGTGTGTCAGCTATCCATGTAGCTCCTCTTTTTTGGATTTCCTTCCCATTTAGGTCGTCACAGAGCACTGAGGAGGGTTCTCTGAGCTACACAGTAGGTTCTCATTAGTTAACTTTTTAAACTGAAGATCAGTTTTGAGCAACTACAGGCATTTGAAGTCTTTCTACAATATTAATTTTATAGAAAGTAATTTTGTGGGTCTTTATTATAGGTAATTAAATGCTGTGAAAACTTTTAGTGATTTTCTTTTCTTCATAATTAGACACAGTGATTAGAGCATCTTTTATATTGCATGACGTTTTTTCTTTCAACAGTTGTATGTAGTTTGTATTCTTTGCTTTTCTCCATATAGGTTTTAATCAGAATGGATTAATTTTGTGCCATTATCAGCTATTATACTACATCATGAAAATGAGTTACTTCCATGTCTGAAATGTAATACTGAATGCAATATATAAAGTAAAATGCAATATACTTTTTGTTAGGTATCAAATTTTTAATAGATACTGAGTCTGAATACATTTTACTTCATCTAGGGGTTTATATGTAGAAAAAATAGTACATAGCCATTGAAAAGAAAGTTGCACTGTAAAATAAAGGGCATATCACCCCATATCTTAAAGCAGGAGTGCAGACCTGTAAGGTGATTTATCATAAGAAATAGGAGAAATA
The DNA here is from genome assembly GCA_007570785.1 of Antilocapra americana. Lineage (NCBI taxonomy): Eukaryota > Metazoa > Chordata > Mammalia > Artiodactyla > Antilocapridae > Antilocapra > Antilocapra americana. The sequence goes on from ML663557.1 coordinate 567,263, forward strand.
TTTAAAAATTCTTTATTCAGGATGAAACAAGAAAATGTGGTGTATAAGAACTAGGAGTGGTAAGCCATAAATAGAGGATAAGAAGGGACAAAAATGGAGCTAAGTGAAATAAAGGATTACAGGAAAGACAAGGATGCAATCACATAATTAAAATTCACTTGGAGAATGTAAAGATCACAATTGACTATTTAGAATCTTGACTCWYATGTGGAAGASAGTCTTGAGAYATTCTTCCACACTGTAGGAGAAAACAGAGATGACTGTTAGGAGRGAAAATAATAAATATGAAGAATAGGTATAGAGTTAGTGAAGTTCCTGAATATGAAGCCAGAGCAATGAGAGCAGAAACCATTTGAAAAAGGAAAAAAGAAAACTTTCCTAGGCTTAAAAGGACTAATCCTATTACAGACAAAATACACAGAAAAGGAGCCATATTGGAGGCACAGTCTGCCATAATTTTTAAGATTCCTGAACCAAGGAAGAAACTATATAAGGACTCAAGCAGAAAACAAGGTTGCTTATGAGGAGTAAAAGGAGGTCAGATATCTTTGTGGTAACACCTCATGCCAGACACAGTGAAACGATGGTTCCAAGTCCTGAGAGGACAAGATGGTGATTTGAGAATTCTGTTTATGCGGTGGAATTGTTTTCATGTGGGCAGTCAACAGGACAGCTAAAGATGCTTTAGGATGCCTGCTGTGGTCAGGCAGTCTTCCTGTAGAATCGTCTTCGGCCATGAGGTGTCGAGGGGCACTTTAGCCGCCTGACGTATTATCTCCAGCTAACCTGGTCGGACTAGGAGTGGATATCTTCTGGAAGTAACTGAGAGCTGGCCAGCAGAGATGAGCTGAGCCCATGAGATGATTCTTCAAGGATTTTAGAGGAGAGAAGGTGCTGTGGTTGGTTTGAAGACTAGAGCTCGAAGGTCACAGGGATGAGAGTATTGTTAGCACCGTGGCGAGTCAAACTATGTGCAAACTACCTTCTCAGAGAAGCAAAAGCTATGAGCAGGCAGAGAAGCTGATGTGGGGAGAGGGGAAAAGAGAGCAGGGTCAGAGGGAAGCAGAGAAGCTGTGAAAGGAGACAAAGTTGCTGCCTCAGGTCCTTTCTTACTCCCATGAAGCTCCTTCTTCCTTTGAGTTTTATCCTGTGTCCTTTCAATCAATCCTCTTAGACTTGAGCAAGTATCTGTTCCTTCCAGTCAAGAAAAGTTCTACTTTCAAGGGCATTTTCAGATTATCAAGGACTTAAGAAGTATGCTACCTTGCAACCTGAAATTGAAAAAGCTGCTTGAAATAGAACAAAAATTACGAATCACATAATAAGAGTACGAAAACTTTGTATTGCCCTGGGGGCCTGGCATCAGGCTTATTATTCAGTTTATCACTAAAATCTTCAGGCCGCTCATGACCTAGAGAACCATCCTGGTGGCTCCTAGCCACCATCATGACATAGCAGAGAGTTTGGTGCTCATTTTCACAGTGGCACCGGGATGAAACTTAAAAGAGGGTTGTTAGGAATCATTATTCCCATTAATAATTTAGGTAATAATCCTGTACTCTGACATAAAAGATGTTCCAGAACAGCTTCTCTCCAGGGCAGCATTTATCATCAGGATTTTTAGCAAATATTTACTGAGAATTAACAGCGTGTAGGCTACTTTGTTAGCTAAAGGTCATCTGTTGATTAGAATGCTGGTTAGAAGAGAAATAATTATCTCACAGGTTTTTCATAGGGTGTTATCTTTTTAAAGAATTACTTTTTAGAACATTAAAGTATTGTTGATTTAGAGTGTTGTAATAGTTTCTGGTACACAGAAAAGTGATTTAATTATACATATATGTATATATATTCTTTTCCATTATGGTTTTAAACCATAAAGTTCAGAGGAAAGCAGGCAGTACACTCTTTGACATAAGTCACAGCAAGATCCCCTTTGACCCACCTCCTAGAGTAATGGAAATAAAAACAAAAATAAACAAATGGGACCTAATTAAAGTTAACTGCACAGTGAAGGAAAGAATAAACAGGATGAAAAGACAACCCTCAGATTGGGAGAAAATAATTGCAAACAAAACAACTGACAGTGGGATTGATCTCCAAAATATTTAAGCAGCTTATGTAGCTCAGTATCAGAAAAACAAACAGCCCAATAAAAAAATAGGCAGAAAACCTAAACAGACATCTCTCCAAAGAAGACATACAGATGGCTGATAAACACATGAAAAGGTGTTCAATATCACTCATTATTAGAGAACTGCGAATCAAAGCTTCAATGAGGTATCGCTGCACACCGATCAGAATGGCCATCATCAAAAAACCTACAAATAATAAATGCTGGAGAGGATGTGAAGAAAAGGGAACCCTCTTGCACTCAACAGGAATACAAGCATTGGGAATGTTAATTGATACAACGTCTAAGGAGGACAGTACAGAGAAACCTTCAAAAAGTGAAAGTCACTCAGTTGTGTCTGACTCTTTGCAACCCCATGGACAGTACAGTCCATGGAGTTCTCCAGGCCAGAATACTGGAGTTGGGTAGCCTATCCCTTCTCCAGCAGATCTTCCCAGGAATTGAACCAGGGTCTCCTGCATTGCAGGCAGGTTCTTTACCAACTGAGCTATACCTGGGAAGCCCACTAGGAATAAAACCACCATATGAGCCAGCAGCCCTACTACTGGGCACATAGGCTGAGAAAACCATAAGAAAATGACACATGCGCCCCAATATTCATAGCAGCACTGTTGACAATAACGAGGACATGGAAGCAACCTGGATGTCCATCAACAGATGAATGGATAAAGGTGTGGTACATATGTACAGTGAAATATTTCTCAGCCATGAGAAGAACTCCTCTGAGTCAGCTCTGGTGAAGTAGATGAACCTAGAGCCTGTTACACAGAGTGAAGTAAGTCAGAGAAAAACAAATATCATCATATTTTAACACACATATAGTTTAGAAAAATGGTTTTGATGAACCTATTTGCAGGGAAGGAATGGAGTGTCAGATTAGAGAATGGACTTGTAGACACAGTGTGGGGAAGAGAGACTGGGATGAGTGGAGAAAGTATCGTAGCAAGGACATACGTGCACTACTGTATGTAAAATAGATAGCTGGTGAGAAGTTACACAGGGAGCCCAGCCTCACCCTTGGTGACGACCTAGAGGGACGGGGGGAGGGGAGGGGAGGGAGGCTCAAGAGGGTGGTCACATATGTATAATCATGGCTGGTTTGCGCTGTTGTATGGCAGAAATCACCACAACATGGTAAGGCAAATTTCCCCCAGTTGAAAATAAACTTAAAAAATAAATATCGCTGTAACAATATAATAGGCATCCCCAGTGTAGCCTAGGAAGGAAAGGGAAAAAACATGCCAAAATAATTGACATGATTTTCTTTGGTGGTGGGGCAGGAAGTATGTTTTTTTTCCTTTTCTCTCTCATATACATATATATACACACAGATGTTTGTATGTGTATGTTAGCTTCAGTGAGTAAGTATTGATTTTTAAGTGAAAAGATAAACTTTATATTAAAAATTAGAAATAATACTGAGTAACATTTCCAAATAAAACCATAGTTATAGTTATCCAGTAGTCATGTATGAATGTGAGAGTTGGACTATAAAGAAATCTGAGCACTGAAGAAGTGATGCTTTTGAACTGTGGTATTGGAGAAGGATCTTGAGAGTCCCTTGGACTGCAAGGAGATCCAACCAGTCCATCCTAAAGGAAATTGGTCCAGAATAGTCATTGGAAGGACTGGTGCCAAAGCTGAAACTCCAATACTTTGGCAGTTGTGCAGTTGTGTCTGACTCTTTGCAGCCCCATGGACAGTAGCCCACCAGGCTCCTCCATCCATGGGATTTTTCAGGCAAGAGTACTGGAGTGGGCTGCCATTTCCTTCTCCAGGGGATCTTCGTGACCCAGAGATCAAACCCAGGTCTCCCACATCGCAGGCAGACACTTTACTGTCTGAGCCACCAGGGAAGCCCCCAAACCATAATAATGACTTACTAAAAGCCTACTCCTTGTTGGGTACCAAATTTGGAGTTTTTATAGGCATGCCATCCTAAATCTTGTGAATCCAATGGAGAGAATGTGGTTATTGTCATTTTCTAGATGAGGAAAGGCATGCTGTTAGAGGTTGGATACTTGACAAGATCTCACAGGCAATACTTGGCAGATTCTACTCGCCAAGTCCTCTCCCTAGCCCACTGCACTGCTTATTCACTGCTGATATAAGCCAGGAATTGAGATGGGACTTGGCAAGCTTGCATCATGGCACTGAAATTAATCACTCTGAAGAGGAATAAGATGTTGGAGAGGATCTAGGTTTTTGAAGAGAGATTACTTAGAAACCACCAGGTATATGATACGGAGCAAGTCATCTTCCTCCTCTCTGCTTGAAGCTTTTGGTTTCTTTGTGAAGCTAGGGACTTTGGTCGTTCAGTCCCTTAAGCACCTTGTCACTCTTATGTGCTTGGGCACATCTAAGCAAGTACACAGACCAAAATCGGGCTCAGTTCTTTGCTGCTGTTGATGCTTATTTTTGCTTTAGCAGGGATTTGAGATGGGAAGGAAAAACTGATGGGAAAAGTTGTAAAGCACAGAAGAACTCAATTAGAGAATATTTAAATTAAAGTCTTAGAAAGCAGTGCTAATCATGCAATACTTAATCTGGGATGAACAGTGATTTAAAAATATGGAATTACTTTTTCACCTGATTTGTACATTTTAATGGAAAATTCTAATTTTTTCCTTCTAACCAGAATCACAACACACGTTGCAGTACTGTCCTTAAAGACACAAGTTGCAGACATCAGTTCAGTCACTCAGTTGTATCAGACTCTTTGCAGCCCCATGAACTGTAGCAAACCAGGCTTCCCTGTCCATTACCAACTCCTGGAGCTTGCTCAAACTCATGTCCATCGAGTCAGTGACGCCATCCAACCATCTCATCCTCTGTTGTCCCCTTCTCCTTCCACCTTCAATCTTTCCCAGCATCAGGGTCTTTTCTAATGAGTCAGTTCTTCGCGTCAGGTGGCCAAAGTATTGGAGTTTCAGCTTTGGCACCAGTCCTTCCAATGACTATTCTGGACCAATTTCCTTTAGGATGGACTGGTTGGATCTCCTTGCAGTCCAAGGGACTCTCAAGATCCTTCTCCAATACCACAGTTCAAAAGCATCACTTCTTCAGTGCTCAGATTTCTTTATAGTCCAACTCTCACATCCACACATGACTACTGGATAAACCATGGCTTTGACTAGATGGACCTTTGTTGGCAAAGTAATGTCTCTGCTTTTTCATATGCTGTCATAGCTTTTCTTCCAAGGAGCAAGCATCTTTTAATTTCATGGCTGCAATCACCATTTGCAGTGATTTTGGAGACCCCTCAAAATAAGGTCTCTCACTGTTTTGACTGTTTCCCCATCTATTTGCCATGAAGTGATGGGACCATGATCTTTGTTTTCTGAATGTTGAGCTTTAATCCAGCTTTTTCACTCTCCTCTTTCACTTTCATCAAGAGGCTCTTTAGTTCTTCGATTTCTGCCATAAGGGTGGTGTCATCTGAGTATCTGAGGTTATTGACATTTCTCCTGGCAATCTTGATTCCAGCTTGTGCTTTATCCAGCCCAGCATTTTGCATGATATACTCTGCATGTAAGTTAAATAAACAGGGTGACAATATACAACCTTAATGCACTCCTTTCCTGATTTGGAACCAGTGTGTTGTTCCATGTCTGGTTCTAACTGTTGCTCTTGACATGCATACAGATTTCTAATAAGGCAGGTAAGGTGGTCCGGTATTCCTATCTGTTTAAGAATTTTCACAGTTTGTTGTGATCCACAGTCAAAGGCTTTGGCGTAGTCAATAAAGCAGAAGTAGATGTTTTTCTGGAACTCTCTGCTGTTTTGATGATCCAACAGAGGATGGCAATTTGATCTCTGGTTCCTCTGCCATTTCTAAATCCAGCTTGGACATTTGGAAGTTCACAGTTCACGTACTGTTGAAGTCTGGTTTAGAGAATTTTGAGCATTAGTTTGCTAGTGTGTGAGATGAGTGCAATTGTGTGGTAGTTTGAACATTCTTTGGCATTGCCTTTCTTTGGGATTGGAATAAAAACTGATGTTTTCCAGTCCTGTGGCCACGGCTGAGTTTTCCAAATATGCTGGCATATTGAGTGCAGGACTTTAATAGCATCTTCTTTTAGGATTTGAAATAGCTCAACTGCAATTCCATCACCTCCACTAGCTTTGTTCACAGTGATTCCTAAGGCCTACTTGACTTTGCATTCCAGGATGTCTGGCTGTAGGTAAGTGATCATATCATCATGGTTATCTCAGTCATGGAGACCTTTTTTGCATACTTCTGTGTATTCATGCCACCTCTTCAGCTTCTGAGAGGTCCATACCATTTCTGTCCTTTATTGTGCCCATCTGCATTAAGTCTTCCCTTGGTCTCTACTTTTTTTGAAGACATCTCTAGTCTTTCCCATTCTATTGTTTTCCTCTATTTCTTTGCATTGATCACTGAGAAGACTTTTATCATCTCTCCTTGCTGTGCTTTGAACCTCTGCATTCGATGGGAATATCTTTCCTTTTCTCCTTTGCCTTTAGTGTCTCTTTTCTCAGCTATTTGTAAGGCCTCCTCAGACAACCATTCTGCCTTTTTATGTTTCTTTTCCTTGAGGATGGCCTTGATCACTCCCTCTCCTATATAGTGTCAAAAACCTCCATCCATAGTCCTTCAGACACTCTGTCAGATCTATTCCTTTGAATCTGTTTGTCACGGCCACTGTATATTGGTAAGGGATTTTATTTAGGTCATACCTGAATGGTCTAGTGGCGCCTCCTACTATCTTCAATTTAATTCTGAATTTGGCATTAAGTAGTTTGGGAGGTGACTATGGCTCAGATCATAGTCTTGTTTTTACTGACTGTATAGAGCTTTCCCATCTCTAGCAGCAAAGAATATAATCAGTCTGATTTTAGTATTGACCATCTGGTGATGTCCATGTGTAGATTTGTCTCTTGTATTATTGGAAGAGGGTGTTTGCTATGACCAGTGAGTTCTCTTGGCAAAACTGTTAGCCTTTGCCCTGCTTCATTTTGTATTTCAAGGCCAAACTTGCCAGTTACTCCGGGTATCTCTTGATGTCCTACTTTTTCATTCTTGTTCCCTATGATGAAAACATCTTTTTTGGATGTTAGTTCTAGAAGGTCTTGTAGGTCTTCGTGGTACCATTCCACTTTAGCTTCTTTGGCATTAGTGCTTGGAGCATAGACTTGGATTACTGTGATGCTGAATAGTTTGCCTTAGAAATGAACAGAGATCATTCTGTCGTTTTTGAGATTGCACCCAAGTATTGCAGTTTGGACTCTTCTGTTGATTATGATGGCTACTCCATTTCTTCTAACGGATTCTTGCCCACAATAATAGATACAATGGCCACCTGAATTAAATTCACCCATTCCAGTCTATTTTAGTTCACTGATTCCTAAAATGTCAATATTTGCTCTTGCCATCTCCTGTTAGACCACTTCTAATTTACCTTGATTCATGGATCTAACATTCCAGGTTCCTATGCAGTATTGCTCTTTATAGCATCAGATTTTATGTCCATCAGTCACATCCACAACTGGGCATTATTTTTGCTTTGGCTCTTTCTCTTAATATTTTTCTGGAGTTGTTTCTCCACTCTTCTCCAGTAGCATATTAGGCCCCTACCAACCTAGGAAGTTCATCTTTGAGTGTCATATATTTTTGCCTTTTCATACTGTTCATGGGGTTCTCAAGGCAGAATATTGAAGTGTTTTGCCAGTTCTTTCTCCAGTGGACTATGTTTTGTCAGAACGCCCCACAATGACCCATCCATCTTGGGTGACCCTATATGGCATGGCTCATAGTTTCATTGAGTTAGACAACGTTGTGATCCATGTGATCAGTTTGATTACTTTTCTGTGATTGTGGTTTTCATTCTGTCTGCTCTTTGACAGATAAGGATAAGAAGCTTATTGAAGCTTCCTGATGGGCAAGACTGACTGTGGGGGAAACTGGGTCTTGTTCTGATGGGCGTGGCCATGCTCAGTAAATCTTTAATCCAATTTTCTGTTGATGGAGGAGGCTATGTTCCCTCCCTGTTGTTTGACCTGAGACCAAACTATGGTGGAAATAATGAAGATAATGGCAACCTGTTTCAAAAGGTCTTGTACATGCACTGTTGTATTCCGTGCCCCCAGCCCTGCAGCAGCCCACTGTCGACCCACACCTCTGCCAGAGACTCCTGGACACTCACAGGCAAGTCTGGATCAGTCTCCTGTGGGGTACCTGCTCCTTTCTCCTGGGTCCTGGTGTACACAAGGTTTTGTTTGTGCCCACCAAGAGTCTGTTACCCCAGTCCTTGTAAGTTCTGTAATCAAATCCCACTGGCCTCCAAAGTCAAGGTCCCTTGGGGTATTTAGTCCCTTGGCCAGATCCCCAGGTTGGGAAATCTGTTGTGGGTCCTAGAATTTTGTTAACAGTGCAAGAATTTACTTTCTTAACAGTGCAAATTTATTTATTTGCAGAATTTATTGTTCTGCAGTTTGTGGGTTGTCTGCTCGGCAGTGGCTGTATGTTGGGGTTAATAGTCACCTGCTCTGTGACCCACGTCTGCTGCAGCCAGAGCCCCTGGCTCCCCCCTTTCTAAGTGGGCAACTGCTGGTTTCTGGGATTCTTTGTTGTTGTTCAGTTGCTTAGTCGTGTCTGACTCTGAGACCCCATGGTCTCAGCACACCCTGACTTCTCTGCCCTTCACCATCTCCCTGAGCTTGCTTAAACTCATGTCCATCAGGTCGGTGATGCCATCCAACCATCTCGTCCGATGTCGTCCCCTTCTCCTGCCTTCAGTCTTTCCCAGCATCAGGGTGTTTCCTGATGAGTCAGCCATCTCTGTAATATTGGGGATGGGGGCCTTCATGGCAGGAGCTATGCTTCTGAATTTTGACAGCCAGTTGTTCACTTCTATCATTGGTGGTCCCTACCTGTTATCAGTAGTTGTTGATGCTTAGGGCCAGGGAGAGGTGTGAAACACGATCTCCCTATTGACCCATCTTTAGCTGAGGTTTCTTCAGTTAATTCCACAGAGCTTTCTGCATTTTCCCCCACAACACCTCCACTTTGCCCTGGACTCTCCCAGCATCCTTCCAGGAGCCTTGTGACTCGAGCAGGTAAGAGTGATGAGGAAGAGTCACATGAGCGAGGCAGGTGGTTGAGAGCCTTGTCCTCTGGAGCCAAAATTGCACCTGCCCCCATCCCCCCTTCCTAAGTGTTTTGTTTGTATTATTTCAGTTAAATCTCAGGACATCCTTTGGGAGCTGGAAAATACCTGTTGACTCCACTTGAAGTTAGAAAGCTCAGATAGTGTCAGTAACTGTGCAAGGCTTAACAGCCAGACGTTCACTTAAGTAGTTCAACTCCAGGACCTGAGTTCTTGGGCATGTATATCAAGGCCACATGGAGGTGGTGGAACAGTTCCTGAATAGCAGTGCATACGTGGCTAGGGGTAAAGAGCTGCAGGGGTAGGTCTGTGCCTCTGAAGAGGGCTTAGGGTCATCTGCTACGATTGGGATTTATGCAGTACTTGTGAATCCACCCTCTGAAAAAATTACACATTACTGATAAAGGTTGACTGTCCTCAAAAAGAATATCCACGTCCACAGGGAACTTCTGAGAGCTTACGTGGAATAGTCTGCATCTTGGTCTGAATGAGTCAGCCCAGGGTCCACACAGCGTTCCAGGTCAGCCACGTGACTCCTTGGTGAACATCTTCTTGGCTGGCCAGGGGAGTCTGTCAGGGTTCATGCCAGTGGCTGCCCATAGTGCCCACATGTCTGAACAGGGCAACTGACCAGTTGGTGGATTCCTCTCTCTCTTTCCCCTCCCCGCTGAATGTCTTCCTGGTTGTTTTATCTGCCTTTAGCCCTGCTTTTTGCATGGCAAAGAAAGGTGAAATTAAACCATTTCAAGAGGGTCAAGAGGAGACACTGTCACTATTGATCGACACGATGCCTTTGCATCCCTATAGCCCTTGACTATTCTGCTTTCCCATCTGCTAGACTCTCCTTCCTGGAGATGGGAAATAAACAGATGGGCGAGACTGGCTTCCACCTGCCTAGACTCCCCTTACTGTCACTAAGCTGTTAGCCCTGGATTACCAGAGTCATGGTTTTCCTGCTGGTGTCTTTGTATTTGAGAAACTCACCCTGATACCTCTCCAGTCCAGCAAAAGCATTCCTTTCTTTTCCTGTTTTTGCTGTTTCAGTGTTAGGTTTATGAAATAAAATTCTGGAACTGTTTTTGCTCCTTCAGTGTTTTGTGTAAAAGAATCATATTGTTCTAAATCATCCTGAGAATGTATTATATAGATATTGCTGATATGTGTGTATAATTATATATTTTTGATTTTTTTACATTTACAAAAGGTGTAGGGGCTGTTCTTGGAGCTGGTTGCCAACAGAGGTGGTTTAATATAGTACTGTTCCTCACAGGCAGGCCTCATGGAGAAAATTATGTTTACTTCACTGTAAAAATTGGAGTTAAGCAGAGGTTTTAATTTTCCTGTTCCAAGGTCTCTATAAAGCTTCAGTCCTCCTGAGAGAGGGAAGGCTCATTTAGTGAGATGCTGATCAGGAAATGACAAAGAAATTTTTTTTGAAAAAAACAGATGTGTTTTGAACAAAAAAAAATTCAGCACATTTCATAAAAGCAGGCTAACTAGAAGGATGGGGGAGAAGGTGAGAAGGAGAGTTAGCCTCATGAGTGGGATGGTTCTGCATGCTTTATCTAAAATACTGAAGGGCTTGCTCGAATAATCTTTTAACACTTCTCATGTTTTATGAATTATTGTTGTATTTTTTTGCTTCATATAATTTGCTGTAAGGCTGTCATCGTTTCTTCATAGGATCCTTCCATTAACCTCCTCGCTATGTTCTGGTTATTGCCTGCGTTCTTTTCCTTTTCAGTCCATCCTTTCTACTGTCTCATTACCTTCTCAGAACATGGATCGGAGTCTCCTTTGAAAGTTCCCCTGTGCCCACAGGATCAGAGGCCTGCCAATCAGAAGCTTTCATGTCGGACCCAGCTCATCTTTTCAGACTTACTTCCCAGCATCTGCTTTCCCCATATTGCACTTAACCTTGGAGCTTAAATGGATGTTGGTCCAGAAGACACCATTGATGGTTCTCCCTTCTGTGCGTTTGGGCTGCACACGGCATGTGAACTGTCTGTAAGATAGAATATCTGCCTGTTTCGTGGTCTGTGGCTCCCTTGAACACCAGACCCCAATGAAAGGAGAGCAGAGGAAGCGGTCTGCACTTCTACTCCCTCTGTTCTCCACCACAGAGGTCAGGCAGGATCCTGTCAAACTCCAGGCATCTCCCTGGAGAAGGAGACAGCTGTGAGTGAACACGGTCTTCATGACTTTTAACCATGTGGGTTCCTGTCCAGTGACCTTATCAAGTATCTTTATCTAGGGAAAGTCAGAGGGGTCTGATGGGGCTCCAGGGTGTCTTTCAGAGAAGATTGTGTCACCTATTCACAATCCAGTTTTTACCTGAGTTCAGGTCTCTTAGATGTGGCTCCCTCCTTGTTCATCCAAAAACATATTTATTAACTATAGGTCATGACATTTCCCCAAGATGTGATCTCTTCAAGAGTTGTTGCTCAGTAACTGGTGCCATGGCTTCTCCTGGTCCATATACCAGACTGCAGGGGTCATGTCTGACGTCTTGTCCTTATCTCCAAGTGAGTCTGTTACCAAGTCTGTGGATTGTAAGTACTTAACACCTCCCAGATTTGCCCAGTGTCTCCAAATCTCCACTGCTACTCCCACCACTTTCTGGACAACTGAAATAATTTCCTGTCTGATCAACCTCCATTTATTCCCCGAGTCCTTTCTCCATATTGTAATGAGAATAACTTTTTTGATACACAGTTCTGATCTTGGCATCCTTTGCTTAAACACTCCAGCGGTTTCCTTGCTTTGAGGATGAAGAGAAAATTCTTGAACCAACCTGAAGACCAAAGAGACTTCTTTGCTTTGGCCTCTCACCTCTTACCCCTCCAGCCTGATAAGCTACTGTGCATCCCTTGCTATCTGCCCTCCAGCCTCATCAGTTTTCTTTTAGTCCCTGCATGCATGTGCCCCCTTCCTGGCACAGGGTATTTGCATAAGCTGTCCCCTTTGCTTAGAACACTCTCACTTGCTTAATAAACTTTCACTTTGGAACTCAATTTAGGACTTCCCTGCTAGTCTAGTAGTTAAGACTCTGTGTTTCCACTGCACAGAGTTCAACCCCTAGGGGGAGTGAAGATGCCACATGGTGCAGCTAAAAAATTGAAAAGAAAAATCCTTCAGTTTAGTCATTACGTCTTCAGGAGAGCCTTCTCTGATCTTGAAGTAAATCTTCCTATTATTTCTCTCTAAATAGTATGTTGTACCTCTTGGAGGCCTTATTTCAGTTTTTCATTTATTTGCTAAATGGTTCAGTTGCTTTATTTCCCTGTTGGGCTGTAAGCTCCATTAAGGCAGGGAGCATGTCTGTTTTTGCTCATTATTGTATCACCAATACTTGGCTCGATACCTGGCACTTAATAGCTTCCTTTAATTTGTTGAAGGCTGCGAGGAAGGACATTTACCGTACACTTAGTTCACATGAAGCTCCTCTTTTTCCTCCTCCTACTTAAGGTTCAGTCTAGATGCCTGATCCTAGGTTCTTCTGTCCTGGTCCCTGGGAGCCTGAATTACTCTGATTCACCTGATGAGTTGAGCTAACATCATCTCACTGTCTGCTGTACCTGGCACACGCTGCTCCTTGGGGGTGCAAAGATAGAAAAGACATGGTCCATGACACAGAGCAGCCCATAGCTCACCAGACTGCAGTGTGACTGAGCGCTAACCCAGAGTGACAGTGAGATACAGAAAAGGGAGCATCAGCTCGGCCCGGGGAAGCCAGGGAGTGTTTTGGAGACCGACCCAGGGGCTGGATGTGAAGATCTGACTGTGATCTTGCTGATCTTTGCACGGTGGATGGGTTAGAGGGCATTGTTGGCGAGGAAGGTGTGGGAGCCGAGTGTGTGTTTGGAGAGAGTGAGGGGCAGTGTGGCTGGAGCAGAAGTGTCCGGCCATGTGGGGGCCTGTGGTTGTTACTGACCAGGGTTCTTGGCCTCCTTCATCAACAGGAACTGATCAGAGGCCGGACAGGAAGTTCAGGTGAGTCTTTATTGGATCCCCTGTTGAAGCTGTGGGGAGTGAGAACAAACAGCAGGTTCCCTTGCTCCCTCACTTTCGGAGGGGGAGCAAGCTGCTTCTTTCTAAGGGATGAAGGTAGGGGTGTGTCCCCAGATTGGGCTGAAGGGTGGCTTGGGTGGCTTGCCTATCTCTCTCAGCTGTTGGTGTGTGTAGGAAGTATGCCTGGTACCCTGCATTTGCTCCAGACACTGTAATTTTGCTCCCACCTCCTCAGAAGTGGCAGTTGGGTTTTCGGTCTCTTTGAATCTTGTTGCCCACAATCTGCCCCAACTGTGCACGTACAGTTATTTTTAGTCCCGTGTAATTTCTTCATATTTTGTTCAAAGGGTTCTTTGTCCAGGTACAAGCACATGATTCCAGGTCCCAGCCTGTCTCATGGTAAAAGGGGAGCCTTGAGAGTATAGGCCAGGGAACTGGGGCTGATTTCTCCCCAAGCAGTGTGGAGCCTCTGCATGGCTTTAAATACAGGGTTAACAGGATCAGATCTGTATTTTGTATTGATAGCCTCTATCAGTATGGAGAGTGTGGCATCTGGTGGGAGCAGAGATGGAGGCGTGGAGATTGCTGAGTGGGTTGTTGCCGTGACCTGGGCCATGATGAAAAGGGCTGGAATCTTTGCCACTGAAGTGGGAGCGGGCAGAATGGGATGCTATGAGAGACATCATGAAAGTGGCAGAGACACGACTTGATAATGAATGAGTCTTGATGGGTAGGAATGAGGGGAGAGTGGAGTCAAGGATGGCTCGGGGCTCAGTTAAAGTAAGGTGATAGATAACAATTTGAACTGAGCTGGTCAAGGCTTCTCTGGACCCTTTCAAGTGGTCCTGGGTGGTCTTTGTGGTCTCTAGGTAGCAGCTTGGGTTGAAATACAGTACCCGAAATTAAATTTAATAGATTGCAAGGAAAAAAATATTTTTGATAAGTTGAGTACAGCCTGAGCAGAAACGTGAACTGATTTTCTATGAAAAAGTAAGGTGCCTGACTTGTTAATAGTATTAACAGGGGACTGTGTGATCCTGTTAAGAATCTGGAATCTGGGCCCTAAGCGATCCCCTTTCTAGCTATGATGAGGGCACGGTGATTTTATCCTGTCATTAAGGCAGGTCCCAAGGGCCTCTGTTTAGCAACGCTCCAATAACCTGGTTACTATTTTTATTTTCTGAACTTTTAGACCCCCATTGTGTACAGAACACTGAGTTGGGAGCTGTGAGGCATACGATTGACCTGCAAAAAGCTCATTTCCTGTAAAGCCTCTGGTGACTCAGCCCCCCAGGTTTTCCCCCAGATAACTTTATTTTGTCAGGCTGCCCAGGTGCCCCAGGGACTGCAGAGCCTCCCTCAGGGACCCGGGCTGTCTGGGCAGGCGTGTGGTCCCGCCGGGTGCTGGCTCCTGCGCGTGTGTGGAGGGCTCAGCAGACTGACTCTGAAGCGCTGACGGCTTGAAGAGTCACAGGAGGAAACTCTTCGCGTAAAGGGAGTGTCACCAAGTGTGTGGGTGTTTACATGAGGCTTCAGGGGAGACTGGTGAGGCGGCTGCGTTTGCCCCCCATTTCACATCTTGCTCCTCTCGCTGTCCCCAGAAGCAACGGGCTGACCTTGGGAGTCACTGATGTCTTATTGGAATGTTGCCATCTGCTTGGTGCCCCCTCGGGGAACGCTCCCACAGACACCACGGAGAGGGTCCTGACCCACTCACCCAGGCCAAGCGAGCCAGCGTAAACTCAGGCCCGATTGTGGCCCATGTTGGTGTCCCCAACCCAGGTGAGGGGGCAGACGGCGGAGGCGCGGGGCTTCTGGGGGCTCTGTGTGAGGAGATGTGATGTCAAGCTTAACACAGACAGTAGCTGCTTTGAAAGCCTGTATCCCCAGAGCCTTCAACAAGGCCTAGAAAAGAGTAAATCTTTATTAGTTATTTGTAAGCTGAATGAGTGAACAAATGAATAAGAACAGATGAATGGATAAATCAGGGTCCAAGCCAAGGACCCAGAGGAGGTGTTGGGGGCCTTGATGAACCAGTGATGCAGGTGGGTAGCGGGGCCTGGGGCTGGGCTACAGCTTGAAGCCCGGGCCATATTGAGGGCTCTGGTTGTCCTGGGTGCACTGGGGAGCAGGTGACAGACGTCCTGGACCCACTCCCCAGGGCGAGGGTTTGCAGTGCTTCACCACGGCCCTCTGGTTGGGCGGGGCCTCCCAGATGGTAGACGACCGTGGAGTGCTCAACGTGGACTCTGGAGCCTGACGCCCAGCTTCCAGTCTTTCTCGGCCCTGCCACTTACTGCCTGGGCAGGTAGGCTCTTAGAGTGAAGGGCCAACGTTGAGCCACTGGCAGTGAGACCTCTTAGGGAAGGTGTTTTGTTGTTTATATACAAAGGATGGGCTGGCAGAATGCAGTCTTGTGATACTCAGTCCCTGGGCCTCTAGGAAGTTCATGGTAAGCTGGCAGCGGTCCTGAACTCATGAAACTGTATGAACAAGAGTGTGAGGAGGAGAATCCTGGCTCTAGTCAGTTCTCTGTGGCCATTTCGTGGGAAGCCGTCCGTGCCCCTGCAGAGTGGGCAGTCAGAAACCCTGAGTCTTAAGTTCTCTATTAACTCTGGCAGTTGTGGGCCAGTTAGGCCTCATTTTCCTTCTCTTTAAACGGAGCAGTGTGATACATGCCCTGTTAACTCTGTGGCATTACTGCAGCAAGAAAGTGAATGGTTTGAAATGTTGATGTCTGTAGATGCAGTTTTTTACTTATTTGGACCCCACTCCTCACTTTCATTCTACCTTTTAAAACAACACAGTTGTCATCAATCCTGGGACACATGTACCAAAGGCTCAATAAGGCCAGCAAGGAGATAATTTATTGTCAGTTCGCACTCCCTGTTGGCCACCCTTCCCATGCGCCCGGCTGACTGCCAGTGCAGACTATGACACTGGTTCCTGGTACCTCTCATGATCGAAATGTGACTTTCCCTCCATGCCCGGCTCATGTCTCACGCTCTGCTCCAAAGCCGTTTGACTCTTCTAGCCACAAGGAGCTCTCTTTTCTGAAATCCACAAATCGGCATTACCGTATGCTTCACTGGTGTGAGCGTCTAACCACTTGGGTATATGAGCCACCGTTAACGTGTGTACATCCAAATCAGTCCAGCAGGAAAAGCGCTCTCAATCTTGAGATTGGAATCTGTCTTTCACGATCAGTGTGTCCTTGTGTGAGTTACTTAAGCCCTCTGAACCTTGATTTTCTCAGCTATGAAACGGTGATACCAATACCTACTTGAGGATTAACTGATGCAAGCTAAAGAAGGGAATGGTTTGAAAATTTGATATCTATAAATGTGGTTTTTTATTATTAAGTTGGATCCCACTCCTTTCATTCTACCTTTTAAAACAGCATAAATAGTTATCAATCCTGGGACACATGTACCAAAGGCTCATTAGGGCCAAGGAGGTTCAGCTTAAATGATGGAAGGCTCTGAGCACAGTGATGGGCATGTGGTAGGCGTTCAGTAAATGCTGCTTCAGTTCCCTTCTGCCCTGCCTGGAATGGCTTAGGGGGCTTAGAAGGAAAGGTGGAAAAGAGAGATTTTTAACCCCATCGAAACCCAACATCTGCTTCTCATTGGCTTGTCTCGTCTTTAGAAATGACGATTTCTTAACAGGAATGAGGATGTCTTCTGAAGACTGACACTGCCATTAGCCAGAGGGGGCGTTTCAGCAGAAGTCTTGGGTTCCTTGTTTGATATGACACACGCTCTACTGAAGGGCTTCCCTGGTGGCTCAGATGGTAAAGAATCTGCCTGCATTGTGGGAGACCTGGGTTTGATCTCTGGGTTGGGAAAATCCCCAGGAGCAAGGAATGACAACTCACTCCAGTATTCTTGCCTGGAGAATCCCATGCACAGAGGAGTCGCGCAGGCTACAGTCCCTGGGGTCACACAGAGTGGAACACGAGAGTGACTGACACTATACTCTAGTGAACACATCAAGTGCCTGCGGAGGTTCTTAGTGCTGCCCTCCTGCAACCCCCAGTGGAAGTGCCAGCCCTGAAACAAGAGAAGCTTTGCCCTCCCCACCCCTTCCCTGTTCCCAAGACCAGCTGGGAGGAGGGCTCCTTGTCCCAGCCCTCCTTGTCCCCATTCTGATAATTCTGCACCGTTTTAGAGACAGCTCAGCTTTAGTAATTCTGCTGAAAATTCTAACCCTGCTTGGAAGATTGGTAGTTTGTTTTTCTGATTGTGTTTCTGAGTAATCCCCCGGGAGAGGCAGCTGGGCTGTTGGCTTCCCAGACTAGCTGCCAGTGACTTTAAAGTGATGAATGCTTTCCCCCTTCATTATTCAAAGATAAAACTTTATCATCACAAGGAACAACTTAATCAAAATGCCAGGGATCCTCTCGGTTATAAGAAATGTATTGGAACGATTCTTTTTTAATCTCAAGCTGTAAAACCATTTTAAACTTTAAATGTCATGGCAACGTTAATGAACGATTTATGGAGGGGAAAACAAATTGGTTTATCGGCTCCCTGGCTCCTCTGGTAACCAAGGTACCTTGAGAAGCCTTTGTCTTTGTATACAGACACGCAGGCTTTGCAGAATGCCTGAGCTCCTGGAAGTTTTGTTGTGTTGAAGTTTTGGAAAGGCAAGCTGATTGTTTTAATTCACTGTCACTGCCATTTCAGTTATGCCTGAACTCTGATTTTCTGCAAAGTGGCAAAACCGGACTTTGATAGGGAACAGGCTGTTCTTATTGACAGTGGACTACAATGTGAAGAGTTCAGTTTCCTTTCTTCCGGTTTCATAATCCATGACCAGTGGTTAAAAAAAAGTAAGTTTGCAGTGACTTTGTTCGCTCAGCGTTACTGATTGTCTAGAGAGCAGCTTTGCCCACCTGTGTTCCTCGTGATGGTGCTCGGGTTTTGTTTCTGTGGATAAACAGAGCCGAGAAGAATGAAGGTGGTCCCCAGGGAAGCAGCTGGCGGGGATAAGGTGTGAGAGAGCTCCTCTGGGCGGCAGAATTTTCCCTTTAGAGTCCTCTAAGCCTCTCATAACTTTGAGTACTTGGGGAGAAACTTTCATCTTTGACAAATAATGAGTGTTTTCCATGCTTAACATGTAAATCCTTCAGACAGGGTATTTATCTCCTTCACAGATGTTTTTCCGCAAAACCTGCCTGTGTCCTGTAGCTGACTGAGACAGTGAGTTATCTGGGGAACAGACTCAGGTGGAGAGTTGAGTGCGGATTCTTGTTTCCCCCCAACTTTTTTTTTTTTTTAAAGTTGTGGAAGTATAGTTGATGTACAATGTCATGTTAATTTCTTCTGTACAGCAAAGTGACTCAGATATATATACTTTTCCATACTCTTGTCCATATGGTTTGTCAGAGGATGGATAAACTACAGAGTACTGCTGTACAGCACAGGGAGCCACACTCAGAATCCTGAGTGCAGTTCTGTGCTGGGAAGTGCTAGCGCGGGAAGCAGTTTGCAGCCAAGGGGGGACTGCGCTGCTGTCATTTGCACAGAGGCCTCCAGTAGTGGCCCTGGAGCCGGCTTGCTCTTCCCAGCTGAGACAAAGAGGCTCGACCTTTCCAATCCTCTCCTCCTTGGCTAGTTGCTGGATGCAGCTGCCTCCAGGGAGTGGCCAGGCCGTGGCAGCTCCCTCTGATGGCCTTCCTGAAGAGAGACTCCACTCCCCACCATCAGTCAGGAAAGCAAGTAGATGTGGTCCTGCGCTGTTGCCCTCAGGGTCCTCTTTGAGAAGCCTGCCTCCCGTCTCCCCACTCCTGGGGTGATTTTTGTCCTCCCTTGTCCTTGGCCTCTGTGTGGCCATGGCTGCCCCTCCCTGTCCCCCCTTCCCCCTCCCCCACTGCTTTGTTGGACCACGAGCTCCCTGAGGGCAGAAACGGGTCTGCTCCTCCATCTCTGGTGCTGGAGCTTACTGCAGTCCCTGGGCTCGGTAAGGGCCAGTTGAATGAGGGACTAAATGCAGTTACCCCTTATTGCAGCAACTGTGAACTATCTTTGCTTGTCTTTTTATTGCTACAGCTGATGGAAGGGCTGAGGAGCAGGGAGGAAGCTGGGTGGAGACCTGTGGGAAGTTTCCTGCCTTCCGTGGCTCCAGGGCTGCCCAGAAGGAAGCCATCAAGGCTGGCCTCTTGGCCCACAGCAAGAAGGGTCAAGTCCTGCAATGCAGGATCCCATGCTGAATTTTCTGGCCCCTGCCACCTGTCTTCCTCAGCTCTCAGCTGAGGCCCCCTCTCTTCGAGGCTCCCAGAGGGGTTGGGGGACAAAGAAGCTGCAAGAGCGTGGACAGGGCCACAAGGCCCACACCCGTCAGCATTTTGGAGGGCAGCTTGGTTACCTTTGGGGTTTCATCGCCTCCTCCAGGTTCCATCCTCTGCCTGTTACCCACCACGGAGCACATCCACCTACTGTGCTTTTCTCTGAGGCCATCTTGGTGGTCAGGACGGGCTTAGTCCCCTGAGGTGTGAGCTTCCCAGATCACCTCTGTGGGCCTGGGTTTGTCCCTCTGAGGAAAGGACTGAGAGTGAGTGTGCCCAGTTGCTGGGGCCACACTCTGCTCCCCTCCCTCCCCTGCCCCACCCTCTCCCTCTCCCTCACCCTCTGGTTCACCTTGGGCCCTGGCTTCTCCTGATGCTGGTGCTTATCCGCCTCATTACTCCCCAGCTCCCTCCCACTCCTGTCTGGGGTTGACATGTTGTAAGAAATGGCCCTGAAATTATTTTCTTCCCTGGGTAAAATATTCATCACTTAGATCTGTATTTTTATTGAAAGTTTCAAGAGGCGCAGGCTCCGTTTATGTTGTCATATATCACAGGCACAGAAAGCCTTGCAGTGAATGAGCGAGTGAAACCAAGGGCTGACGGGCGTTATGAGCAGTGTGTGTGGAGGGGCAGGTGAGTGCCTGTGAGTGCAGGCAGTTCAGTAGTAGTGGTAGCAGGAGTAGTAATAGAGTAGTAGTGAAAACATAGGTGAATAATTTTAGGATAAGAGTGAGAGTGAAATTCGCTCAGTTGTGTCCGACTCTTTGCCACCCCATGGACTACATACAGTCCATGGACTTCTCCAGGCCAGAATGCTGGAGTGGGTAGCCTCTCCCTTCTCCAGGGGATCTTCCTGACCCAGGAATCGAACTGAGGTCTCCTGCATTGCAGGAGGATTCTTTACCAGTTGAGCTACCAGGGAAGCCCGTAATTTGCACAATTAGAGTTTTGTTCGCTGCTGTATCCTCAGTAGCCTCTACAGCGTCTGTGACAACATAAGGGTTTAAAGTGTTATTGAATAGGGAATTCCCTGGTGGTCCAACGGTTAAGTCTGTGTGCTTCCAGTGCGGGGGTGCAGGTTCAATCCCTGGTCAAGGAACTAAGATCCCACATGCTGCATAGCCAAAAATTTTAAAAAATATATTAATGAATGGAGGAATGACTTCCAGGAAAACCATAGCTCTAATTCAGAGAAGGACAAAGCCTCAGGTTGCTGCTCTGTCCTCCTGGCTTGGCAGACAAGCCTTGGTTCCACATTGTGCTTTGATGATGCTGTAACCCTGAGGGTCAAGGGAGTGATTTCACAGTTCAGTGGAGTTAGGGTCAGAGTTCAGTGTATGGTTTGGGCCTTGAAGGTTGAGAGTTGGGTCGGGGGACTAAGGCACCAATCTCTACCTAGAAACCAGGCCATCCTGTCTGAATTATGGGTCAGCGTGTGAGAGTCTGTGGAGGCGCTGTGAGCGTGTGTATCAGTGGAGTGCTGGGGAGGAAGGGGTAGGTTCCAGCTTAAGCCTATAAAGGTGCTGTGGTTGTTTAAGTGGAAAGATGCCATCCCTAAATCATGGCCGAGAGAGAGAAGTTTCCTGGATTTCCTGTTTTCAGGGATGAATTTATATTCCTGTCTTCCTCAAAATGCCCCATGTGATCAGTGGAGATCTGAGTGAAGGATGGGCAACTGGTGGAATGTGATGCCAAGGGAGGCTTTTCTTTTTATTCTGGGAAGCTGGTGAAGATCCACAGCTGGGGCAAGAGGCAGTTACTCTCACCTCCCCTACCCTTCTAAGTTCAGAGGGTGCTGCTAGGGCTTACCCTGAGTCAGAGAAGCAGCGCTGCGAGCCCCGTCCCACCACCCACCTGTGATTAAGGGACTGGAGAGAGGAAGGGGGGCTAGCGGAGTGAGATGCTTATAAAAAGAGGCTCTTTATTTCCTCTATCCCCCACTCCTGTGGGAAGGAGAAGGTGTATTTTCCCTCTGTGATGCTAAGAGAGGAGGACCCCAAGAAAATAACTGATAAATTTGAGAGTGCTGCCAACTCTTCCCCCTTGGTTAACTTGGGATTAGTTATTACCTAGGCCTGGCATGTTGCAGTTCATGGGGTCACAAGGAGTCGGACGTGACTGAGCAACTGAACTGAGTGATTACCTCTGAAAGTTGTCGAGCCACTAGGTTTGCAAAAATCCCAAAGTTTCTGTTTAGAGATGGGCTCAGGGGAGAAATGGAGGGTTTGGAACAGGCGCGCCTTCCGGCAGTCAGCTCTGTGGCTGCCTGGCAAGGCTAGGATACCTGAGCTTCATGTCTGTTGGATGGGCCTCTTGGAAGGTGGCTGGTCTTGAGTCATCTTGCTGGCATCTTCTCTTCTGCCCTTCTCCCGCTTTTCTTGCGAAAACAGCTGTCCACCAGATAAGGGATCCCAGAAGCAAGGGCATGTGGTCACTCCATCTCTGAGAGATCAGAGGGTGAATGGGAAGTCTAAGGTGAACTCTGAGTGCACATCTCACACCCAGATGCTGGAGGAGGGGGTCCTGCTAAGAACCAGTAAAAGCTGACCACAAAAGACGGGCATTTAGGGCACACTGCCACAGGGAAAAACTAACCACCGGCCAGTTTGCAGGAGCAGGAACAGCCCACGGAAAGGGGACTGCCTCACTATTACCATAGTCACTCACCTGAGAAGGACTCTCTCTCTCCACCTGTTCCTGCCATGACCCCGCCCTGACACCGGAAGTGAAGTACACACCAGGGTAGAAGAAACATCTGCCTAAGAACCCACTTCCGCTTCTCTCTGAGCTGGGAGAACACTCAGCAGTTCCTTCCTCTGCTGGGGGGACAGGAAGGAGATGAGTTTTAATTCACGTTTGAGATTGGAGTCATAGGTCACGTGACCTGGGAGTGGCCCTGAACAGTGGGAGGTCCTGGGAGGGCAGAGATGACAAGGAGAAGGCAATGTCACCCCACTCCTGTACTCTCGCCTGGAAAATCCCATGGACGACGGAGCCTGGTGGGCTGCAGTCCATAGGGTCGCTAGGAGTCGGACACAACTGAGACTTCACTTTCACTTTCATGCATTGGAGAAGGAAATGGCAAACCCACTCCAGTGTTCTTGCCTGGAGAATCTCAGGGACAGGGGAGCCTGGTGGGCTGCCGTCTATGGGGTCGCACAGAGTCAGACACAACTGAAGCAACTTAGCAGCAGCAGCAGCAGCAGAGATGACAGTGAATAGCCGAGGCTGTTAGGGAATTGTCCAAGAGACCATCGGTAAATCGCTGTCAGAACAAGTGCTCTGGTTCTTTGTTTTCAAAGGGGAGTTTGTGCTATTTCACAACAGCCAGTCCTTTTGTGTGTCATCCTTAATAACGATCAGATACCGGGACTCGGCAGCATGGAGTGATCACACACGAGGGTTGAAACCTTTAGAAGCTTCCCGCCAAACCAGCTGAGCTAATGGCCTGAGCCTCGTGTGTGTGTGACAGTCAAGGACAGAAACGTTCATTGAGTGCCGTGGAAACCTAGTGATAAATTCTGTGCTGGTGGCCTTATTAGTATGCATGTATGTGGACTCCCATCAGATGAGGGGCCAGGAAGTGTTATTAAACCTGGTGAGGAGAAGTGGGCCAGCTGAGCCTGATTAGTATTGATTGGAATTTCATCCCACCAATTAATCTGCTTATTAATGTCGATGTTTGGAGTCCCTGTTTTCATAGGAGCAGCTATCTTTGTTCTTTTTCTCTTTCACCCTTCCTTCCACCTGATTTTTTTTTTTTTTTGCAGTGACAGTTTTCATTTGAGAAAGTAATTTGTGAATGAGAACTCAGCACTGTAGTCTGCAGTGGCTGCCCACCCTGCTGTTCTGCCAACACGTGGTGCCCCTTCCTCTCATCACCTCCCTACCCCTGCACATCCTCTCCTTCCATTTGGACACATGTAGACCATCCTGTGGGCCCAGAAGCAGTCCAGAGCCCGACAAAACAGCTCTCCTTTTGTGCCCACGTTACACCGATTGCAGTTTGGTCAATGTTGTTGATTAGCTCTTTGACTTGAAAACTGGTACCGAGGAGACCAAGACTCTGGGATCTCACTCCATGTTATTTGCCCCCCAGATAGCAACTCCTTGACCACAGATTTTACCCTGAACTGGCCAGTCACTCACAAATGGGTATAATTTGTTCTAGGAGAATAAGTATATCAGACTTACTGTAATTCAGTACCACCAGAAAAACAGCTCAAAGTCCATGACCTCCTGCAGGCCCAGACAGGCGTGTCATCTTTTTACGTGAGGAAGAGGGCAGCATCATGGCTGCAGAGGCAGGGGACCCAAATGCTCATGAGGTTTCCTGCAGACTGTGCTGATTGTCGCCCACACTCAGTCCTTACCCCTGAGTGTGTTGAAGGAGTGTGGAGAAAGCCCAGTGACACCAAAGACTTGTAGATGACAAAGAGACCTCAGGAAGAGAGGCTATATTTTCTTCAAAGTAGACAGTTCATTGAAGGAATAAAGTACATTGTGTTATTAATTGACACTTAGCAAATTGCTGGATAAATAATACAGAAAGGTCTTTCTTATGAGTCAGGGACTGGTTCATTATAGTAAATACCCCTGCAAGTGTCAGAGTTTCCTTGGATGACAGATGAATCCCAAGTGAGCCAGCTTCCCCACCCTGCCTTTTCAACTGCACAGTCACTGGTTCAGAGAGTTGAAAAGTTGTGTAATCTTGCCAGTGTAAACATCATAACCCAATCACATTTCTGAATGAATGTCTCCTGCTTGGGTGGTAGATATCAGAGAGTCGGTTGTTTGTTGGCTGCT
This sequence comes from Antilocapra americana, assembly GCA_007570785.1. Taxonomy (NCBI): domain Eukaryota; kingdom Metazoa; phylum Chordata; class Mammalia; order Artiodactyla; family Antilocapridae; genus Antilocapra; species Antilocapra americana. The sequence continues at coordinate 591,636 of ML663557.1, forward strand.
GTCAGAGAAGTGGGTGAGGTGTTAGCTGATTTTTCAGGTGAACAGGAGTTTGTAGGCGGAGCAGACCAGGTGACACTGTCCACATGAGGCTTCAGACACATTTCCTAGGAGAGCCAGAAAGGCAGTCCTCCCACTTGGCCTTCACCTGTGTCTTGGGCAAGTGTTTACATTTCTCATGGACCTGGGTCTGCAAGGATTTTTTCCTTCAGCTTAAGTGATGACAATGGTTGATTCCCCTTTGTATTTGGGAGTAATACTATATCGAGGGCTTCCTTGGTGGCTCAGTTGGTAAAGAATCTGCCTGCCATGCAGGAGATCTGGGTTCAATCCTGGATCAGGAAGATCCCCTGGAAAAGGAAATGGCAACCCACTCCAGTCTTCTTGCCTGGAGAATCCCCATGGACAGAGGAGCCTGGTGGGCTGCAATCCATGGGATCGCAAAGGGTCAGACACGACTGAGCGACTAAGTACAGCAATGTTATAGAAAGAATCAAAGTAATGGGAGCTTTAGCTGAAGGATGATGACTGTTTCGCAGAGTGCTATAGTCAGAGTTCTCCTACCTGGATGACCCTGCGTTTATTTCTCTTGTTTCTTTACTTGAACCCAAAGGAAGCATTTGTCTCAAAGATCAGACATTTGCCCCTGCCAGGACTTGTCTTTGGGTCTGTGTATCTGTTTCTGTTGGCTTGAGTGGTTTGTAATGTTGAGTAATTCTGGTGGGAGAATTGCTAGGAAAACAGAGTAGGGAAGGGAGAGAGCTTTCTGGCATTAGGAAAAGGAGTTAGTAATTTTTCTTGCTGCTTCTGGTTAGTTTTGAGATATTCCCAGTTGAAAGGGCTTATTACCTGTTTTGGCAAAGTGAGGAGGGAAAATACTTTCTTTTCTGTGTGGCTGAACAATATCTGCTCTTTTCTTCTTAGCTGCAGAGCAGCTCTGCAGGTAAGAGGTTCTTTGCAGGATTAGATGTCTATAGGTTGGGATCAGATGGTTGGTATGTAGTTTACTAGGATATCCTTAGGAAAGATGCCCAAAGAAATTGAAATGGAAGGCTGCATTCTATCTTGGCCTCAGGCTAGTTGCAGGGATGAGAAGTATATAAGATACTTCCTTGGCTGGAAGTAGTGAGGAACCCGCATCTGTAAAGTTTAGTAGTAACCCATGAATGGGATAACATCTAACTTGGAAGACTTCTCTGCAGTCATTTGATTTTTAGTCAGTTGATAGAAATTCACCTATTTCTACAATAGAAATTGTAGAAGATCTGGATTCAACCCTTGGGTCAGGAAGATCTTCTGAGAAGGGAATGGCTACTCACTCCAGTATTCTTGACTAGAGAGTTCCATAGAGGAAGCCTGTCCATGGGCTATAGTCCATGGGGTCGCAAAGCATCGGACATAATTGAGCAACTAACACTTTCACTTTCAGCTGATAGGAATTTTCTGAGAATTTTCCTGCTAACATCCTGCTACCCAGTGGATGTTATAGGGAATAAAGACTTACAGGCATGATTAGTGCACCCAAGAAGTGTATCTCCTTGTTCAAGATAAAGATTAGCATATAGGAAAGAGTAGTGATGGACTTCCCTCATGGTCCAGTGATTAGGATTCTGCACTTCCATTGCTGGAGGCTCAGGTTCAGTCCTTGGTCAGGATTGAACAAAGATCCCACAGACTGGGCAGCATGGCAACAAAACCAAAAATGATGCCAGGAAAGAGAGTGGTTCATAACAGTGTGTCATCTATGCATGCATGCTAAATCACTTAAGTCGTGTCTGACTCTTTGTGACCCCATGGACTGTAGCCTGCTGGGTTCCTCTATCCATGGGATTCCCCAGGGAGGAATACTGGAGCGTGTTGCCATACCCTTCTCCAGGGGATCTTTCTGACCCAGGGATTGAACCCATGTCTCCTGTGGCACCTGCATTGCAGGCAGATTCTTTACTGCTGAGCCACCAGGGAGGCCCCATGTCGTATGTAGTGCAATTCAAAATTACATCATCAGACTGTCTTGCTTTATTTTTTCACAGAAAGTATTGTTAATTTTGTTAATGAAAGTGTAATCAAGATTATTATGTATCAAAGTAGATCACCATCCTCCACTGGAGTCCTTCATGAGAGCAGAGGCCCTGTCTCTTCCGTTCACAGTTTTAGATAAACAATTTAATTTGTCTGCCTGGCCCATATTCGGCACTCAATAAATTATCTGTTGAATCAGAGGAGTGGGCTCTTGAGTGCTAAAGGGAGGGGTTTACCAGAAAAGTTCGATGTAGTGAAGCAGGATTTAGTAATAGTCTAATCTTTACTTCCCTTGAGCACATAGTACTCTGCATCCATTGTATATAGCTTTTAGCTCACTTCACAGAGTTAACGCTGATGTTTGGAATAGTAGAGCTGGGGATTTGTATCCAGGCCTGTCTGGCTCCTAAACCCCCATCTTCCTGCTACCTGATGCTGCCATCCACAAAAATGGCCACGTCGTCCCCCCCTGCCCTGCAAAGGTCCGGGAGAACACAGGTCAGAGACAGAGAGTGCTCGACCAGGATTTAAGTTGATTGCCATGCTGTGCTGGCTGCTCTGCCGTGAGTTAAGCAGATGCTGTGCCTTCTTTCAAACATGCTACCCAGGAAAATTAAGGTATTTTTTTTTTTTGTGATAGTTTGTTGGGGGTCCTTTAATGGACCGGGAGACCTGGTGGCCTGTAGTCGACGATAAGAAAGAGAGAGAGAAAGATAAAGAGAGGAAGAAAGCAAGAAAGAAAAAGACACAGGGACCCAAGCCTCTGCTGGAGGAAGGGTGCTTTAAAGATCTTTCTGGGAGTATATATATATATGTTGTTGTACAAGAAATTTCGACAATGATAAAGATCAGAAAACCAAATGTACAGCAACCGTTACCAAGGGAACAAGGGAATAATAATGATCACAAGGTCAGGAAACAATCCATATCCAAGAAAGAGGATCAAGACTAAGCAGTTCTGTCATAAGGAGAATGTTTACAGAAGGGGATTCAAGCCTGTCTCATTCTATGACCTCAGTCCTGGGAGCGGTGTGCCGTCCCACTGATAAGGAACAGAGGACTTATGAGAAATGGCAGATAGGAATCCTCCTGTTAAACACTCCCCAATAAAAGTTGAAACAATGTATTCTAGCTTATATCTGAGAAATTATAGCATTTCTCCCCAGAAATATTTCTAATGAGGCCAAGAACCTGATTAGCCTGAAATAATTTGGGTAGTGGTCAGGAGAGCTTTGGTCCACTATGGCATTAGAAGGTCCCACACGGCTGTTTGGTGCAACCCAATGTTTGTTCCTTTTGGTTTGACCACCTCATAGCTCTGTAAAATGTTCCTGTACTTTCCTGCCTCATGAACCTTAAAATCATGTGAAAATGGGGGTGTTCAGTCCTCCAGTTTCTCTCTGGCACTGTTCTAAGGACCAAGCCCCACCTTTGAACTGGTATTTAGTTCTTGAAGATGAAACATAGTTCTTGCTTATTCTCTTTTGGAAATGTGAACAAAGAAAATAAAAAGATGAGAATGTATCTGGCATCTTGCCTCTCTCATACATCGTATCATAGCATAGCTGTCTCTTGCCTCGCTCATACTTTGTTGGTTTTTCCCAAATGGGATTATTCTGAGACATGTTTGTGGTGCAGAGCACTTAAGTACAGTTTAGAAGGAGCCAGTGGCGAGGGGACAGCAGTGGCATCATCAGGTAGCGTGAGCAGAGGGCAGCAGGGTAGATCCACTTTTTCCTTTTTCTTTTTGGTTTTGAAGGCTTGCAGACTAAGATGCTGCACTATGAGCTGTACTGACCGTGGAGTTGGAAGGAAGCTATCTCAGCCCACTCGGGCTCCTGCAGCAGCATACTGCAGACTGGGTGGACTGTAAACAGCCGAGACTTATTTCTCCCAGTTCTGGAGGCTGGAAGTCTGAGGTTCAGGTGGTGCCATCATGGTAGGTTTGGGGTGGGGGGAAGCCCTTCAAATTGCAGATTTCTGGCTTCTTACTGTGTCCTTGCATGGTGGAAAGGGCAAAAGAGCTTCCTTTTGTAAGGGCACTAGTCCCATTCCTGAGGGCTCCACCCTCATCACCTAATCACCTCCCAAATACCACCTCCTAATACTATGGGGGTTAGGCTTCAACATGAATTTAGGGAAGAGACAAATCAATCCATTGCAGAAGTTAATAATTACTGAGGGCAGATTTTCTACAAGATTCTTTGATATAGCTTTTCTCAAAGAATTGAGAGAGAGATGGTGATATGGCCACCTTCTTTCCTAGTTTGAATACAAACTCAATTGCCAACCTCCAGTCCCCAGCTGAGGTTTGGGGCAAGCCCTGTGGAACCAGGTAATTTCTTTCCTGGTCTATGCTCTTTTGAGTTTTGTTATGGCCTCTGGGTGATCATGAACTACTTTTGGGGGCAGAGAGAGGGACTATTGGTTCAGTCATAAAGAGTTTACAGGATTAACAGGAAGACTATTCATGATTTTGAAATACGAGCAAGGCGCTTAGCCATTCTGTACTCATCTTGCATAAATTTTATATAAATGAGTTATAGGTGAAGCAGTTGAGCTATGAGTTAACATGGTATGGTGACAAGATGTCAGTTTCAGAGATAGTTCTGAGTCCAAGTCTACACTCATTAAACTCCCTCCAGATGAGTTTTCCTCATCTGGAAAATAGGGAGTTTTTAACTAACCTGAAAGGCTTAAATGTGGCAAGTGCCCAGCCAGGTGGCTGGCATGTAGGAGGTGATGGACGAATGCTCATTCTTACCTGTCTTACAGAGCTGTTCACACCGCTTTACCCTGCGGTCTCTTTCAATGTCGGTCTCGTCTGTCACTCAGGTTGTCAACTCCATGGAGGTAGGGATTGTGTCTCTGGCGTGCTTGTATTTCTCACTGTGTCCACTACAATGCCTGATACCTAGAAGCCACTTAAGAAATCCTTGACGAAGGTTCACTCACAGCTGGTGGCGCAAGAGCGCTCTGGTGCTGTGACATTTTCATGGCGACATGGTTGTAGTGTGTGTATCTCAAGCACTTAGCCCAGTGCCTGGGGCATAGTGGGTGCCCAAAGTAGCGGATGAATGAATGAATGAGACAGAGATTAACTGAATAGGATGAACTTCATCATATTAAATAAATCAGCCACTACAGAGCACAGGCATAGCAGGGACTAATGAAGGCTTAATTACAGGATTACAGCTCAGATACCATGCCATAAGCCAGCTCAATTTTAGGTAGCTATTGAACACTTAGGAGATTGGGAATTTACTGCTATTTCTAGAATGCCCTTTAGTGTAAAATATACTAGCTATACAAATCATGTAAACACTAATTAGAGAGGGTACTTGGCAATAATGTATGTTTTTTCTAATCTGAATTGTTGACGTTTGGGACTCCCGCTTACCAGCTTTATTAAGGAATGTAACGCTCATAAAGAAAAGAGTGCTTTGTTAGAAGTTCTTTTGGATCCAATCGTGAAGAGTGAAGAGGTGGGGGTGGCTGGGATGACATTAATTCTCTGGACAAGGAGCAGGCTGCTTTGTTTTCTCTTCAGTGTCTTCTCAGGTATGTGCTCCTTCTCACCATTGCCGTCAGACATCTGTTGGGTGCTTGCTGTATGCCCAGCCCTGTTCTGAGCTCTTTACTGTCAAATTCCAGTTCATCTTTATGACATGTCAACATAAAATGGGTTTTATTATCTTCACTCTACCAGTCAGGTCCCTGAGACGCAGAGCCCCACAGCTATTAAGATAGCTGAAAAAGTTTAAATCATCATACCTAGGCTCAAACACATCTTTATTACTCAAAATAGGAACCATCACAACCAACACATTTTTGCCAATGAGAAATGAGTTTATTCCTCTAGCATGGAAATCTGTGCCTCAGGATTTTCTGCCTCCTGCTGGCTGTGGAGGCATTTTGCCTGCCGTAAGTTGTCGAGATGCTTGAAGTGGTGGTTGGTTGGCAGGAGGTCAGGTGGTTATGGCAGATGAGGCAAGACTTCATAGGCCAGTTTGTTCAACTTGTGAAGCATTGCTTGTGCGACATGTGGTCGGGCATTGTCGTGGAGAACAATTGGACCTATTCTGTTGACCAGTTCTGGCGGCAGGCACTGCCATTTTTGGTACAGCTGATCGATTTGCTGAGCATACTTCGCAGATGTAATGGTTTGGCCAGGATTCAGAAAGCTGTAGTGGATCAGAGCGGCAGCAGAACACCAGACAGTGACCATCACCCTTTTTGGTGCAGGTTTGGCTTTGGGAAGTGCCTTGTAACTTCTTCTTGCTCCAGCCACTGAGCTGGTCATTACCAGTTGTATACAGTCCATTTTTCATCGCACATCGCAATCTGATTGAGACATAGTTTGTTGTTGAGTAGAATAAGAGAAGACGATAGTTCAAAATGACCTTTTTTTTTTTTTTTTGATTTGCAGTCACTTTATGAGGCACCCACTTATTGAGCTTTTCCACCTTTCCAATTTGCTTTAAATGCCAGATGAACATAGGACGGTCTACATTGAGTTCTTTGGCAACTTCTGTAGTTGTAAGAGGATTGACTTCAATGATTGTCCTCAGTTGGTCATTGTCAACTTCCAGTGGCCAACCACTGTGCTCCTCATCTTCCAGGCTCTCGTCTCCTTTGCAGAGCTTCTTGGACCACCACTGCACTGTATGTTCTTCAGCAGTTCCTGGGCCAAATGTGTTGTTGAAATTGCGAGTTGTCTCTCCTCTTTACAACCCATTTTGAACTCAAGAAAATCGCTTGAATTTGCTTTTGTGTAACATCATTTCTGTAATCTAAAATATAAAATACACAGCAACTAATAAGTCACTAGTGAAAAACATAAAGCAAGAAATGCACATTAAAATGATATACAACATTACCACATTTATTTAAGAGCATATTCCAATAACAAACAGCTAAGTTCAACAATGCAAAACCGCAATTACTTTTGCACCAACATGATAGTAAGGGAAGGTGGGATTAGAAGCCAGGGGAGGAGCCATGCTCTCAGCCACTGTACCTTAAGGCCTCTCCCTTATTTTACTGCCCCTGGATCAGGTGATTCTGCCTGTGGGGAGCATCTAGAGGGAATAAGGATGTCTCCTGGGCTTTTGGGGTATAGATATAAGTAACAGACTAGGTCTCAGCATTTGGGCATTCAAGTGTACTAAAGGAAATGAAGCAATTGAAAACTTGCATAGTTTACAAGCATTTAAGAATAGCAGAAAAATTGTGTGGGAGGTCAGGGGTTGCCCTTTGGGTTTGGCAGCTAAGTGATGTAATCTGGGAAGGAGCTGCAGAGCGCGGCTGGGGTGGTGGGTGAGTGGAAAGCACTTTTTGAGAGAGTGGGTGGGGAGGGTTCTTCAGCTCTGCAGAGAGGGAGATCCAGGGAGCGCTTCTTCAGGGTCACCTCCCAGGGGTGTCTGTGGCCAGTGATTGCTGGAGACTGATGCAGCTGGGAGCCTCTTCTCGTCCCTCCAGTAGTGCACTGCAGCCACTGCATGACAGATCCAGCTCTCCGCAAAGGTGTGAAGGAGAGAATTTGGTCTTGGTGCTTCTCTGTCGTTTTTCCTTAACCCTTCTTTCATGGGTCTTCACCTGTGCAAAGTCATTTCCCCAGCAGTACCCCTCACCAGAACCCTCCTCCCCATTTCTCTTGCCTTTGATGAGTGTAGCAGAGCATCGTCTGTGTATTATCATCTCCGTGTACCTGTTCTGTGTGGGGCTGGCTAGCTGGCTGCCGTAGATGAACCCACAGTCCCTGATAGTTTAGTCAGTGTGCCAGTGCAGAGGTCTGGGGAGAGAGGCCCCACCGCCGAGAAGTTGCTGACACTTTCAGAATGAGGCAGAGAGAGAAGCCTGCAATGGAGACTGAGAAACAGTGACTCGGGGGGGTAAAAGGAAAACAGTGGTTTCATTGGCGCCAAGGGAGGAAAGAATGTGAGTAAGGAAGGTGAGAACACAGAAGGATGCTCGTGATAGATTAGGTCAGTCGAGCAGTTTCCTAAAGTGGTACATATGAGTATTTATGGAAAGATGTCAGAGAGGACATAGACAAAAAGGTCACTGGTGGTGGTTTTTGGATTTTGTATGTGTCTCTTTCCAAATTTTCCATTTTGAATATCAGTAAAATTATAAGAGGAAAATTGAAGGCATAAGCAATGCCAACTGTAACAGACAACTAAGAGAAAGATGTAAACATATCCATTGGCCTTGGCAATCTGGAGGCTGTTAATGACCTTGACAGAAGTTGTCTGAATGGAATGTGGAGGGACACAAGTCTGATGGCTACCAGTTCAGGAGCAGTTGGAAGGGGAGGGCTTGGAGACTGGGTGTAGACTGTTCTTTCAAGGATTTTGACATACTTGACTGTGAAAAAAGTAGTTGGGATCAAAGGTGAAGAAGTAGACATTGTGGGGTAAAAGAGAAAGGTGTTTGTAAGATACAAAGGATTGGAATGTGTCTTTGTGCTAAGGGGAGAACCAGTTCCATTAAGCTGGTAAGGATACTATGTGACTGATGGAGCATGGTACCCTAGGAGGCAGAAGGGTAGAGAATCAAAGAGCAGTTAGCCTCGGTCATGGACAGGACACCTCTTCCACTGTGGATGGGTGAATGGATAGGTGTGTGTGGTTAGAAGAGGGCACTCTTATATGATGGTCCTGACTTTCTCAGAGACATAGTAGGTTCGGACTTTGGTTTGAGATAAGGCTGGCTTGGAATAAATGCCACAATGGGCTTCATCATTACAGTAGGTTAGATGTAAGCTCTGTGAGGGCAGTTTTCTGAGGCACATTCCTGAACCGCCTCCTCTGCTAATCATAGTACCTGGAATATAGTAAGTTTTGGTGGTGATATTTACTAAGTTGTGTCCAACTCTTTTGCGACCCCGTGGACTGTAGCCCACCAGGCTCCTCTGTCTCTGGGATTCTCCAGGCCAGAAGACTAGAGTAGGTAGCTGTTCCTTCCTCCAGGGGATCTTCCCAACCCAGGGATCGAACCCATGTCTTCTGCATTGCACCTGGATTCTTTACCACTGTACCACCTGGGAAGTCCAATATAGTAAATACTTAGATAATATTTGTTGATGCCATGAATATATGGTTATAAAAAGAATGTGGTGTTCTTACTCAAGTTCTTCATGACTCAGGTCATTCCATAAATGCAGTCTTTTCAGATATCACGGTCCCAGGGGGAACACAGACAAATGGGAAATGGTCTTGAAAAAGGGAAACTATAATCTGGAACTGGGTGTAAAAGGATGAATAAAGAAACTGAGGATATGCTGTGTCCAAGTCAAGCCTTGGGAAAGAGATGGGAACCATCATCGGGTATTGTGACAGGCTGCCAGTTGAAGACTGGGTGCCCATGTTCCACATTGCTTCAGAGAGGGGAGCTGTGGTCAACAGTGAAAAGTATAGAGAAGCACGCTCTCGCTTAATTGTCCAAAAAGGGGGGAAGAGACTATTTCAAAAATCCATGACTTCTTGGTCACTGAGGGTGTCGAGGTGCAGGCTGGATGGCTTCTGGTTGTAGGTATCGTTTGGGGGTCCATAGACAGACCTCTCAGATGCCTCCAGTCTCCAGGGTCCTTTGTGCCAACAAGAGGGGAGCATTCTGACCTCTAGACTCTGAGGTGTAATAATACATTTCTACCAGGTTTATTGAGTAGGGGTGCACTGGATTTTTGTCATCGCTTCGTGATTTGGACGCTTATCTAGAACTGGCATGCTTTGCAGCTGCGAAGATAATTTAGGTTTACAGAAATGACTCTGAGGCACTAAAAAATGCTGAAGTGACATCCAAATCAAATAAAGTACTATAGAATGCCCCGAACCTAGTGACTGACACCCGTTAGGACTCAGTAGATAGTTAAGAAGTATTAGATTAAATCTATCTTTTCAATGTTAAGCATACAGGTTATTTATACCTCATATCCATAGTTATCACGGGGAAACCACTTGATCCACTGAAAAGCATTTTGGAAGCACATCTGAGTCTCCTTACCACTCCACCATTAGCTGCATTTCTTTTCATCTTCCAGACAGCTCAGCGTGATCCCCTGTGCTTTTCACCAGTTGGTTCCCCACTTGAGGAGGAGCTTGGGGAGCAAAATCCCATCCTGACAGCCTACATCTTTCTCCAGTGCTTGGGATGTGACTGTTTCCCAGCATGGATGATTATGTTAATATCCAGTTCCATGGCTGACATCTTTGGACTTCTTAGGATATTTTTGTATGAATGGTGCCATTTTTAATCTACAGAAGACTCTGGATTTTGTGACACATGTTGGGTGTCATCCTTAGACTGTCTACGATGCCAGCTCTTAAAATCCTAACCTCTCAGTGTGCACTCAAGACTTCCTTCAATTACCATAGCATCTTTTGAATAAGCAGCCTCGTCTGAATGTCATCCAGGCAGCTCTCGCTGCATTAAGGGGAACATCCTTGTGGGGCATAGTTTCCTGGGCATGGATGATACTCTTGCTTTGTTTCTGTAAGTGTTACAGTGGCGTGGCTTTGCTGCATGCTGCTTCAGATTTATTGTCTTTCATGCCTAGACCCAAGCATTCTCAGTTTTCCCTCCCAGTGGACAAACTTAAAAGGCATCATGTCTGGTGAGGGATGGTGGCTCATAATCATGATAAATGAGGAACAGTTAAAACAGTTCTGTCAAAGCTGATTTGTCAGAGTGCTGATTTCAGTCCAGTGAGGGAGCAGCCTCTTTATTACCACCAGCAACCATTTCTCTTTCTTTTTAAAACGGCACTTCGGCTCCTGAGACCTTTATTTTTCTTTCTCCTGGAGACAGTGTTTTGATAGGGGCGCCTATAGATCTGTTGGCATTTTCTCCTGTATCTCTCCCTTTCTAGGCATTGGATCCCGTGTATGGCTACCTCTGCTGAACATTTTTATTACAATGGATGCTACTTGTTAAGAAAATCCAGAGTGCATAGGTTTGCATTGACAAAGCAGATACATTTTGGGGGGTGGGGTGGTGGAAATTTGTTCTTAGGAAAGGATTTGTCACCTTGAGTCAAGATTCACTGCAGGTTTCCTTCGGATAACGCTCTCCCTGTGCATTTTGCGTTAATTCCTAAGTTAGCCTCATGGCAGCAGAGGGGTGGGGAAATGGGAATCTCAGAGCATAAAGTTATGGTTTTAAGAGCTCCACATCCTGAAAATCCATCAGAGAAGACAAATCTTCCTGTTTTAGCAGAGAACAGTAGCAAAACAGCACACTGTCGTAATTGATCATAACCCTTCGAGAACATTCATGTCCACGCCCCAAATGCTCCAAACTATAGTACACAGACCTCACCCATAGTGGTCCCCTAGCCCTGGGACTTCTACAAGTTGTAAATCGAAGCCTAGAAAAGAGACCCTCACTGAAATCTGTGACCCTGGCCTCCCCATCCACCTTCCACCTTCCTCTGTGCTCTGAGGCACTGTGTGTGTGTTTGTGTGTGCACACATTCACTCATGTCCAACAGTGACCCCCTCACTACTTTTCTTGTGGCCAAAATACACACTGGACTTGGAAGTGATATTCATGGCAGAGGAAGCGATTTTGTTAGCAAAGTCAAACTAAGTGATCTAGCCAAAGCCACACTCCTGTTGGCCTCATGAAAGGCCTTACCTCACATGCATCTCGTACCGATGGGCATGTCCAGGGTTTCATTTGAGGCTTTTAAGGTTAATATCACAACCATTAAACTTTCTAATTTGGATACTTTAATATTAAAAACATTTAACACACACTGAAATTTTGCTCTTTGGTTAAATCCCTATTTTCTTCTGGGTCGTTCCAGCAACTTCTTGGGAAGTTGAATGTGGTGTGTGTCCCACCTCTTGGTCCCCTCGCCTGGGGGCACCTGTGGTTAGCATCTGTGATTTAGTCTGACTTTGTATATATCATCCTGCAAACCCCACAGCACTTTAAAGAAGAAAGTGGCGGAGGCAGACAATGAACAATGACATTTACTCTTCAAGCCACACTTTGAGCTGGAGAATTCTCTTTTGTTTATAGAGAGCAACAAGGAAAAGAAGAAGAGAATGAATGAGTCAGAGAAACGAGGAGGATGAGGAAAAGAACAGAAGAAGGCAGTTGTTCAGGGTTTGTTAAGCACCTCCTGAAGTCAGAGTTTGTTAGACTCTGGGGGGAAAATAGAGAAATGCTTCAATTCTCTGATCTGTGTCTTGACTGTGAGATAGGGAGTCCCACGTACTCTCAGACCTGATGAAGTGGCTTAGAATTGGTAAGAAATAGCACATCAAGTGATCTGAAGGAAATAACTCAGTCCGAGATGAACACCTGAATTTTGCAGAGATGAAGAATCATCAGCCACCCACATTCAGTGGGATCAGCTAGGGAGATATTCCTTGAAGTGACTGTTGAACCCATTTAGAAAGATGAGATGGTGGAAAGAACAGCCAGAGATCTTGTCTGATTGAGGAGGGACTGGCATGGTTGTGGGGCCCAGACATGTGAAAGAATGAAGCTCTTTAATTGGAGTGGAGAATCTATTTTGGAGACTTATAAGATGGAGTTGATGGTGTTAGGAGGGAGTCAGCTGTAGAATGATGTTTAAAAAGCCAGGCTGATGAGATTTAATTTAGGACCTGATGCAGCAGGAATCCATGGTAAGTAGGACCGCTTTGTCAGACTGGATGCTTCTGAGGACAAAGAAATGGCCTCTCCTTTGCCCGAGCAGTTCACGTCTGCTTTTGCCTGGTTGGCCAGCCTACCATGTCACCATGGAAATGTAGAGTTTACCCCTGTCAAGACTGTGGGCCTGCCTCCTCGGGGCCCTGTCCAGCACGGCTACCTCAAAATCATCACACCACAAACCGAGAAGAAATGAAATGCTTCAGCCTTCAGCCAGGCCTTTCTCTAATGCACTTGTATTCCGAGCACGTGCTCCTGGAGACCCTTGGGGCATTGTACCGGCACAGTCGTTTTTGAGTGGTACGCGTTCATTTCATAGTGAACCTTCTCCTAACTGCAGTGATAAATGAGTAAGAAGATCAGGACCGGCAGGGGGTGGGGGTGAGAGGCAGGGATCAGAAGGGAGCGCCTGGGAGATGAGGTACAGTTGCTGATAAGAGGGGGTGTGTGCCCCAGACATTGGTGATGTGAGCCCTGGGTTTGGGATCTGCTGATGGAGCAAAGGTTGAGAAGTGGGTTAGGAGCAGGGAAGGATGCGATCTCTCCTCTCAGCCCCCTCCCTTGGTGAAACAGAAGGACACATACCTACATCCTACAGACATCTGAGTTTGCCCCACCAAAACCGCTGGCTGTTTGTACCCTCCCTCTTTTAATCTGACCCAGGGCAGCTGATAGCTGCTTTCAGCATCCTCTTAGGAGGAAGGTGGGAAGACAGGCAGGCAGCCAGGAAATCTTGGTGGTTATTAAACTGAGGCTTTGAGGACCTTTTTATTAGCGATGAGACTCAGCTCTGCAGCACTAAAGAGAACAGACTCTCGGTTGCTCTCCTTTGCTCAAACCTCTCAAGAATCTATTTTATATGGTGTTTATTTGTAACTCGAGATTGACATGGGCCCGGGAGCCCTGGGGACTGCTGAGGCTTCAGTGTGCTCTCAAGCAAAGAGGGTCAGCAGCCCCATGGGGGGGGGGCAAGGAGTGCTCCCCTTCTGTGCTCCCCTCCCCCAGGCTTTCCCGTCCCTCACCTGTGACTGGAAGCTCGTTTTGAAGGATGGCGTCTGAAAGACTTGCTTGGTTTTTCAAGCAAGAGGAGCCCCGCCAGGCTCCTCTGTCCATGGGATTCTCCAGGCAAGAATACTGGGGTGGGTTGCCATTCCCTTCTCCAGGGGATCTTCCCGACTCAGGGATCAAACCCCCATCTGCATCGACAGGCAGATTCTTTTAACAGTGTGCCGCCTGGACAGCCCTCTGGAACATTAGTAGGCAGCTTTAAATGGGTTGAATGAGTGACCTGCATAGTATTGATACTTTCTGGCCCTGCCCACCCAGCAGTTCCCCGTTATAAGGAAAGGACCTGGTCACCTGACTCTTGTATCTGTAGATAACAGGGAACCAGAGTGGAGGGTCTACGATGATTGGAAGGTGAGTCGCTGATGAACCAAGTTGCAGTAGAAGCTGCTTTATTCTGACCCACCCGCACAGCCTCTACAGACTCATCTGTAGCCAGTATCAGATGTGTGGAGAACAGTGGGTGGTCCTCTGGGTTAAGCTTAATCAACAGACCTGTGTGCATGTTGAATCCATAACTTGTGAAAGGAAACGGAATATGCCCCTGCCCCCAAAGATGCCACTTTGGTACGTGGATTATTCCCAGCCAAAGGCAATCAAGATCCAGCTGACTCTGGAAAAATTTTTCCCTCTAACTTAACTATCCGAAAGAATTTGGATAGGGGGCCTGTAAGAAAAAGATTTATTACCAGAGAGAACGTATTTATCTGAAAGACCATCTGCAGGGCAGGGCAAGCTTCTAATTGCCCTAACATCTGCACTTCTGGTCCTCTTGTGAACTCCCTTCCTGTGCGTGGGAGCCCCAGATCCCATCCCGTTCCTCAGCTCAGGCTGTTCCTTGACTCTCATTGTCGTGTGGACTCCCCGACCTATGTAATTAAATTTGTTTTTCTCTTATTAATCTGCGTTATGTCACTCTTATTGTTACACCAGCCAAAGAACATAGAAGAGGAGGAGAAAAAAAATTTTCCTTCCTTCTAGCTTCATCCCCTTAGCACTAAGTGACCTGATTCTAATGGAGGTGTATTTAAGGCTAATGGTTTTAAGTGAAAAGCATCCCTGAGCAAGCAAGCCCAGGGGTCGTGGTATCTTCATGTGGTTATGAAGACTATAGGGATGCTAATCATTATGATAATGGCATCTTGTTTGTTTCCTGAATGCAAGCATGCGTACTTCCATTTATAATAGTGTTACAATCTCCAGATTCCTTACACATGTATTATATCAGCTGATCTTTGCAGCTCCTCATACTTGAAGGTGATTTTAGCCCTTCCAGTATATGTTCAATGTACAGACTTAAGTGAAGCAGGCTTATCGACAAGGTCACAGTTACAGGGACTGGTAAGTGGCAGAGGAGGACCAAGCCCATGTCTCCAGTTACCAAGCACTGCCTTCCGGCTTGTCCTGTGCTTTGCTGCTGTTGCTGCTTGGGCGTGGTCTAGTGGGGTAAGGACAGCGGGGCTGAGCATTTCATAATCTTTCAGCCTCTTCTGCAGAGGGGAAATAGAGTTTTGGGGGGAGTTAGATTTTGGGTTTTGGTTTATGAGGGTAGAGTTGAATCTTTCTCAAGGATGGAAGTTACAGGCTTAGGTTCATCAGCACAGTACTTCAATCCACTGAACTACTGGCTTTGTGGAAAGAAGAGGTTAATTTTTTTTTTAAAGGGTGTTGGCATCTAATGAGATGAACCTAGAAGGTTAAATGTAGACTGAATGTGTTCATGCAGTCATGCTCAGTCACGCAGTTATGTCTGACTCTTTGTGACCCCATGGATTGTAACCACCAGGCTCCTCTGTTAACAGGATTCTCCAGGCAAAATTACTGGAGTGAGTTGCCATTTCCTCTTCCAGGGGATCTTCCCAACCAGGGATCGAACTCACATCTCCTGCATTGGCAGGTGTATTCTTTACCATTGAGCCAACTAAATATGGCTGGAGTTTAATCTCTAGTTTATAAATTCCATAGTATTCTGTTGCAAAATAGGACATAGCATTTTTAAATAGGCAGTTTTTTCAGAATTGCATGTGAAACTTTCATCTTTTAGTAAAGATGCTGGGAATTAGCTCAGCTCAAATGCGCCCTCTGCTTTGGAAGTGACCTCTCTTTTAGCCTTCTGGAGAGGTTAAGGTTTGCAGTTGCCCATTAACCAACTGCCATGCTGTGCTTAGTCATTCAGTCGTGTCCAATTCTTTGCGACCCCATGGACTGCAGCCCACCAGGCTCCTCTGCCCATGGGGATTCTCCAGGCAAGAATACGGGAGTGGGTTGCCATGCCCTCCTCCAGGGTTAGCAGCTGTAAACGCAAATTTATTCCGCTGCAGCCCTGGAGGTCAGAAGTCTCAGATGGGCCTATACTAAAGGGCTGTAATCAAGATGTAGCTGAGCTGCGTTCCTTGTGGAGTCTTTAGGGAAGAGCCTCTCTGTTTCCTTGCCTTTTCCAGTTTTGCTAGCTTTTATGTATTAAAATTCCATTACGATGTGTACTGGGTAGCAAGATACTAAAAGCGAATTGTATTTTCTGCGTGGATCTTCCTTTGAAAACGTTTAATAGTAAGTATATAGCTCCCTTTGTGAAAACTAAACACCAGTCCTTTGTCGACCACCTAGAGAATGAGGCTTTGACTGGTGGGTCATCACAGGTTGACTGACAGAGAACTCAGATGTGGACCAAGGCCAAAGCTAGAGCCAGGCTTGAGTCACGGGAGCCTCTGCCCCTGAGAGCTGGGTTTAGGCCACCTCTGCAGAGAACTCCTAATCCGGAACTCGAGGGGAAGCCCAAGTGAACCCAGGTGAAGCAAAGGTGAGGTCACCTTCCTGCCAATGGAATGCAGCCGCACATCGTGCCCTTCCCAGCTGCTGAAGGCTCTGGCCTTTAAAGGGCCAGTCCTTGTAAAGTTTTGACATCTCTTGAGGTTGGAACCGCTTTGGGGGCTGTGTGACTGTGACTTTAATGGGCGAAGGAGGATTACGGAGTGTGAGCGACACTGCAGGCTCCCCGGGGGTCTGTGTTCCTTAGGAATGGGTGTCTTCTGAAGTCTGCCAGTAACGGGGGTGTAAAAAGCTATTGGAGACTACGAAAAGCAAATGAAAATTAGAGTTAGGTATATAAATACTGTTGATTGGTAGCTAATAGCACATGTGGGCATGCACCTGTATACTCACACACATCTAAAACTGCCCAAACGAAGTTTGCAGTTTAGTTGAAATTACCATCTTAATAGAAGAGACATCTTCTGATGAATAACAGTTCAAGTCAGTGGTACAAACAGTTGGTTCTCTGGGTTAGAGACTGAGAATATTTAAAAGAGACTTGATAGAGGAGTTGGGAAACCAGAGAGGATGGAGGGTGTGAAAATGGTGTGCTCAGAGGCCCAGGAGTGTGAACGCCCCATTTGTTCAGGGTTTCAGGACTAGTGGGAAATAGGGTGGAAAGATAAAGCAGGGCTGGAATAGAGTGTCAGCCACTGCCTGCCCCATCCCAGCCAAGAAATAGATAATTGAAGATGGGAAGTCAGCAAGCCCGCCTTGGCTCAGTCCACAGGGCAGTGAAAACCAAGCTTTTCTGTGTCATAGGTGCCTCATCCCCTTATCTTGCTAGGGTTGAGTTCATGACAAAGGGTTTGACAGTAACTTGGCAAGCCAGAAAGCTGTTGGGTAAGTCCTGGGAAAGAGCCTTGTGATTTTAAGAGTAATGTCTTTACCATGTGGGTTCTTACCACCCCGTCCCAACTGTCAGAAACGTTCTTGAGTTTTTCTAGTGATTATGAAGGAAACAGCTGTCTTGTTTCCCCTTCACATCTACTAGTCAGCAACAATCCCCAAGTATCAACCTCTTATGCCCAACTTATTACACAGTCAAGACTTCTGCACATTGCCCGCCTGGATAAGATATAATCTCTGCTTGTGGGGCAGAAGGAAACTGTTGAGTCTATTTTTAAAGTTTTATTTGTATTTTGGCTGCCCTGGGTCTTGTGGTGAGCCGGGGCCACTCTCCATTTGCGATGTGCAGGCCTCTCATTGCAGCGGTATCTCTTGCTGTGGAGCGGGCTCTAGAGCGTGGGCCCGGTGGTTGTGGTACATGGGCTTAGTTGCCCCTCAGCATGTGGGATCAAACCCTTGTCCCCTCCTCTGGCAGGCAGATGCCTAACTGCTGGACCACCAGGGAAGTCCCTGTTTAGTCTATTTAAAACTTGAACTGTGGCTTTCTGGCCCAGAGCTCCTTGGCCTAAGTGTTAGGCTCTTAGTTGTGTCCAGTTCTTTGTGACCCCCTTGGACTGTAACCCACCAGGTTCCTCTGTCCAATTCCCTTTGCCAGAGAATCTTGCCGACCCAGGAATCGAAGTAAGGTCTCCTGTGTTGCAGGCAGATTCTTTACTGTCTGAGCCACCAGGGAAGAAGCCCTCCTTGGCCTAAATGCCTTTGTAAACCGTGAGCACCTTTCTCCCTAGTAAGATTCCTTTTTGTACAGAGGATGTTTCTTCAGTTAACAAAATACTGGTGGATGTTGCTGTGGAGACTGCTTTGCAGATGTGGTTCAACAAGAGGAACATATCACTAAAAAAATGCTCTCACTGTGGTAAATAGCTTCATAGAACACAGACCTGGGGGATTCTGAAACTAGAACATTCTACATTCAGATTTTACCTCTTCTGTGTAAAATAGGTCTGGTCATTAGTTCTTCACAAAGTTGTTGTAATGATTAGAAACAGTATATGTAAAAGCCCCTGATATTCAGTAGAGGGTAGACATTGTAAATAATGTTTACATTTTACATCAGTCCCTCCTCCTGAGCAGGGGTTTGCCATGTTGCGTTGATTCTGTGAGGTGGTTTTAAATTAAGAAGGTGGCACAGTTGGATGGCAACCACCCCAGGCAACGTTCTTTGCAAGCAGTGACCCCACAAAGCCAGCCGGCCAGGGGCAGGCCTTGTGCAGACTCAAGCTCCCACAGTCACTGATGGGGGGAAAAAGAAAAAAGATCTTTGATTTTTGCTTTGTTGAGAAGGTGGTGCTGAATGCTTTCTTCCACTGGGAAATCAGTTTCCGTGTGCAGCGGGATCTCAGTAAGTGGGGTCACACTGCTGCTTTTCTAAAAGAGAGATGTGTTTCTGTTTTTATTAATCATGAAACTGACACGAGCCTGGTGGGATTTGTAAAAGGAAACAGGTTCATGCTCCTTCTTGCTGTATCCACTGCCTTCTAGAAATTAAGAGTAAAGAAGGGAATTTTCTGTCTTGCAGTCGGGAGACCATACCCTCTTCTGGTTTAAAACAAGCAACTTCATGTCGTTGGAGACCTGCCATTTGTGAGTTTCTGGAATAAAAGGCATTCTCAGAGATTCTTGTCTGCCGTCATTTTTGAAGGAAAGTAGGAAAGCCCTGATGCCAAGAGATGCCGAAAATAGCTGTGCATGTAATTATGGGACTAGATGCTTCCTCGTCACAAGCTTGGAAATATGTTCTTTTTGGAGTTGAAGCTAATATTAAGGACCGTTGATGTGGATGGACAAGGAGAGGTTTTTATTCTATACTGAGGTTTTCTAATATATATTCAGTTCAGTTGCTCAGTTGCATCCGACTCTTTGCGACCCCATGGACTACAGCACACCAGGCCACCCTGTCCATCACCAACTCCCAGAGTTTACTCAAACTCATGTCCATTGGGTCAGTGATGCCATCCAACCATCTCATCCTCTGTCGTCCCCTTCTCTTGCCTTCAATCTTTCCCACCATCAGGGTCTTTTCCAGTGAGTCAGTTCTTCGCATCAGGTGGCCAAAGTATTGGAGTTTCAACTTCAGCATCAGTCCTTCCAACGAATATTCAGGACTGCTTTCCTTTAGGATGGACTGGTTGGATCTCCTTGCAGCCCCAGGGACTCTCCAGAGTCTTCTCCAACACTATAGTTCAAAAGCATCAATTCTTTGGTGCTCAGCTTTCTTTACAGTCCAGCTCTCACAGTGCAGCTCAATTTGATGTAGTGAGATACAGCAGTAATCTTAACATAAAACCAGTGTTGGGTCAGAAGAGTATTAGGATTGGAATGAACTTGTTTTATAAAACTGCAAACACATGGCAATATCATGTCATTGTATGGCAAAACTAATAAAAAAAAAAAACTGCAAACAGCAGTTACTCCTTATCCTTTTGAACTTGGTTTGGCCACTTCATTTTTTTTTTTTTGACATGCACCCTTCTCACACACACAACTGATTGTATGAAGGGAAGGACAACCTCATGGAGCGCCATGATGGAGCAGTGATTATATTTTTGCAAGTTGGAGGCTGCAGAGGTTTGTGGTCCATTTTTTTTGCCTGTTGAGTATTCTGCAGCGATAACCAAGTAGCCTCTAGGGGGCAGTGTAATGCCAGTTAAACCCCCTTTGCCTGAGTGTCGGCGGGCTTTTCTGACTCATTGTCTAGCCCTTCTTGGTTCATGATGCAGCATCCCTGCTTCTCCTGACAAAACTCACCCTCTCTCTAGACCTTGCCAGGGTAGGGATCTTTACCATTAAGCCTCTCATACCCTGCTTGCCTCCACTCACCCCGTTCTTTTCCATACTCTTGCGTTCCCCTGGTCTACTTTGTACCATATAATACAGCAAACAAGTCCCACGTCCGCTTAATGATAGAATTTACTTGCTGTCGTTTCACAACCAACTATACCCGTCCTTTGGGCAGGAGCAACCTGTTATGTCTGTGTGTCTCATAATACTAGGACTGCCCTGGAGGTCTAAATAAATGCTTGGCCACAGATGGATTGTTCCTTAGTCTGTAGTGAGTGCTTGATGGGTATTTGCTGTCTTGATTGTCAAAATGGTCTTGTTTTTGCACAAGAGAAAGTATTTTCTTTGCTTCACTTGTTTCTGAAATGCGTGCATTCTCACATGCTTTCTGGCTTGTTTCAGATTGAGATGCAAGATAGGAGTGCAAGCCCAGAGGTGCAATGGAAAACATTAATGCTGGTGTCAGAGATGCATATTTGCATCTAGGTCCTTCTTCTCAGCCCCAGTTTTTCTCACCCAAAAAGTGGGGCTGTCTAAACTGATTAGATAATTTGCCACCTAACCTGGTGCACCTTTGAGAGTGAAGGAGGACATTTAAAAATACTGATAGTCACAGAGTCCTTGTTGTTCAGTAGCTCAGTCATGTGTCTGACTCTTTGTGAACCCATGCAGCATGCCAGGCTTCCCTGTCCTTCACCATCTCCCGAGCTTGTTCAGACTCACGTCCATTGAGTCGGTGATGCCAGCTAACCATCTCATCCTCTGTCGTCCCCTTCTCCTCCTGCCTTCAATCTTTCCCAGCATCGAGGTCTTTTCCAATGTCCGCTCTTTGTATCAGGTGGCCGAAGGATTGGAGCTTCAACTTCAGCATCAGTCCTTCCAATGAATATTCAGGACCGATTTCCTTTAGGATGGACTGGTTGGATCTCCTTGCTGTCCAAGGGACTCTCAAGAGTCTTCTCCAGCAGCACAGTTCGAAGGCATCATAGTCCTTAGAAGTATTTATTGACTGGGGAATGGTTTTTATATTGTATCTTTTGGCTTGCCTATGAAAGTGTTCTATTTAAAAATTATTTTCAAAATAACATTTCCAACAAAATATTAAAATAATCAGTAGGACAGCCTTTCAGTGGGTTGGCATGCTAGAACAGCATATGGTATTTCAAAGAATCAGGTCAAGTGATGCATGTAAAGTGCCTAGTGCCATCCTTGGGACTCATGGTGTGTTTAGGAAATGATCGTTTCCTTTTTCCTTTATGGAATAAGGTTGGACAGAGAAGCCCTGACAGCAGTAAACAAAGACCGATAGGACTTTTAAAGAGATCACTGCAGGGAGGGTGTTTTTCTAGCTCTCCGGATCCTGACAATGCAACGCGAGTTTTGTCCAGCTCTAGCAGGAAAATACTGACTGAAGAGGATGGCTCTGCTCGTATGTGGTGAGACAGCTGTCTCAGCAGCAGAGAACATACCCAAGGCAGGCTCTGCCTTTCGGGTGATGATTTGGCTGCCCTGTGAGCACAGAGCTCTTCTCCTCATTGTGAATTTGTCACTACTTCTGGGCAACTTGCCTGGAAAGCTAGAGGATCCAGCCTTGGCACCCCTGTTCTGCAGAAGCCATCCTGCCATTTAGGGGCCTGAACTCAGCAATTGTGCTTAAATACTGGCTTTACCTGAAACTTGATAGTCTGAGCTGTGAAGTACATTCCTGCCGTGCAGGTTGGTATCCCCAGTATAAGTGAAGTTTTAGTCGCTCGGTAGTGTCTGACTGTTTGCGACCCTATGGACTGTAGCCCACCAGGCATCCATGGAATTCTCCAGGCAAGAATACTGGAGCGGGTTGCTCTGCCCTTTTCCAAGGGGATCTTCCCGACCCAGGGATCAAACCCTGGTCTCCCCTATTGCAGGGGACCCAATCCATTCTTTACTGTCTGAGCCACCAGGGAGGCCTATTTCCATTGTCACTAGAAGCTTAATTGCCATTCCGTGATTAGGCTTCTAGGGTGAGGCGCATCCCTTTCAGAAACTAAATTCAGCGCTCCTCACCCTGCCTCCTAGTGCTGTTTTGCTCTAGTAATGAGCGCTCTTCAGCCTGTGTGTTCATTTAACCTAAAACCCGTCGGTGTGTGCTGAGTCACTTCAGTGGTGTCCGACTCTTTGCCACCTGATGGGCTGTAGCCCACCAGGCTCCTCTGTCCATGGGGATTCTTCAGGCAGGAATACTGGGGTGGGTTGTCATGCCCTCCTCCAGGGGATCTTCCCGACCTAGAGATCGAATCTGTGTCTCTTACGTCTCCCTGCGTTGGCAGGTGGGTTCTTTACCACTGGCGCCACCTGGGAAGCGCCCAGAGCAGAGGCTTCTGTTTTTGCCACCTCTTGGTGTGACGGAGCATTCGGGGAGTGCTCTGTGGCCTCTGGACGTGGGGAAGGGTCTGCACACAGTGAATAGTGATGTGTGGCAGGAGAATCAGGCCTGGGAGAGGGTGGTGTTGGGGGCCAGCGCTCCGCAGGGCTCCTCACGGCCTCTTCTTTCTGCAGGTATGTGTACATCCCAGCGGGTGGGTCTCAGCATGGCCTGCTGGGCGCCCTCTTCTCCACTGCGATGACATTCGCGTTTGTGAGCTTCTGGCACGGCGGGAACGAGTACCTGTGGCGCTGGGCCGCCCTCAACTGGCTGGGAGTCACCGTGGAGAACGGCGTCCAGAAGCTCGTGCAGAGGCCACGCGTCCAGGACAGCTTGGTGAGCAGGTCCTGGCTTGTGTGGCAGGGACGGCCAAGCCCCGGGGACTGGGTTTGGGAGCGGAGGCGGTCTTCACGTTGACCCCCATCATGGGCCATTTTTGCCGGATTGGCTCAACATCCAGTGTGTTCCCAGAGTTAGGACAGCTGACCAAGAGGTGGTGGCTCAGATGGTAAAGCGTCTGCCTACAATGCGGGAGACCTGGGTTCGATCCCTGGGTCAGGAAGATCCCCTGGAGAAGGGAAAGACTATCCACTCAGTACCTTGCCTGGAAAATTCCATGGATGGAGGGGCCTGGTAGGCTACAGTCCATGGATGGAGGGGCCTGGTAGGCTACAGTTGATGGATCTCCAAGAGTTGGACACGACTGAGCAACTTCACTGGTTCACTCCCTGTAACATTAAATAAATACATATTTATTATATGAGAATTAGAAAATTCACATGAGTAAAAGGAAGGTGTCTCCTCAAGAGAAACCACTGTTAATACCCTTCTGAATAACTTTTTTGGAGAAAACCCTTGTTTTAGTTGATGTGGTTTTGACTGCACTGTGTGGTCTTTGCTGAGCGTGGGCATTCTCTGCAGCGAGTGGGGGGCTTCTGTCTTGTGCACAGGCTCAGTTGCCCCACAGCATGTGGGATCTTAATTCCTGGACCAGGGACCAAACCCATGTTCCCTGCATTGCAAAGTGGATTTTTTTTTTTCCAATGAAGGGCAATTACGATGTTGTGCTGGTTTCTGCCATGCATCAACATGGATCAGCCATAGGCGTACATACGTCCCTTCCCTGTTGAGCCTCCCTTCCATCTCCCACCCCATCCCACCCCTCTAGGTTGTCCCAGAGCCCTGGTTTGAGCCCCTAAGTCACACAGCAAATCCCCCCTGGCTCTCTGTTACATCTGGTAGTGTATGTGTTTCCATGTGATTCTGTGTCCATTTGTCCCACCCTCTCCTTCCTGCCCCTGTCCCCACTGTGTCTGTAAGTCTGTTCTCTGTGCTGCATCTCCATTCCTGCCCCGCAAATAGGTTCATGAGTAGCAAGATGGATTCCTGACCATTGGACCACCAGCGAAGTCCCCCTGTCTTCTAAATTTTTTCTCTCCTCTCTACACACACACATACATATATAACATCTAAAACATACCATTATACTAGAGATACAATTGTATCAGGACCCTTTTCTATGTCATCAAATACATTTCTAACAATCCTTTTAAATGATGTTACAGAATTCCATTATGTGGATATACTATAATTCATTTGATCAGTCTCTTATTATTAACATATTATTCCAGGTTTTTTTTTTTGCAGTTAGCAGTTGCATTGAGATGACTATCATAAGGGTGAATTCTTGAATGTTTAACATTGCTAAGTTAAAGATTTTTCTTACTTTTAAAGTTTGCATGCCTACTGCTTACCTGTTTCTTAACTGCCCAGTAGACAAAGTTTGCCCGTTTGCATTCCTACCGACAGTGCTTGAGAATGCCCTTGCCAATCCTGAGTAGTACTGGTATTTTTAATCTTTGCTATTTTGATAGGTTTTGGCAACATAAAAGTCAGCTATGGATTTAAGACACATTCACACCCTTTAGGAAAATAACTTGGAAAATTAAGCATTTTTCTTTACACACATATTTAGGTGATTTTAAAGTATGAGCAAATGTTTTGCCATGTAAATGTGGCGAAGGACTGAGCAACCTCAGAATCTTACAGGAATCTTCAATTCTGAATATGCAGCTATATTCCAATAACTCTGAAAAAAGTAGCTAGAAAAGAAATAAGTTGATGGCAGGCAGTAAAACACAAAAAATTTACTGGGAAATGATTAATGTAAGTAAACTCCCCCAGTATTTACAGCTGAGGCAAATATATTTCATCAAGTCAACATCACCAAAATAGAATACATTTGAGTGTTTTTCTATAAAGATAGCTCTGTGTGTGTGTGCACGCCCGCTCAGTCGTGTCCGACTCTGTGACCCCATGGATTGTCGCCCACCAGGCTCCTCTGTCCGGGGGATTTAGATTTCAATAAAAACTCAATCCAAGCACATAGCAAAAATATCACTCCTAAAGGAATTTAAGTATGTTCATATATGTCTAAAGATAAGTATCTTCTTCAGTTCTAGTACCCAGCAACCAGTGGGGAAGAAATGTCAGTGAATTCCAATAGAATGTGGGATTTCAAGGAGATTTGTGGCTTTGCAACACACACACAAAAAGCATAAAAAGTGGTAAAATAAAGGTTACACACATCACCCTTCAAATCGGAGTGGTCTCCCCCATAGCGGGAGCCGTCTCGGCCATGAAGGCCAGAAAATTCTTTTCAGCCCAGATTAAAGCCCTATAACACATTTCCATGTACCCTCATAAAGGATCTTGACATTAAACTTAATCTTAAAGAGTTCTGTAGACTTTGAGCCATGGATTATGTTACTAATAAATCTAAAGAATCTAAAATATTAAGAGGAACCCAAACTGTGTGATGTAACCTATGGCTTATTAGGAAAAAAAAGTGTTAGTCGCTCAGTTGTGTCCAACTCTTTGTGGCCCCATGGACTGTAGCCCACCAGGCTCCTCTGTTCATGGGATTCTCCAGGCAAGAATACTGGAGTGGGTTGCCATTCCCTTCTCCAGGGGTTTTCCCAGCCCCAGGGATCGAACCCAGGTCTCATGCATTTGCAGGCAGGTTCTTTACCATCTGAGCCACCAGGGAAAGCCTACGGCTTATTAATTTTGGCTAAAAATGGAGGAAGGCAGGAAAAAGACTTGCGCACAGTGTGAAGCACTTGAATGTCTGCTGTGCCCCATCACAGCTCATTCTGGGACCTTCACATGTTTGCCTCATTTGATCTGCCCACAGTTCACGTACCTAGGTGTGTGTTTAGTAATTTTTGAACATGCAGTTTTTTTGGTGAGATATATGTCCTGTATATTGCAGATGTGGTGTTTAGTTTACATATTTATTGAGCAAGGACACATTTTGTGAAACTTGTTTTTAGCACCTGTCTTGCCTCTTGACAGCCTGGTAGTTACTTATGGCTATTTAAACTCAGAAGTTCCTTAGTTTTTTTTTTTTTTTTAATTTTCTTTACTTTATTGTGTTAGTTTTGCCATACATTGACATGAAACCGCCATGGGTATACACATGCTCCCCCTCCAGGACCCCCCTCCCAACTCCCTCCCCGTGGGACATCCCGGTGCACCAGCCCCGAGCATCAACCCTGGGCTGGCGATTGATTACACATATGATAATTAACATGTTTCAATGCCATTCTCCCATATCATCCCACCCCTGCCCTCTTCCACAGAGTCCACGAGTCTTTTCTATACATCTGCGTTTCTTTTGCTGTCTCACATGCAGGGTTCTCGTTACCATCTTTCTAAGTTCCATATATATGCGTTAGTATACTGTATTGTTTTTCCTTCTGGCTTTCTTCACTCTGGATAATAGGCTCCAGTTCCGTCTACCTGAGTAGAACTGATTCAAATGAATTTTTTTTTAATGCTGAGTAATATTCCATTGTGTATATGTACCACAGCTTTCTTATCCATTCGTCAGTTGATGGGCATCTAGGTTGCTTCCATGTCCTGGCTATTGTAAACAATGTGGCGATGAACATTGGGGTACACGTGTCTCTTTCAGTTCTGGCTTCCTCGGTGTGTATGCCCAGCAGTGGGATTGCTGGGTCATATGGCAGTTCTATTTCCAGTTTTTTAAGGAATCTCCACACTGTTCTCCATAGTGGCTGTACTAGTTTGCATTCCCACCAACAGTGTAAGAGGGTTCCCTTTTCTCCACATCCTCTCCAGCATTTATTGCTTGTAGATTTTTGGATCTAATCATAAGACCAGAAACTATAAAACTCCTAGAGGATAACATAGGCAAAACACTCTCTGACATAAACCAAAGCAGGATCCTCTATGACCTACCTCCCAGAATATTGGAAATAAAAGCACGAATAAACAAATGGGACCTAATTAAAATTAAAAGCTTCTGCACAACAAAGGAAACTGTAAGCAAGGTGAAAAGAGAGCCTTCAGAATGGGAGAAAATAATAGCCAATGAAGCAACGGACAAACAATTAATCTCAAAAATATATAAGCAACTCCTGCAGCTCCATTCTAGAAAAATAAATGACCCAGTCAAAAAGTGGGCCAAACAACTTAACAGACATTTCTCCAAAGAAGACATAAAAATGGTAACAAACACATGAAAAGATGCTCAACATCACTCATTGAGAAATGCAAATCAAAACCACAATGAGGTACCGCTTTACACCAGTCAGAAGTTCCTTAGTTTTAAGGTCAAGGCCCCATTATTATTTGTATTCTGTATGGTTAGCTGTGTGTCTGAGTTCACTTCAGTATGTCAGTACACAATTAAGCCTTCCAAATTGGGCTTGTTCTTTAGTTCTTTTTCCACCTGTCCACCCAAGGAATTTTCCTCCATTGCTCTCTTTCTTATATAGTTCAGTACAGATGCTGTTTTCCTTCCGAAAAACATGGCTGGCATTCTAGATGTACATAGCCTTCTGAATAAACTGTCTCCCTACTTGGGTTGCCTCCTTCTCACTCTTTTCATGAATCCATTTCCCATTCTTTTCTTTGAGATATAATTGCTGTACAATACTGTATGTTATAGGTACACCAAGTACGACATAGTGATTCACCATCTTTAAAGGCTATGCTTATAGTTGTTATAAATTAATGGCTATCCATTTACCATTTGGGGGACCACAGGCCAAATAAAGACTTATTGCCTCCTTGGCACTTAATTTCATCTGATTTTAATCTTCCCAATGACCTGACAGTATTTTTGCAACAGGAACTCACTCCCCATGGTCCTTATACACTCTCCCCATGGCATTCATCCTTCATCAGCTTTTTTAAGTGATGGACTGAAAAATATGTGAAAAGCAAGGATTAGCATCCCCTCTTTTTCTGTGTCTTCGTTTTTAACCTCCAAACTTTGCCTGGGACACAAGAGATGGTAGGATAATTTTTTGTTTTGTTTTGTTTTGCCATGCTGAGTGGCTTGTGGGATCTTAGTTCCCCAACTAGGGATTAAACCCAGGCCCTTGGCAGTGAGAACACAGAGTCCTAACCACTGGACCACCAGGGAATTCCCTGGAGTGGGATTTTATTTCTTGGTGACAGCTGAACACTCAGTCAGAGCTGAGTGTTGAAAGTTGGAAGCCCCTGATGTTCCAGGCACGACTGTTCCATTGAACTTTATGCAGGAATGGAAATGTCCATTGTGTTGTCCGATCCAAGTAGTCTTGAGCCACACTGAGTACTTCAAGTGTGGCTATCATCACTGAGAAACTAAGTCTTAAATTTATTTCACTTTAATTAATTTGAATCTTAAGTAGCCCCCACGTGGCTAGTGGTTTCCGTTTGAGGCAGTATAGTTCTAAAATGTATCCCTTTTCTAGATAAAAAATAGAAGAATATAGTGTTTGACTCTGCTGTAATTTAGGAAGGTTTTTATTACTGATGGGACACCTCATATATGCACCTGGCTACTGAACCTCTCTCCCCTTGAACATCTCACAGATATCTCAGACTTAGCATGTTTAATACTGACTTAGTAAACCACCCTTTCCCCAGTAATTCCTGCTAGCCCCTCTCCCTCCAGCATTCTCTACTTATGCAAAAGCCACCATCATCTTGCTAGTCACTCATGGCCAAGCCCCTCAAGTTGTTCTTTGTACCTTCCTCTCTCGAAGGCCTACCTGTATGTGCTGTACTTTCTCACTCCTAGGTAGGTCTTAATTTCTAAAAACTGTTTCCATTTCCACTGAGTCATCCTAACCCCACTGTTATCATTCCTTGCCCAGTCTACCACATAGCTGTGAACTGATCTCCCTGCTTCCACTTTTGCCTTCTTCAGTTCGTTATCCTCCCAGTGCTGAGTGATGCTTCTCAATAAATAACCTAACGAATTAGACTCCAATTAAAATAAATAAATACAATAAATAAATAAATACCTAACCGTGTTTTTGTCCTTAAAAATCTCTAGAGGCATCCCATTTTCTTGGGACTCAGTCCCCAGTATTGAAGATGACCTGTAAGACCTTGCCTGATCCTGGTCTTGCTACTTCTCTCCGTCCTCTCTGGCTGTCTCCTCTCGCACTGTGTTCCTCCTTCTGTTCATTTATGCACCTGGCCATTCTAGCCCCAGCTCCCTGGCACAGGCTCTTCCATCTCTAGGATGCTCTTACTCCTTTCCCTCCTTTTCATCCTTCTGACTTCAGCTTGAATGACAGCTTGCTTGGGTACTCTTTACTGGTCCTCCTAAGTCAATAAGGTCCCAACTAGTAACCCCTTTGGGGCACCTTGTATGTGGTCCCTTCAGCTGTACTTATCACAGTTGGAGTGAAATGTTCTTTATACAATAGCTTGTTTAATCCTTATCTCTGTCTCTGAACAGTAAGCCTCATGACATCAGAAATCTGTATCTGTTGCCAAAAAAATCTTGGCTCTCTGTGCACCAATGTCAAACAGAAATATAGAGACATAGTTATGGAGGAGAAGGAAAGAGTGGCTTTATTACTTTGCCAGGCAAAGGAGGAACACAGTAGGCTGGCACCTCAAGAACTGTGGCCTCCTCCTTGGTGAGTTGGGAGAGGTTACATGGAATACGTGATAAGGATCAAGGCAATAACAGTCTTCACCCCTTCTTCTGCAAAGTTTCAAAAGGATGGTGTTGCTGACTAGTCATGGAAAGTGTCATGGAAAGTAGATGGGGGAAAGGTGGAAGCAGTGACAGATTTTATTTTCTTGGGCTCTGAAATCACTGCAGATGGTGACTGCAGACATGAAATTAAAAAGGTGCTTGCTCATTGGAAGAAAAGCTATGACAAACCTGGACAGCATATTAAAAAGCAGAGACATCACTTTGCTTTCAAAGGTCTGTCTAGTCAAAGCTATGGTTTTTCCGGTAGTCATATGGATGTGAAAGTTGGATCCTAAAGAAAGCTAATTACTCAGCATTAAAAAAAAATTCATTTGAAGCAATTCTACTCAGATGGACGAAACTGGAGCCCATTATCCAGAGTGAAGTAAGCCAGAAGCAAAAACAACAGTACAGTATATTAACACATATATATGGAATCTAGAAAGACGGTAACGAGA
The DNA here is from genome assembly GCA_007570785.1 of Antilocapra americana. Taxonomy (NCBI): domain Eukaryota; kingdom Metazoa; phylum Chordata; class Mammalia; order Artiodactyla; family Antilocapridae; genus Antilocapra; species Antilocapra americana. The sequence goes on from ML663557.1 coordinate 621,760, forward strand.
ACCCAACATGCGAGACAGCAAAAGGAACGCAGATGTGAGGAATAGACTCGTGGACTTTGTGGATGAGGGTAAGGGTGGGATGATATGGGAGAAGGGCATTGAAACATGTTAATTATCATATGTGTAATCAATCGCCAGCCCAGGATTGATGCTCGGGGCTGGTGTAGCAAGATTTCCCCAGGGGGGGAGAGAGGAGGGAGGGGGGTTCTGGAGGGGAAGCATATGTAAACCCATGGTGATATCAAGACATTGTATGGCAAAAACAATAAAAAAAAAAAAATAAAGCTAAGAGTGCTGAAGGATTGATGCTTTCAAACTGTGCTGTTGGAGAAGACTCTTGAGAGCCCCTTGGGCGCAAGGAGAGCAAACCAGTCAGTCTTAAAGGAAATCAACCCTGCATAGTCATTGGAAGGACTGATGCTGAAACTCCAATACTTTGGCCACCTGATGTGAAGAGCTGACTCACTGGAAAAGACCCTGACGCTGCGAAAGGCTGAAGGCAGGAGAAGGGGACGACAGAGGACAAGATGGTTGGATAGCATGACCAGCTCAATGGACATGAATCTGAGCAAACTCTAGGAATTAGTGAAGGACGGGGAAGCCAGAATGCTGTGATTCATGGGACTGCAAAGAGTTGGACACAATTTAGCGACTGAACAACAACAAAACGTCTTAAGTACTCTGTTTCCTAATCTTGATGAACCTTTCTGGTCCCTTTAATCTTAACTCAGGTGGTTTTATTGCTGCTTCTCCTTTGATTCATAACTGTTCTACCTGTTGGAACTCAGAGAAGCCCCGGGAGGCTGGAGTCTTACCTTCAGGCAATGGGGGACAAAAAGGCTTCCATGCCCAGGAACCCCACAGGGCCCTGCTTGGCATCATATCATATCCTTGACACATATCACAATGCCTGGCACAGAGTAAGCATGCAGCCAGTATATACTTGTTGAATGAAGGAAGGAGTGAACATATTTTCTGACTTTACTGAGGGGCTTGTAAGAGGAAATAGGCTTATGCAGCAGCTTGAAGAATATTGATTGAATACTGGAAGAACTCACTAAGACTGAAGCTTATTGAACATTATACAGGGAGATTGTTTTGTAGCAGAATAAATACTAATTGGTCTAGTGATGGTAAAATGCTATTTTAATGCTCACTATATATGTGTGTGTGTGAGAGAGAAAGGGGTAGGGAGCAATTAACCTTCCTGGTACCCTGCTGCCTTATGAGAGAGGGGGAATTAGTGGCTGTTGACTCACTGAGGCCCAGAGCTGTAGGAAGCTGACAAAAGGCATTTTGACAAAGTACCAAGCAGGATGGATGAAGAGGAGTTACTACTAAAGCAACACGCTTTTTCTCTATATAAGTACTCTCCCGGGGAACTAGAATTTATGTTCAGCATGGAAGTCTTTTAATAAGTAGAAACATTTTGAAGCATCAGTAGAGAGACACTACTTGCCAGTTCTCGATTTGATCTCTGCTTTGAAAGAAGACACCTTCAGGCTGCTTGTTAGTCATTCCTACACAAAGGGGAATCCACATCCCACGCTGCTCACCCATCCCACCTCTGATTTCCATGTCATTGAATAATTTAAATGTGTCCTCCCCCAGCCCTTGTCCCCTCTTCTTTGCCCCAAGAGCATCCTGCTGAACTGACGGATGTTCTTTCTGAGGCAGTAAAATATCTATGTATAGACTTAATTAAGGAAACATGCCTCCAGTGAAAGTCATGGAGGGTCAGTCTCATGGTTCTCAGAGGGACCTGATGTTTTTGTGTGTCAGAAAGACCTCAAAGCTCTGTGGTGATGTCCATTTCAGTTTATTGGCCATATTGATCAGTTTGATTTTGAAGAGGAATTTGAGAGCTCAGTCAACTTGAAAGGATAATAGATTGTAAAACTATTGACATGATCCACCCAATGGTTTCTTAGTTAGGTAGAATGCTACCTCATCAACTGTCAAGATGTACATGGCAGTTGGCCTGATTAGGAAACCTTTTCACTGGAAGTCAGTAATCACAGCCCCAACTAACTCACTGGAGAACTACACAGCAAACTGGTCTGAGAAGAGTTATTCTGTTGGACAGTGACTCATGATCGTCTGTTCATCCTCCGCTTGGATCCATTTCAACAAAGATCAAGTGCTAACTGTCAGTAAACACTTTTCTTCAGACCATGATCCTTCTTAGCCTGAGCCCATTTAGGCAGAGCCAACCTTATTGCTCATCTAGGAAAAAAATTTCAGCACCCTTTGTGGGAGACATGTTGCAGCTGGAGAACTCTTAGTGAAAGACTTGTCCCCTCCCCATGTTTTTTGCATGTTCTTTCAGTGCTTCAGTGCATACAGCACAGCTGGTCTATCAATATATAGTGGTAGGGTCTATTATTAGTCAATTCCACCTCTTGACAAGATGATCATCTTTGCAGTCGCTGCTTTGGATTAAAGAGACAATGAAACCATGGAACGAGAAAAACCTTTTCTCCATGAGGAGCTAGGTGGTTTATATTTTTAAAAAATGGACTTGTCTTTATAAACATCATACAATGCTGATTGGCCTGTTCTTCCCAGGCATTGTGCAGAAGAACGGTCTGAACTATAGATAGATGTCTGAGAGCATGTAGCTTATATTTTGGAGCCATGAAAATGTCTGAGATTTTCTAAAGAGAGAGTGCAGAAAGAGAAGAAAAGGCAACGGCCTAGAAATGAACCCAAGACACCAACATTTAAAAGTTAGATGGAGAAAGGGGCCGAGAGGTGGGAGGGAAATACAGAGGGTGATCTCACAGAGATGAAGAATAAGAAGCTACTTCATAGTGGGAGTGGAGTGGTTCACAATGTTGATGCTATTAGAGTGCAAAGTAAGGGGAGGTTAAAGAACGGTTATGGCTCCATGTCAGGGTACTAACAGTAAAAGGAAAGAGCAGTGAGTCCTTGTCCCCATCCCTGTGAGCTTGTGATTTGTTTGCAGAGGCAAGATATGTGCAAACCAGCTGAGGACCAGTATTAAGACATTATGTACAGGGAAACCAGACTGAGTCCTGGAGGCAGCTGATGTTCCTGAGGTAGCCGAGTGCGCTGGGCTTTTAGGAAGGCTTATTTAAAGAGCTGGTGCCTGAGTAGGCCTCTGAAGATGGAAGATGGGATTCGGATAAGGCAGTAGAGAGAAGACAGGCTTGAGGCCCCAGAAATAGCACGCACAACATGGAGTCGGGAGAGGGCATGCCGTGTTCAGGTGAGGAGGCTACCTCGACAGTCAAGGTGCTGTCACGGGGAGATTGGAGGGAAAGAGGTCAGACAGGCCAAGTAGTGCTCACTCTAAAGAGACCTGAACGCCAGATTTAAAAATACAGAAATGCAAGCTGCTTCAGCAAACAGGAGAACGTTAAGTTAACATATTGGTCCCGCACGTCCAATTAGCCTGTTGTAGCAGCTTGCTCGCCCTCACCGGGACCTCTGGGTCTGGGAAAAGCAATGCCCGTTGTTGTGAACAGTGTGTTCCCTGGTGGGTGACAACATGTTGGCACCCCCCTCATTGTCTCCCGCCCCGAAGTATCATTAACAACGCGGGGAACTTCTCTGGGGGAGTGTGGACCCGTGCATTAACCCCTCTTGGTCTGAGTGGGAGAATTCTGCAAATCATTCCACTTGTTAGCTCAGACATATTTAGAAAGACAAAAGCACTTCTAAAGGTTCCCTTCAACTTCCCATTACTGAGTCTCCTTTCTGACAGAATAGTCAGTTTTCAGGGGTTTCAGACCCTGGGGTCTGGCCGGCTCTGGGGTTTCTGCTGCTTTTCCTGTCCCTCCCAGTTGAGGCTTGAGCTGGGCAGGGGCTGCTGTCTCATCCTTGCTGCTGACCGGGGACTCTGTCCATTCTCCCCTCGTAAGTGCACAGCGCAAACCCTTACCCTGGGGAATGGTAGCCTTGGGAAAGAACACTGAGCCCAAGATGAGATCTGCGGCTTGAATGGAAGTGTTGAAACAGGCTTGTCTAGGTGGCTTGTGGGATGAGATTCTTTACCTGGGAGACCCTGATTTCTGCTTCTACAGCACAGATAAGTGGTCCCTCTAGTCAGGCTGGCTTCCCTGATAGCTCAGTTGGTAAAAACAATCTGCCTGCAATGCCGGAGACGCTGGTTCGATTCCTGGGACGGGAAGGTCCACTGAAGAAGGGAATGGCTCCCCACTCCAGTATTCTGGCCTGGAGAATTCCATGGACTGTATAGTCCACTGGGTCGCAAAGAGTAGGATATGACTGAGCGACTTTGACTTCACTCTGACCACAGTGTAGTGCCTAGCAGTTTTCTAGGGATGGACTTAGGAAGAAGCACAATCTTATTGTGGACATGCTGGAGTGTTGGATATGTCTTTCCGAATCTGGGTCTCTTTTTTTCCTCCCAGAAAATCCAAATTACTGACTGAAGGTGGCAGAGCTTGAGTTTCCAGTGGAGGGGTAAAATAGCCCCTTCTTCCCCAAATAATATGCACGTATGTAGCACAATGTATATTTATGTACTGTGTATAATGTATGTTGGGTATATATGTTGTGACTGTATAGAGCACACACACACACAGTGCATTTTTATACGTGCATATGTATGTGTGTATATATTCGTTTTTTAAAGCTCTGAGACGTCAGAAATGTGCAAGACTTCCAAAATATCTCACATTCCTTCCAGGGCCTAGAAATAAAAGCTGCTTAAAAAAGCATATCGAACAGCTGCTGGCCTTGTTTGAGATGAGCTGGATTGGAATAAATGTACTTGTGATCACCAGCGTGTATTGAAACACACAATTTAAGGTGGCTCTTGCTTTCTCCTCTGCTGTCAACCCTGTAATCCACTGAATGGACCAGAGTAAGTGTTGGAAGGGTCACTGGGTATCCCCTGAAGGGCGACAGGAAAGTATGTAAAAGGTGCAGGACATCTGCCAAGCCAATTATGCAGCTACTGAAACTGATGATATTAGAATACTTTTTACTGTGAGAAGGTGAAGAATATGGATAACAGGTATAATAAAAATTCATCTTTTATTTAAAAATACAAACACAGAAGTGTGTGTGTGGAGGGTTATATACTAAAGTGTGTGGAGGGTTATATACTAAAATGTTAGTGATGGTTAACTGTTTACTGGTGAGATTATTTGTAATGCATATTCTCTGGGTTTTGCTCACTTATATTTTCAGCCCTTTCTACAGTGAATAAGTATCGTTACCTAATCAAAGGTTATTGAGAGAAAATGGAAGAGGGGGAACCCACCATCAGGAAGCTTTGCTTAGCTGACCCTGGATGTTTGTTTTATGTTAGAAATTGGAGGTTAATCATTCTCAGAAGTAGAAGAACACGAGACTATTCTAAGTGCCGTCCTGTGCCATACAAGGAACTCTGCCAGACTGCTCAAAGATTATCTACCCATCACAACAACAACCCATCACAACAACCCATCACAACAACCCTTCAGGGCAAGTGTTACTACCTCCAGTTTTACAGATAGGGAAACTAGAGACTGGGAATGTAAGTAATTTGTGTAAGAACAGATGGTTGGTTGGATTAGCAAGGAGTCGAACTCAGTCACACGTGGTCTATTCGAGCTTCTTTGATTTCAGACAAGGCATCTTCCTCGCTGCTCTTGCTGCTCAAATGACTCATCTAGGTCCCGTCTCCTCGCTGCTCGTGCACAGTTGGCATTGGATGAGTTGACGAAACAGCCCTCAGTTCTTAGACCACTTGTGTTTTAACTGGCTCCACACATCCTGTCTGTGGAATAACTCTTCTGAAAAATTGGCCCGAGAGAAGTGAAAATGTTCCCCAGATCACTTCTACTGTGTTATTTCGTGTGATTTTTAATAGTAGTTGATAAGTAAGTAGCATCATTATCCCTGTTACACAGTGGGAAGAACTGAAACTCAGGAAGTTTAAAAAATATGTTTTATGATTCAAAACTCAAATGTTACATAAGCTTTCATTTAGATAAGTTGAAGAGCAGTATCCATTCCTTCTGCTCTTATGTTCTTAACCCATCAGCAGAAACTTTAAGTTCTCTTAATTGTTTCTGATATTTACCTCTCTTTCTCAAGTATATTCTATTACTCTTCATTTATAAATTATAAATAGTAACTACTTTCCACGTGACGTTTTAGCCTCCTAGGTCTACTCCTCACTTCTCCTCCTAATGCAATCTATATTTTTTGTTAAATCAGAAGTCATTGTTTGCATTATCATTACTATGTTAATGTGACTCCCCCATTAGCTCCCAAACCAGCTAGTGTACTATAATTGCATTTCCTTTCTCAGTTAACTGTTTGCCTCCTCAGATTAAGAATTGCCTTGCCTATTTCGTTTGAATAAGTCATTTACTGTCGTTACATCATTCCAAACTTTTCAGAATAGTATTTTATTTTGCATGTGGTCAGGCCTCTCTAGCAGTCTGTCAACTCTATTCTTTAGCTGGAGAATCTTGAGGACCTCCCATCCTCCCTTCCCATCTGGATTATTTATCTTCAGATCTGCTGTACAACTGTCCTCATGACATATCCCCTCTCCTCTCTGCTTGGCCTCTGACCTCATTGTTTTTCTCCCCACTCTTCCTTTGATTTGCTGGGGCACACCCTTCAGTAGCTTCCTTAGAAAAGAGTCATGGGTGATATATATATATATATATAGATAGATAGATAGAGAGAGAGAGAGAGAGAGAAAGACCTAGTATTTCTAAAACTCTCTTTATACCCTCATATTTAATTGATTATCTGAGCACCGAATTTTAGGTTGAAAGGCAATTTATCCTGAAAACTTTTCAAGATACTGTCTTCTAGTTTTTAACGTTACTATTGAGAAATGCTATTTAATTCTTTATTCTTTGTATGTAATCTGTTTTTCTCTCTAAAGGCTTAATGCAGATATCTTTGGTAATTCTGAAATGTCACTCTACTTACTGTCCTTGACTTTAGAATCTCTCTAATGCAGTTTATTTATGGAAAAAAACTTCATCATGGGTTGGGGTGAGGAGAAAGAGGGACCTTTATCTTGGTGGTCTATATGCTCATAACCCAGGTTTTTAACCAATCTCTTTGTTTTTTCCCCACCATGATTTCCTCTTGACATCTTTGGTATATGGTGTCTCTCATGCCTGTTTCTTCTGGGGACCTGGTGTATAAATGACTTTCTTCTCTTTGGCATCTAGTATTCAGGTTTCTCAGCTCTGTTAATTTATCCATCTGCTTTCTATCTTACAAAGATGGTTTGACTTTGCTCATTTGCTGTTCACTGTTTGCTATTTGCTTCCATTCCCTGACTGTGGGAGTTATACCTTTTAAAAGATTTATACCTTCTTAAATGTTTACTCCTCATTTTAATGGGGTTTGTAAAGGAGCAGAGATGTCTCATCTACTGTGTTTAACTGAATGTTGCTAAAAGAGTTTTCTGTGATGTCATTTGGTGAATCATTTTGAAATGCTTTACCTATTTGTCAGTTGTAGGTTTTTAAATATCAAATTTTCTTTAAAAGCAGGCCTTGCCCTTAAGTGGTTGCTTTTGTGTTTCAACAGGACATAGCTGAGGCCCTAGCTGTGACATCCTAGACTTATTTAGTTGCCTCCAGGGACCTCAGTGCTGCCTCGAGAGGGAGGCCTCCAGTGCCAGGAGCAGTCATGACTTGGGTGTGATGGTCATCTCGAGTCTATCTTCCCACCCATGTTCCTTGACTTGGTACTCAGGGGACATGGTCAAGCTCTAAGGTCATTCAGTGGAAAGATTCCTAGGTTTCCTTTTTGTATTCTTTATGAAGTCATTCATGACTATATGATCTTGGAAAAAATACAGATAAGGCTGAAGTTCCTCTAAGATACCCATTACCTTGCTCACTCACTCCCCTGTCTTGAAAGGTAGCCATTGTTACCAGGTTGCAGTATAGCCTTGCTCAGCTTTCTTACTTTGTGTATATATGTGTGTGTGTGTGTGATTTAGAAATGTAAAAATATTCTAACATTTGCACTTTTCCCCTTCCTCTGTATTCGAGTATGCAGAGCTGCATAACTGAACATATGAATATGTCATAATTTGATTTATTCTATTGTTCAAGTTCTCCTATTGAAAATTTAGGTTGCTTCTAATTTTTTTTTTCTTTTGAAAACACAGCTTCAATAGGATGCCTATCCATGCCTCCTTTTCATAAAGTTTCTTTAGAGCGGATACCAAAACTGGAATAGAGCAGAAGTTGGTAAACCGTAGTCCAGGGACCAAATCTGGTCAGCTTCCTGTTTTTGTATGCCTTCCAAAGGGAATGCTGTTCAGATTTTACAGTTGTTTTACTCAATGGTCCATACTTCCCTCACTGATTACAGATCACCTTCAATATATTGTAAATATCCATATACACATGGGTTAATTTTAGTGTTCTCTTTTCTGTTGTCTTGATCTATTTAATTGATCTATTTGATTATTCCTATTTTGGAATACTAAAGTTTTGAATATTTGATTCCCAGTGAGGAAAGTGCTATGCTCCTTTTCATTCTGATTTACATTGGCTATTTTTGCACATTGCTTCTTCTATAGGAATCTTAGAATTCCTAGAAAATGAGGTTTCTCAAAACGCCCTTTGGTATTTGCATTGGAATTTATTAGATTTGCTTTTAACTGTATCTTTATTTGAGTAGAGTTGACATGTCTATGCTGCTGAGTCTTCTCAGCCTTGAAATGTTACTTATTCAAGTTGTCCTTTGTATTCTTACATAAGGTTTCATCATTTCTTGGAAGACTTTCATGCATTTCTTTTTGGATTACTGTTGCCATGTGGGAAAGGTATTGATTTTTGTTTTGAGTTGATCATTTTGCATCTACTTTAGATATTTTTTTTTTAGCTCTAGTTGTTTCTATTGAATTTGCTAGACTGATGGTCATATCATCTGCAAATAATGACAGTTTTGTTTTTGCCAACAATTTTAGCTTATATTGCATTTAACTGTCTTACTCTATTTGGTCCATTGGTACAGTTTTGAAAGACAGAAGAAAGGATGTCTTTTTCTTCAATCTAGTGGGAATACTTTCTCTGGATTTTTAACATACCTTCTTTATCAACTTAAAAAAGCTTGCTTTACTGGCATCTATTGAGTGATCATGTGATTATTCTCCTTTATTTAATCCCATGAGTTACATGGATTTGTAATACTTTTAATACTGAATCATCCTTCCATTCTGGGGATAAATCTTACTTGATTAAGGTTCTTTGAACCATTCCCATATTTGATTTGCAGTTATTTAATTTAGAATTTCTTAAATTGAAAGACAGTTACTTTATAATGGTGTTTTGGTTTCTGCCATAAAATACCAATCAGCCATAAATATATATATATATCCCCTCGCTCTTGAGCCTCCCTTCTACCTCCACATCACACACCTGTAGGTCATCACAGAGCATGAACCTAAGCTCTCTATGCTGTACAGCAACTTCCCACTAGCATCTATTTTTTTTTTCACTAGCTATCTATTTTATACATAGTAATGTATGTATTTCAACAAGACTCTCAGAATTCATCCCACCCTCTTCTTCCCCCACTGTGTCCAAAAGTCCATTTTCTACATCTGGGTCTGTATTCCTGCCCTGTAAATGTGTTCATCAGTACCATTTGTCTGGATTCCATATTGAGTTCAGTTCAGTCGCTCAGTTGTGTCCGACTCTTTGCAACCCCTTGGACTACAACACACCTGGTTTCCCTGTCCATTGCCAACTCCCGGAGCCTACTCAAACTCATGTCTATCACATCGGTGATGACATCCAACCATCTCATCCTCTGTTGTTCCCTTCTCCTCCCACCCTCAGTCTTTCCCAGCATCAGGGTCTCTTCCAATGAGTTGGTTCTTGGTGTCAGGTGGCCAAATTATTGGAGTTTCAGCTTCAAGATAACTATATATTCAAGTCCTTTGCCCATTTTTCAATTGAGTTGCTTTTCTGTTGTTGAGTTGTAGGAATTATTTATTCTGGCTATTAACCCACTATTGATATGTGATTCTGAATATTTTCCCATTCTGTGGGTTGTCTCTTCACTCTGTTGATGGTGACCTTTGATGCAAACAATTTTTAATTTTGGTGAGGTGTGTAATGTATCTCTCTTTATTGCCTGTGCTTTTTGGTATCCTATTCAGGAAATCATTGATAAATTCAATATCATGAAAAACTTTTCCTGTGTTTTCTTCTAAGAGTTTTACGGTTTCAGATCTGATGTTTAGTTTTTTTTTTTTTTTTTGGCTTCACCACACAGTGTATGGGATCTGTTCCCCAACCAGAAATGGAACCCACACCTCCTGTATTACAAGAGTGGAATCTTGTAATGGACTACCAGAGTAATCCCTGATGTTTAGATTTTTGATTCTTTGAACTAATTTTTGTATCTGGTATAAAGTGAGGGTTCAAATGCAGTGCTTTGCATGTGGATATCCTGTTTTCTTAGCACCATTTGTTGAAGAGTTTAACTACCCCAGCCTTTTTTGGTTTGGATTTTCACAAAATATTTTTTTCCATCCCTTCACATGTCCTTAATGCTAAAGTGAGTCTATTGTAGGCATCATATAGTTGGATCTTGTTCTGTAATCCATTTAGTCACTCTGTCTTTTGATTGGATAGTTTAGTTCATTTACATTTAAAATAATTACTGATAGTTATGAACTTACTATTGCTATTTTATGAATTATTTTCTGTTTCTTTTATAATTCCTTTGTTTTTTGGTTTCTCCCTTGCTCTCTTCCTTTGTGAAATGATTTTCTATAGTGGTATGCTTTGATTTCTTTACCTTTGTGTTTCTACAATAGGTTTTTGCTTTGTGGTTGCCATGATGCTTTCAGAAAACGTCATATTTATAACAATCTATTTTATGCTGATAACAAGTTAACTTCAGAAGCTCTAGGTCTTTTTTTGTTTCCACTCGGCACAGTTTGTTTTTGATGTCACAATTTACATCTTTTACATTGTGTATTCATTAATAAATTATTATACTTCTAATTATTTTTTAATCTTTTTGCTTTTAACCTTTATACTAGAGTTATAAGTGATTTATACACCTTTGCAACATTAGAGTATTTTGAATTTAACTATATTTTTACCATTACCAGTAGGCTTATGCTTTCACATGTTTTCCTGTTACTGATTAGCATCCTTTGTTTCAACTTGAAAAAAATGCCTTTAATATTTCTTGTAAGACTGAGCTAATGGTAATGAATTCCTTCAGCTTTATTTTTTTCTGGTTTTGTTTTTGTTCTGGAAAACTCTTATCTTTCCTTCAATCCTGAAGGAAAACTTTCCCAGGTAGTGCTTTTTTTTTTTTTTAATCTAATTGGAGAATAATTACTTGACAGTATTGTGATGTATTTCGTCATGCATCAACATGAATTGGCCACAAGTATACATGTGTCCCCCCATCCTGAACACCTCTCCCACCTTGCTTCTCACTCTGTCCCTCTAGGTTGTCCCAGAGTGCTGGCTTTGAGTGCCCTGCTTCATGCATTGAACTTGTATTGTTCATCTGTTTTACATATGTAATGTACATGTTAAGTGGGGGTGTGTTGAGACTGAAACTCCAATACTGTGGCCCCCTGATGCAAAGAACTAACTCATTTGAAAAGGCCCTGATGCTGGGAAAGATTGAAGGTGGCAGAAGGGGATGACAGAGGATGAGGTGGTTGGATGGCATCACTGACTCAATGAGCATGAGTTTGAGTCAACTCTGGGAGTTGGTGATGGACAGGGAAGCCTGGTGTGCTGCAGTCCTTGGAGTCACAAAAAGTTGGACACGACTGAAGCTAAACTGACTAAAATGATTGAATATACATGTTTCAAGTCATCTCACTCTCGCCTTCTCCAGCTGAGTCCAAAAGTCTGTTGTCTTTGCTGCTCTGCATGTAGAATCATCAGTACTGTCTTTGTAAATTTCATATATATGCATTAATATACAGTATTTTCCTGTTTCTGATTTAGTTCACTGTATAATAAGCTCCAGGTTCATCCGCCTGATTAGAACTGATTCAAATGCATTCCTTTATATGGCTGAGTAGTATTCCATTGTGTATATATACCACAACTTCCTTATCCACTCATCTGCCGATGGATGTCTCGGTGGTTTCCATGTCCTAGCTATTGTAAATAGTGCTGCAGTGAACATCAGGGTACATGTGTTTCTTTGAGTTCTCGTTCCTTTGGATGTGTTCCCAGCAGTAGGATTGCTATGTCGTACGGCAGTTATAATCCCAGTTTTTTAAGGAATCTCCACACTGTTCTCCATAGTGGCTGTACTAGTTTGCCTTCCCACCCACAGTGTAAGAGGGTTCCCTTTTCTCCACACCTTCTCCAGCATTTACTGTTTGTAGACTTTTTGACGATGGCCATTCTGACCACTGTGAGATGATACCTCACTGTGGTTTCTTTTTGTTTCTTGGCATTTCTTTTTCTGGGTTTACTGGGGTCCAGCCCCGGCTGGATACAGGGGTCTCGAGGGATGAGTGGCATTGGCGAAGTACTGGGCTGAGTCAATGTGTTGATGGAGCAGTCTCTCTCTTTATTGTTGTTGGTTTACAGTTTTATGCCCCCAAAACATCCCCATTGCATCACACATCATTCAAGGTTACATTTTGCTCTTATCAGGTGCAGCTGTGTGGAGGCTTGAGGGAAAGGCTAGGCTTGAAACTGTTTTTATTCCAGTGACTTCAACCACTGTCTGTCTCACTCTGTTCTGAAAACCTTGTCTATAATTATTGTCTCACGCCTGCTGTTTTATACCTATAGAGGAAATAAATGAAGGGTTAACTAAGGCAGATACAGCTGTTTGTGTTATGTCTGTACACTCCGGCTTTTACAAGGAAAGGGAACAATGAGACAGTCTAGCAGCACTGCTTTAGCAATAAAGCCCTATTAACCTTATATAACTACTGTAATGAATTCCTATGTCTACACTATCCTAAAGCAATCCGTGTCTCCAGCTATGCTGGCTGCAGTTATGAGCATTCCTAAGTCTCATCCCTCCTTGTCTCTTTAAGGAAAGGAGCCTCCACCGTGGAGTGTTCGGGGGAGTGGGAGGTAGAAAGGTGACCCAAGTACAAACCCGTCTGGTGGTGGCTTTGCCATGACCCCCAGGACGGCATGAACAGAACTCCCAAGAAAAATACCAGGAGAGGCCTTGCCCAGGGATGCCCCAATAAGGATAATCTGCTTTGCAGTTTCCTACGCAGTCTGTTGACTTTGTCATCCGATTGAGAGGGGAATCCTGATGGCTTCCGGCATTGGTTTGAGCTGCATGAACTGCTTGTGTATTTTGGAGATTAATTCTTTGTTAGTTGTTTTGTATACTGTTATTTTCTCTCATTCTTAGAGCTGTCTTTTCACCTTACTTATAGTTGGCTTCATTGTGCAAAAGCTTTTAAGTTTAGTTAGATCCCATTTGTTTATTTTTGTTTTTCTTTCCATTATTCTGGGAGGTGAGTCATAGCAGTACTTGCTATGATTTATGTTGGAGAGTATTCTGCCTATGTTTTCCTCTAAGAATTGTATAGTTTCTAGTCTTCCATTTAGGTCTTTAATCCATTTTGAGTTTGTTTTTGTGTATGATGTTAGAAAGTTTTCTGGTTTCATTCTTTTACATGCAGTTTTCCCAGCACCACTTGCGGAAGAGACTGTCTTTTCTCCATTGTGTATTTTTTCCTCCTTTGTCAAAGATAAGTCATCCATAGGTGTGTGGATTTATCTCTGAACTTTCTATTTTGTTCCATTGATCTATATTTCTGTCTTTGTGCCAGTACCATACTATCCTGATGACTGTAGCTTTGTAGTATAGTCTAAAGTCAGGAAGGTTGATTGTTCCAGTTCCATTCTTCTTCCTTAAGATTGCTTTGACTGTTGAGGGTCTTTTGTGTTTCCATAAAAATGGTGAATTGTTTGTGTGAGATAGTGTATTTCTTGGTTGGCAGGGTTTTTCTTTCAGTAGTCTGAATATATTGTGATGTTATGCCAGTCTTTCTGGCCTACAAAATTTTTGTTGAAAAATATGCTTAAAGTCTTATGGGAGTTCTTCTGTACATAACAAGTTGCATTCTTTTTCTGCTTTTAAGATTGTCTTTGTCTTTAACTTTTCACAGTTTAATTATAGTGTGTCTTTGTGTGAGTCTCTTTAGATTTATCTTACTTGGTACTGTTTGGGCTTCTTTGATACAGATGTTTGTTTGTTTCCTCAGGTTATAGAAGTTTATTTTGCCATCATTTCTGTGAATAAGTGCTCTCTCGTTCCCTTTCTCTTTTTCTTCTGGGATTCCTTAATACTTTAGTCTGCTTGATGGCCTTTGTTAGTCCCTTGAGCTCTCCTCACTCATTTTCATTCTTTGGCTCCTCTGATTGGTTGAAGTCTGCTCTCCTGTCTTTGAGTTTACTGATCTTGTCTTCCTCTTGATATAGTCCATTGTTGAACTGTTGAAACCCTCTACTGAATTTTTCAGTTTAGTCATGTATTCTTCAGCTCTGTGATTTCTGTTTGGTACTTTAATATATTTTATGGATTTCTTTCACCGAGAATTGCTCCATGCCTAGCTATACATTTGGTGCCTCCATGGGAAGAAAGGAGTTCAGGACCTTCTCATGCCACCATCTTGATTAACTTTCCTATTCTCTTTCAAAATTGTTTTGGTCATTCAAGGGTCCCTTGAGATTCCATACTTAGCTTACAATAAATTTTTCTATTTCTGCAAGCAAAAAACTTTAGAATTTTGATAGGTATTTCACTGAATCTGTAGATAGCTTTGGGTGGTAATGTCATCTTGACAATATTAAGTATTATAACTCATAAATATGGATGTCATATCTACAATGTTTCGTAGTTTTCAGTATATAAGTATTTTGCCTCCTTTAGTAAGTTTATACCTAAGTATTTTATTCTTTTTGATGCTATTACGAATGGAATTATTGATTTCTTTTTCAGATTGTTTATTGCTGATATATAGACATGAGACTGATTTCTGCCTGTTAATTTTATATACTGCAGCTTTGCTGAATTTATTGGTTATAACTTTTTCAATAGATTCTTTAGTCCTTCTGCATATAAGATCATGTCATTTGTGAACAGAGATAATTTTAGATCCTTTAAATTTGGATTACTAGCCTTATTCATTTTTACTCAGCAATTCTGTATTCTAACTTGTGGTCTGTGAGGTGTCATTTTCTTGGGAGATACGTTACACCCCCTTATGTAATGGTGAATTCCAATTGCTTTTTGAAAATTGAATAATTATTGCTGATATTGAGGCCCTAAAATTGACAGTTGATGAGTATCTGTCAACCCTCGCTAAAGGAGCACATACATGAAGTATTTGTGGGACAAACATTTCTTGAAAATCTGCTTTGTATCTGACACTGAAGAGACAAATTTCTTGAAGCTTTCAGTCTCCAGGAGGGGACACTCACTGTTGAACACAGAGGTGCAGTTGTAGCGGCAGTATGAAGACACTGAGCTAGAGAAAGCCTTGTGAATCCCTGCCCTCTACTCAGCTGTGCACGTAACCGGGGCCAGTTTGCCCTTCTAGTCTCTTCTTTGTAAAATGGGAATAGTTTAACATACTTTGCAATATAGCTAGAGCTCTTCACATGGTGAATTTTATTACATTAAAAGTTGTGTTATCTAATATCTATAGACCAGAGCTACCTGTCCCTTAGGTTGTATGCTTACTCGCTCAGTCCTGTCTGACTCCTTGTGACCCCATGGACTGTAGCCTGCCAGGCTCCTCTCTCCCTGGGGATTCTCCAGGCAAGAATACTGGAGTGAGTTGTCATGCCCTCCTTCAGGGGATCTTCCTGACCCAGGGATGGAACCTGGGTCTCCCACATTGGCCGGCGGATTCTTTACCATCTGAGCCACCTTACGTTAGAAAATAGGTGACTAAGTCTGCTGGGTTTAGGACAGTCTAGAGCCCTGTGGGCTACAGTCTGTGGGTCGCAAAGGGTCGGACATGACTGAACCACCCACACACACCCACACACACACAGACACACACACACACACACACACAGACACACACACACACACGCACACAGACATACACACACACACACCCCACCCTTAAGGAGCTGTGAACCGGGTAGATGAGAGCCTGAATTTGCTCTGGACAGCACAGTTAAGAGGTGGAAAGCCAGAACCTGAACCCAGTTTGGTCTGGTCCAAAGCCATTGTCATCCTGAACTGACATTGAGCTGAAGCTCCAAGAAAGAATAAGGAGAGTACATTCTCAGGAGAGCAGACAGCTTGTACAGAGGCACACAGATGTAAAAGTGTCTGGATAGTGGTGACGGGTGATGCTGTGTCACTAATAAAGTGCGGTAGGACCTAAGGTTGGAAAGTGAGGTGGGCTGTACTTATCACGTGACTTCCCAATTTGGATTTTAGTCTGTAAGCAATGAAACAGCCGTCAAAACACTTTGCATAGTGGAGGGTCGTAGTACATGTGCTTGATGAAGTAGAGGGAGAAAGGTCAGCGCCCAGCATGTCAGTTAAGAGACTTCTACGAAATCCAGAGCAGAGATGAAATAGACTGAATGTGGGTGTGGGAGTGTTCAGTCATGTCTGACTCTTTGTGGCTTCATAGACTGTAGCCTGCCAGGCTCCTCTGTTCATGGGAATCCCAGGCAAAGATACTTACGTGGATTGCCATTTTCTACTGCAGGGGACCTTCTCGATCTAGGGATTGAACCCATGTCTCCTGCATTGGCAGGCAGATTCTTTACCACTGAGCCACCTTGAAGGTGGGTAGTGAAAGAGTTAGAACACAAGGTGAGATAGTTTTGTCAGCCAGTCCAGAACTTTTAGCAGGAACCCAGCCACTTAAAAGCTTAAGCTTTCTGATTGTGCCAGGAACCAGTTGTTTGCTAACTTATTTGAAAGTCCTCTGAAATTCCTTCATATGCTGCATGGATTTGGATCCTGAGTTATAGTCTCCTCTTCTTTTTTTTTAAACTCAGCTGAACATCTAAACTGTGAAACAACTTAAACTGTTCGGTTTAAGCAAAACCAGCTTTGTCTTTACCACTGCAGTGACTCTCTCTCTCAGAAGCATCTACTGCTTAGATCAAACTAGCAAACAGAGCTTAGAAAATGTAACTTCATTGACCAGTGAATTTTTGACGCTCTGTACACACACACAAGAAGGAAGTGTTACTTTCTGACTGCCTTCACGTATTCATTTGACTTGGCTATAGGATGGAGATGGAATAGTGAGGAAGTCAGGAGATTCTGGAACTTATGGAAGGCAAAGGGAGAAACAGGTATAAGGTAAATATTGAGCACACACAGAGTCTGAGTGGGTCTTCACTGCACAGATTGAAACATAGGCCACACTGTCTTTCTGGAATTTACCATGCTGGTGGGAACATGAGAGAGAAGGGTAACTGGTAAAATGCAGACTTTTAAGTGGAAATGACCCATGAGTCTTGAAAAAGGGAGCACGGTGAGCAGTGTCCTGGCAGGTTGGAACAGACATGGGCAGGGACCCTGGAATGACCTTGGGGTTTGGGTCCTAATCCTGAGCATGTCACTCCGGCCACCTTTCTCCTTCACAGGACGTATCATTTTTCTCTTGCTGGCTTCGATCTCCTCTTTCTAGCCTATGGGATGTCCACCCCTCGTTTGCCCTCCCTGGGGTGCGCTAGTCTCCCCCTTTGCCATGTCCTCATTCATCCTCTCTTACCCTCTGGTTAGCGTTTTTATTAGAAAACGAAAAAGCTTCAGTGATTATGTGGAAGAACTGTGTCCAGCTGCTCAAACCCACCCAGTTCCTTTTTTTAGCTTCTCCTCCACTTAAAAATAAACAGCATCAGGTCCCACTTGCCAAGCCTTTGTCACCATCTCCAGCAGCCATTCCCCCTTCCCATCTGCTCCCCTAGATGCTTAGCCCGTCCCCTCCTCCTGTCTTGCCCCATGTGCGATCCCTCTGTGGACGAGTGTGGGACCCTGGAGCACAGCAGCCCTCAGCCTCGATGCACCATCTGCCTCTCAGCCCCGTGGCCGTCTGAGCATCGGTTCTGACCCAGATTCCATGGACCGCACCCCCCGCTCCCCAGGCCCCAGCTTGTTTGCCTGGCCAGTCCTGTGATTGCCAGGGACAGGATGTTGACTGGAAAAGAGAGAGGAGTTGCTGTGGAGATAAGAATAAACAGGCGTGTTGCAGCGGGATCTACAAACTCTAGTGACAGAAGTTTAGCTCGGCCCTAGGTTTCCTTTGTTTGGGTTACATGCCTCACCTTTGGAATTGGCATTTTAGACGGAAGTTTAGAGCCGCTGCTAAACTGTTGGTAGAATGTTTCTGCCTGCCAGCTCTTTGTTTCCTCTGTCAGACACAGCGAGCTCACCCAGAGGGATTAGAGGTCTGTCCTAGGCCTGTTACTCAGGGAAAGTGAAAGTGTTAGTCGCTCAGTCGTGTCCAACTCTGGGGGACCCCATGGGCTTTATGTAGCCCGCCAGGTTCCTCTGTCCATGGGGGTTTTCTAGGCAAGAATAATGGAGTGGGTTGCCATTTCCTTCTCTGCAAGACCTTTCTGACCCAGGGATTGAACCCAGGGTTCAGGCAGATTCTTTTTTTTTTTTTTTTAATTTAATTTATTTTTTTAATTGTTTTTGCCATACATTGTCATGATATCACCATGGGTTTACATATGCTTCCCCTCCAGAACCCCCCTCCCTCTTCCCTCCCCCCCCGGGAAATCTCGCTGCACCAGCCCCGAGCATCAGTCCTGGGCTGGCGATTGATTAGACATATGAAAATTAACATGCTTCAATGTCATTCTCCCATATCATCCCACCCTTACCCTCATCCACAAAGTCCACGAGTCTATTCTATACATCTGCGTTCCTTTTGCTGTCTCGTATGTTGGGTTCTCGTTACCGTCTTTCTAAATTCCATATATATGCGTTAATGTACTGTATTGTTTTTGCTTCTGGCTTACTTCACTCTGGATAATGGGCTCCAGTTTCGTCCATCTGAGTAGAATTGCTTCAAATGAATTTTTTTTTAATGCTGAGTAATATTCCATTGTGTATATGTACCACAGCTTTCTTATCCATTCGTCAGTTGATGGGCATCTAGGTTGCTTCCATGTCCTGGCTATTGTAAACAATGCAGCGATGAACATTGGGGTACACGTGGCTCTTTCAATTCTGGTCTCCTCGGTGTATATGCCCAGCAGTGGGATTGCTGGGTCATATGGCAGGTCTATTTGCAGCTTTTTAAGGAACCTCCACATGTTTTCCATAGTGGTTGTACTAGTTTGCATTCCCACCAACAGTGTAAGAGGGTTCCCTTTTCTCCACATCCTCTCCAGCATTTATTGCTTGTAGACTTTTGGATGGCAGCCATTCTGACTGGTGCAGGCAGATTCTTTACCAGCTGAGCCACAGAGAATGTACTTCTGGATCCCTGAGGGGTTCACTGTATCCAGGCCCCAAGCCCACTACCCATTCTTGGGCCTGAAGAGTAGATTCAGTTCAGTTCAGTCGCTCAGTTGTCTCCGACTCTTTGCAACCCCATGAATCACCACACGCCAGGCCTCCCTGTCCATCACCAACTCCCGGAATCCACCCAAACCCATGTCCATCGAGTTGGTGATGCCATCCAGCCACCTCATCCTCTGTCGTCCCCTTCTCCTCCTGCCCCCAATCCTTCCCAGCATTAGCGTCCTTTCCAATGACTCAAGTCTTCGCATGAGGTGGCCAAAGTATTGGAGTTTCAGCTTCAGCATCAGTCCTTCCAATGAACACCCAGGACTGATCTCCTCCAGGATGGACTGGTTGGATCTCCTTGCAGTCCAAGGGACTCTCAAGAGTCTTCTTCAACACCACAGTTCAAAAGCATCAATTTTTCAGTGCTCAGTTTTCTTCACTGTCCAACTCTCACATCTATATATGACTACTGGAAAAGAAGAGTGGATTATATTAGTGATAACATGGAAAGAAGCTATTCAAGCTTGTCACCTAGGTCAGAGTCTCTACGGGAGAACTGGTCAACCTTATTGGGGAGCAAAGTGGTGTCTTCCAGTGTGCTCAGCCTCCAGTTCTTCCTCTGTGCTCTGGGTTTCAGGGCTGTGGGTGTGAGGAGGTTGGAACTGGTGGTACACCTTATCTGAACGTGACTTGGGGGGTTTAGGAGGCACCTCCTCTCTCTACTTTGATGCCAGATGGCAGAGAGGATTGGTTAGAGGGGCCTGGCACTGGGGTGTTGAAAAGAAATGCTTTAATGACTTGAGATGCATTTTTCTAGGCCCAGGGAAAAGGGGGCATGTTTCTGGCATTGCTTCTAATTAGAGGGCTTCCCCAGTGGCTTAGTGGTAAAGAGTTCACCTACCAAGCAGGAGATGCAAGTTCAACCCCTAGGTCGGGAAGATCCCCTGGAGAAGGAAATGGGTACCTCCAGTATTCTTGCCTGGGAAATGCCATGGACCAAGGAGCCTGGTAGGCAACAGTCCAAGGAGTCACAAAGAGTTGGACACAACTTAGCAATTAACAGCAACAACCTAATTAGAGAACCGGGAGCTTCTGTGCCCCATGGGCCTAGAGAGAGGTTAGCTCTGTATGGAGTTAGAAGAAAACCTTTAACCCTTTCTCTAGAGGACACTGTTGACATTTTAGGTCGAACAATTCTGTCGAACAATTCATTGCATTGTGTTTATGATCTTTAGCCCCTGGCCATCAAATGCCACAGTTTCCTCTTGGCAATTGTGTTGTCCTTGGGATGACCAAAAATGTCCAGCGATTTCCAAACGTCCCCTGGGAAACAGTGCCACTCCCAGTTTTGTTTTGTTTTGTTTTGTTTTTGTTGCCAGAATATTGGATGGCCACAATCTCATCTATCCTCTGAGAAGAGACCATGACCAGACGCAGGGGTCTCTTTTGTCCTCATACCTTTGTGAAAATGAAACTGTTTACTAATCATTGCCTTATCTGATCAAGTTGGCAGTGCAGTGGATCTTCATTGCGCAATGTTTTTTTTCCCCTCCCGATTTAATTTTCAGTTCCTCAACCTGAGTTCTCTTACCATGGGAGTTTACAAGCACCTAAGCCATCCAGAAAACTAAGATTATGGCATCTGGTCCCATCGCTTCATGGCAAATAGATGGGGAAACAATGGAAAAGGTGACAGACTTAATTTTTTGAGGTCCAAAATCACTGCAGATGGTGACTGCAGCCATGAAATTAAAAGACACTTGCTCCTTGGAAGAAAAGTTATGATCAACCTAGACTGTATATTAAAAAGCGGAGACATTACTTTGCTATAACAAAGGTCCATCTTCTAGTCAAAGCTGTGGTTTTTCCAGTAGCCATGTATGGGTGTGAGAGTTGGACTATAAACGAAAGCTGAGCGCCGAAGAATTGATGCTTTTGAACTGTAGCATTGGAGAAGACTCTCG
The DNA here is from genome assembly GCA_007570785.1 of Antilocapra americana. Lineage (NCBI taxonomy): Eukaryota > Metazoa > Chordata > Mammalia > Artiodactyla > Antilocapridae > Antilocapra > Antilocapra americana. Next base: position 643,170 of record ML663557.1, read on the forward strand.
AGAGTCCCTTGGACTGCAAGGAGATCCAACCAGTCCATCCTGAAGGAAATTAGTCCTGAATATTCATTGGAAGGACTGATGTTGAAGCTGAAACTCCAATACTTTGGCCACCTCATGTGCAGAACTGACTCACTGGACAAGACCCTGATAGCTGGGAAAGATTGAAGGCAGGAGGAGAAGGGGACGACAGAGGATGAGATGGTTGGATGGCATCACCGACTCAATGGACATGAATTTGAGTAAGCTCTGGGAGTTGGTGATGGACTGAGAATCCTGGCGTGCTGTAGTCCATGGGGTCACAAAGAGTCGGACACGACTGAGAGACTGAACTGAACTGAAGCTAGGAGGATGGGTGACTAACCTGTGAGGCTTGACCCAGCACATGGACCTGCATCCCAGAGGATATGAAGGATCACAGGGGTGATGACAGTAGTCACCACAGGACTTGAGGGGAGAGTGTGCAAAGGAAACAAGGTGCTTAAAGTGGAAGTTTTGACCCTGGGGGTCCCAGGGACTCAGAAAGTTGTATATATTGATGGAGCTGGCTGGGCCAAGGGAGTGTACCTTCCAGCCTTGCCCAGATGGCAGTTTTGCTCCTGGAAACCTTGAATATGGTACTTAATCCCTAGGGTTCTTGCAAACCAGTGGCAAATGCCAGATGGTGCCCAAGATAGAAATCCCCAATGTCAAATCTGTCACCTTCCCCAATGTGTCCAGGGAACCTGAAGAGGAAAGACGGGATGCAGCCAAGACTTGCATGCCCTTTGCTATTCATCCTGTGGGTCATCCGGACAGGTTCTCTTTTTTCTTCCTTCTGGCCCATCATTCTGCCCTCCCACTGATTCACCATGAAGAGATGCAGTGTTCTGTCAAGTGTACTTCTTGTTGGCAAGGCTAATTTTGTCAGTTCAGAGGATGGGGCTTTTAGTTGAAATTAGGTTTTTGGATTTTCTGTATCATCATCTATTTTGTCTGCCACCCACGTGCCCGGGGGATAATTAAGAATTGCCTCTGAGCATCTTCATTTCTCCTTAAGTCTTTCTAGCTTATTGGTTCCAACAGCCCGTGTCTTTAATGTTCTTGTTAGTTTTCTAAAATAAATGGACTATTTCTAAAGATTGAATTGTAGTGTGTCACTTCAGATTTTACATCTTCCCTCTTGTCTCTGAGATCAGAGGCTCCTTTGCATTTGCTAATATTCTGAGTTTTGTTTTTCCTAAGCTGAAAGAGGAACTTATTGAATCATGTAGCTGAGAAAGATACTAGGGTAATCAGAGAATCAAAGGAAGAACCGTAGGAACCAGGGTCTCAGGTGCTGGAAAGAGGATACCTGTGTGTCCAGCACTCACTCACCTTGATGCTTCTTCCCTTACTATGTCTCCTGCCGCCCCAACTCCTACCTCCCCCACCTCCCAACTCTGCCTCTCCCTATACCCTGACCCTCGCCAGTACCAGGTAACCTGGCTGCTAAATACAGCCCCATTTAGCAACCCAAGGCAAGGAGTATTTTCCTCGCTGGTTATCTCTGTGTTGATTATTTGTTACCATTTCCCACAAAAAGAGAACCACTTTGAGCTTAAACCAGGCACCCTGTGCTCTTCTATAATTGACATTAAAAGGGGAAAGATCAATAGGGTCTTTGAATTCCCAGGATACAAGGTTAGGGAAGCCTGATGGGATTTAAACAGAAGTTCCTCATGTTCCTTAGAAATCAGCTGTTTATCAATGGTGCTTGTACCAGAATTATTTGGGCACATTTACATGGATTATTGCCATCCATATTTTCTTGATCTATTATTCTAGATATTTCCCTTCCTCCCTGCTGCTGCTTACCCTGCCTTCTCAGTCACTGCTAATTGAGTCACTAATGCTCAGGAAGTACCTTCAACTGCTAAAAAATACAGAAACTGGCAGGTTACTGCCTCCTTATTCTCAGAGGTTCTTCTTTAAGTCCATGGAATTCTCCAGATACAGTCCATGGAATTCTCCAGGCCAGAATACTGGATTGGGTAGCGTTTCCCTTTTCTGGGGAATCTTCCCAACCCAGGGATCGAACCCAGGTCTCCTGCATTGCAGTCAGGTTCTTTACCAGCTGAGCCACAAGGAAAGCCCAAGAATACCAGAGTGGGCAGCCTATCCCTTTTTTAGGGGATCTTCCTGACCCAGGAATCGAACCGAGGTCTTCTGCATTACAGGCAGATTCTTTACCAACTGAGCTATCAGGGATGCCCTCTCAGAGGTTAAGAGTGCTGCATTACATGCTTCTTCTCCATTTCTCCTTCGTTGTCAGTTTCTATCCTGTGTGGTTATCCCTGATCTGGTCCTGTTGGACAGCATCCGCTGTACTTGCTTGTGGCCTCTTAGAAGAGGGAAGAGGGTAGAAGTCATCTTGTCTGGTGGCCTCTAGTCCACGGTCTGTCGGCATCGCTTGAGAGCTTTCCGGAATAACCAGGTACAGGCAGACAACTTAGTCAGTTGCCTGCTACACAACTTATCTATGAGAAAGCCACACCTGTCACATATGGTGGCAGCAAAACCATGCTCCGGAATAATGCTGGAGGAGAGAGCACTGAATGGGGAGCCGTAAGGGAGCAGGTGTATCTGAGCATGCAGACCAGACCTGGGACTGGCGGGAGAGAAACGGGCAGGGGTCAGGAATTCATTTCTCAGGACTTTTCAGAGGACACTGACCAGGGCTTCCAGAATAGCCACAGGTGATCCTCAGCAAGGTCGCCAGGAATAAGCATTTCCTGCTGGAGACTCACCCTCTGGCTTAGTCCTTTTGCCTGCTATAGATTTGGGCAATTTAGAATTTTGTTTGCAGCTGGAGCACAGCTGAAATCAAATGCAAGTGACCCCAGAGATGGGAAAGGTATTCAGAGACGACCTCTGGACCCTTTGCTCCCACTCTGTATCTTTGGCTTAGGCTGTGGTATTTGTCAGAAACCTGGGTTGTGCTCTACCTGGCTCTCATTCTAAATCTGCAGTCCTGAAGGACACTCCCTGTGCACCTGCCGATGGGGCTCAAAACGCCAGGCACATCACGGCGATCTCACTCAGTAGGGTACCAGAAAGATGAACCCTGAAGAGTAAAGGCTTTGGTTTGCTTTATGAAATCCCTGAGAAAGTATTACAAGGGGAAGAGAAGTACAATGAAGACCATGGATGGATGAGCAGAATTCTTTACCATCATTGCTGGGAAACATCTCTCCAGTTCCTGTGTATTTCCAGTGCTGGGATTAGCCATGATTCTCTCATGCTCTGACAAGTTCACTGTCAGTGGGTCTGGCACCCTGAACTCTGATTCCAGAAATGGGGTTGGCTTGTCCCAATTCTGCATGCTTTTAGTGGGGTTCCTTCTTAATAGTGGGTCAGATTTACGGGGGAGGGCTTCCTAGAGTCTGGGTAACTCAGAAGATCGCCCTGATCTTGACTCATTACATGGCGTTGTGCTCTCATGGAGAACAGTTTAAACAGATCTTGAACCTAAAGATTTCACATGTAGAAAACGTGTGGAGCCATTTCAGCTAGATCCTAAACAGCTAGGTTTGGTGTATGTGTTACATGTGTCAGAAGGAAGCCCATTTTGGCAGTAGGAAGTAACTCAGGAGTGTGTCACTGCTTTCCTTAGACCAGAATGAGCATCTTGCAGGAATAGTAATTAAAAAAAAAAAAAACCCAAAAGCTGTTTAAATAACAATCTACCTCAGGCTCCTAGAAGGAGGCATCCTGAGCTGGTAACAAAGGCTGCGTGACATCTCAACCTGATTTTTTCTGCCCTTGTGATGAGATGCCTTCTCGCCTTTTTCCCCCAGGCCCAGCTCCTCTCCCCAGGGGCTCGCCGGCGATTGCACGCTGCTCTGGCTTCTTGTTCCACCTCCATGCTGATCCTGTCCAACCTGGTGTTTCTCGGGGGCAGTCAAGTTGGGGAAATCTACTGGGATAGGATCTTCATACAAGGTGAGTTGCGGTTTTCAGACAATCTCTTGTTTTCCACATTTATGCAGTTGGTATCACAATATGGGAGAGGAGGAGGCATTCCTTGCCTTGTCCACGGTGTGTGACCTATAAAAATTCCAGCCAGGAGCAAAGTCCTGGGTTCAGCTGTGGCTTTAGCTGTCCTCTATTTTGATGTACCTCTTGTCTGCTGTGCTGATACTTAACTTCAAGATGTACCATCCAACTCTCTCAAAATCCACCTTTCCCTGCTGCTAAGGTATGTCTCCAGTTTAAACATGTTTCCTAATCTCCCCTACTGTCTGTACATCAGCCTTCATTACCCTGCAGAGTCTGACTTTGTTCCACTGACTACTCTGAAAGTCCTACCAGGAGAATGTCCTAGAAGCCCCTTTGTGGTCTCCTCCTGCTGTGGGCACAGTCCCTGGTTTGCCACACCTCTTCGTGGTGGCTGGTTTTGTCTGGACACTGGTTTGCCGGCACCAGCAGCCAGCCTCATGTTTAATGAACATGTGTTCAGTGTCCATGTATGTCTCCATGTCCACAACAACGTCACACCTGCAGCAGGTAAAATGCTAGTTGGTGGGCATTATTGTGAAAAGACTGCATTAATAGTTGGTCATCCTTTATTTGTGGTCACCATCTCCTTTGGGCTAAAGCTGAGCCTTACATCACGTCCTTAAAAGAACTGGAAGAACAGGAACGATTCACAGAGCGCATTACTCAGCCAGTTCACTGTGTGTTCAGAGCCAAGATCCCTTGTTCTCTTGCCCTGACCAGTGACATGGTTTTGTGCTCTTGGTTCGGCAAGTTTTGCCAAGTGGTGATGGTGTGACTCGGTCATGGGTAGGGTGTTATCTCTACATCTGGGTCCCCTACGAGCCGGTGATGCTTTTCACACCAAAAATAAACTGACACAGCTGTGTGGTCCCAGGGTGCCAGGTCGTGTGTGTAAACTGTGGCAGGCTTGGGTGAGCCAGGCTCAGAGGGACCAGGAGAGAGCCCTATTCTGCTTTCATCTTGTCACTCCCATACCCCTTTGATCTCGCTCTCGATGAAAGGTTTTCACTGATAGTTCTTGAAAAGACCAGGTAAATTGTACGTGGAAGCTGTCCTTGAATGAAGATGGGAGGTAATGGGGCACAGAGGACCGAAAGATAAAAAACCCTCCTTGAGGTGGGCGACAGAGCTGTTGACTTTTCTTGCCTCCTCCCACCATGCCTAGCACAGTGCAGAGACCACAATGACTGTGAAAATGCTGACTTGGGCTTTGCTGGTCACCTGAGCCAGAAGGCTCTAAGCTTTGCTTAAGTAAATAAACACTCCAGGTGTTCGCTGCTTGCAAGGCACTGAGGAGACAAGGGTGGAAGAAAAAGCACAAATGTGGGAGCCAGACGTGCAAATAGATATGTGTCCATAGAGTCAGATCATCACTGGGCCAAATGCACGAGGGGCTGCTGGAGATTGCAGAGTAGAGGGCTGACCTTCCTGTGGAAATTGAGCTTCACAGAGGAGGGGACATTTGAATGGAGTTTTGAGCAGTAAGTCAGAACTTGCCAGATAAAGAAGGCAGATGTGTGGGGGTAATTAATGTTAGGGGCTTTGTCAGATCACCCCAAACTCTCAGTAATTTTTTTCCCCATGAAGTTTATTCCTCTGGCAGTTCAGTGAAGATCCAGAGACTTTTCCTAAATGGTGACTTTGGGACCTAGACTGTTTTTGTTTTGATTCTTCACCTTCTTGTTCTGGAATCACAGAGGAGACAAGAACATGGAGGGGGGGTGGTGTTGCCAGGTACTAAGTACCCTCGCCGGAAGTGACACTAGGCATCTCTGCTCACATTCCATTGGCCAGAACCAGTCACGTGGCCCCATAGGTGCAGGGAGTTGTTGGGGAGCACCCAGGTCCAGTAGACTGTGGCCTGGCAGGACGGGGCGCATGAGACAAGCCGCTGGAGGTACCCAAGAGGCAGTTAAAAATGTGAGCTGGGTAGGGGAGGAGGGGTGGACAGAACCACTGCGATGTGGGAGATGGCGTGAAGTTGGTGGGTGAGGCCGTGGGAGTGGATACAGTTCGCCAAGGAGCATGCCCAGAATGAGAAGAGAATAGGTGGGAGGTAAAACCTGGGAAAGCTGGCCTTTAAAGGGACAAAGAAGAGGGTGGCAGCGGCAAGATGTTTTCTCTGTTTCTCAAAGGCATGAAGATCAAAGCACGATTTGTCCTGTCCCCCATGGAGCTAATAACAGGCATGCTGGGAAGCAGGTGTCAGGGCTCTGAACTAGGGTCTGCTTCTGGTTTGTGGCTCCGATTGTGATCTGCAACTGGATCTCTCTCTGTCCTCCTTGGAGCTGGGCACTGGAGGAGGGCTCTGGATCCATTCCTGTCTGGGCTTTGAGGCCAGGGAAGCTCAGCTCAGGAGGCATCATCTGTGTCAGAGATAGTTCACATCGACGTGGCCCCATACCAGCTGGTCTGTCCCATGGGCCCTCTCAGTAAGGGTAGGTTTCCTGGGGTTTGGCAATTACATCCTTGGTTTCCGACTGTGGATCTTTTGTCCCCGAGTGATAGAATTTAGATGTCTCTTGGAGGAACATGAACCAGATGGTGCCAAACCCACTATCCTTGAGAAGTCATTTCTTTTCATAACAAATCTGACTGACCTGATAGAAGATTAGTATGAATATTCATGTTTTGGTACAACAAAGGATTCATGCATTTATAGGATGCTTCCTCAGACTCTGCTGGGGATATGATGTTAGCTTTCTAAAATAATAATAATAATAAAAAAATCTGAATTCTGAAACTCACCTGGCTCTGAAGTCGTACTGTACCTGAAGCTGCTGATGGATGAGCTAGGACTTCAACATCCTAGCTGTCTCTGGCCGCTTCGTTTGGCTGCGTGATCAGGACTTGTTTTCCTAAAACCTGTCTCTGCACATTGAGGAAAAAGGGACAAAGCGAGTGAGGAGGTGTCTCTGTAGAGAAGGGAGACCGGTTAAGCTCAGTCTCTAGATTTCCAGGTTTCATGGAGAGGTAGCCATTCTGCCAGGGGTAACCACCCTGGGCCCTCTGTGCCTTGATGGGCTGGGACTTGCCAAGACAGAGAGGAGCAGTATGCACCACCCTCCCAAGGAGCACAGGGATCTTGGAGGAGGTTACCAGTGCCCCTCAGCAAATGGGATATGGATGCACACACGTCTTCGAGGACAGCCTCCTTCATTCTCAGGAACCTTTGCGCAGGATCATTGATGTCTCTAGAAGTGTCTTATGATGAGCCTGGAGGAGCTGTCTTAAGGTTGGTATCTCCAGTTCACTGCTTTAGACATGGATTTGTTTGCTTTAAGCTACAAAGCTTGTTTTAGTAAATATCTAAATATTTAGCTTACGTAAATAGCACTCGCCTGATTTCTACACTGTTGGTGATGTGAGACTGTTAAAACCAGACCCTTTTCTTTCTGCTGTGCACAGTGCCCTGCTGTCCTTAGAAGTGGGCAGTACCAGCCATGGGATAGAAATGCTGAGCGACCCTCCAGGGGTCTCCTGCATGTCACACACAAGCCACCTGCATCAGTGTTACCTGCGCTGTGGAGACTGGGAAAGTGATGTTCAGTTAATTCAGTGGAGAATGAAGATACTATATCTGTGCCTTAAAAGAAAATCCTCCAACCTTTACTGCTGAAATTTACTTCAAGCAGCTTGAGGAATGTGAATGTTTAAGCCTATTTTATATGTATTTACAGGAACTTAGCTGGGTTTAGGGATCTGAAAAACTGTGGCTGAGAATGTGGTCCCTAAGCCTGCTCTAGAAGGGACCTTGCTGTGTCATGCTTTGCAAGAGCAAACTTCAGTGGCTCTGAAAAGCATTTGTTGATGGCAGAAGCTTTCTCACATCTGTCTTAAGTCCTTGATATTGAAGTGTAAGTTGATTTCTTGAACAAGCAGTTGATGACTGCTCTGTAACTCAAAAGATTCCAGATCTGCGAGACCATAAACCAACTGTGTCTTACACATCCCAGCAGTGCTTTGTCATCCGGGCACAGTGAGGAAGAAAGGCAACCAATAGGGATGGGTATTTAGAAAAGAGCTGGGTTTAGAAAAAGCAGAGGAAGCAGAGATCAAATTGCCAACATCCATTGAATCTGAGAAAAAGCAAGAGAGTTCCTCTTTCTTGTTGCCTGATCTAGGTTGTCAAACTCCATCTCAGCACTTATCTCCTGAGGGTCCCTGTATCGAAGCAAGGAAAATTTGGTTGTTTTCCCTCCAGATTGCAATGAGAGATGAGCTAGTCATTTTCTTAGACAGGTCAGAACCTTTACACTCTGCATATTTGCTTGCCGTCTCTAGCAGAGAAAAGGGACAGTATATTTTCTCCCTGATGACTAGCTTGTCCAGGCAGTTTATATGTCTCCCGACTCAAATGGCTCTGGACAGGTATTTCATTTAAAGCCAAGCTGGGATATTGTGCTGGAAATTCTAGAAGGTTGTGGTTAAAGAGAAACTCATTCTCCTCCCATCTCATTACATTCTTGGGACTAAAATTTCATCTTGGATGAGAGAAGATAGAGGGCACATGTCACTCACTGTCTCAGGCATCTTCTTTGTGTTGACTTATTTCACTCTCTTCGCTAGCCCTGCTCTCGACATGGAGTTTTCATTGCTCTGATTGATTCTGCGTCTGCCCCACTGGATCTTAGGCAGTTTCCTGAAGAATCTGAGGAACAAGATCTTCTCACCCATTGTATTGGTGGTGAGGTCAATATGTTAATATAAATTAAGCAGTTCAAGTATGGTTGCCCATTGGTCCATTATAGGCCATCCTTGGAATCTGGATTTCAAGTCTTTGAGATGCCCTTGTTTCTTCTTTAATCTTTGCCGCATGGTCACCCAGACGTTGTGGGCATCGTCTTTCCTAAAAGTATTTCAGGCCGAGACACTAAGCACAGGGTGTGAGGAATAGGGGGTGGGAGTTCTTATCCAGAAGTGCTCCTGGGGTTATGTTGAAACTGAGAGAATTTCTATTACGATATCTCAAAGGGAGTTTGAATCATCATTCATCTAAGTCCTACTTTCTGTGAGGTCATGTAACACTTTTTCTGGTTAACTAGGAGTTTTTGTGAATTCATTTGAAAAGAGTATTGTGGAATTTGTGGACATTTTAAAGTGTCTTTAGATAGAATATCAAGTGAAGACTGGTATGGTCAGGCACAGTTGATTGAATAGAAAGAAAATTTTGATTCTTACTGATTTGAAGCCTCTACCTCTCATTGGCCCCCAGTTATTTATATGCAGGGTGAGATGCACATTACAATCAGATCATTATGTGTACACTTTAATACAATATTATATGTCAATTAAAGCTCAATAATTGTATGTCAGTTATTTCTCAGTAGAAAAAAAGGCACATTATAAACATGGTAGTAGAATTAAACCAAAATAATTTTAATAGAAATTTAAGTAAGTCCCCATTGTCTTCTAACTAAATCTTACAAAGTACTTGATATATAAGAGGCTATGTGTAGCAGGATTCCCAAGTCGGTACTCTGAGGCCCACACCAGGAAGTCATGGGATTGCTGTGCACGTGTGGTTTCTGAAAGAAACACACATCCTGGAATTTATATTATTTCGTTTGCTTGTTGCAGTTACTGTGATACTACCAGCAGGGTACAGAAATAGCTTAGCATCTGTCCTGCCAGCTGAGGCCGGGAGGGGTGCTGCCCTGGCAGGCACAGGCACCCAGACCCCGTCACCTGGCTTTCTCCTCAAGTCACCGCGGAACAGTTTTTACTGTGTTAGAAATGAAGACCATTTGGAAATCAGTCACAGTTTGTAATAAAAGGCAGAATGTAGCGAGAGTCATCATTATCAGGTGCCTCAGCCTCGGGAGCAAATCCTTCTGTGCGGTGGAACCCGTCGCTGAGTTTGATTCCGTCCGCAGGGTGCCGGGCATGGACCGCGCGCATTACGCTCACACTCCCGTTCATTTCCTGTGGCCACTGTCGCAAATGATTATGAACTTGCTGGCTTCACAGAGCACAGTTTTATCTTCTTCCGTTCCTGAGGCTTCCCAGGTGGCGCTAGGGGTAAAGAACTCGCCTGCCAGTGCAGGAGACCAGAGAGATGTGGGTTCAATCCCTGGGTCGAGGAGATGCCCTGGAGAAGGGCATGGCAACCCACTCCTTGCCTGGAGAGTCCCATGGATGGAGGAGCCTGGTGGGCTACGGTCCATGGGGTCGCGAAGAGTCAGACACAGCTGAAGTGACTTAGCACGCATGCACGTTCTGGAGGCCCGAAGTCTGAGATCAGGCTTGCTGTGCTAAAGTCAAGGCGTTGGCAAGGCTGGTTCCTCTGGAAGCGCAGCGGGAGAGTTTGATTCCTTGAGCGCTGGAGGCCAGCTGCAGTCCTTGCCTCGCGCTGCTGCTTCAGTCACGTGTGTAGCATCTTCAGATCGCCTCTGCATCCTTTCTGCTGCTCCCATCTCAGCGCCTGCCATCTGACTCTTCCTGTGTCTCTCCCATAAGGACCCTTGTGATTATGAACTCACCCGGATGACCTGGGGCAATCTCCCCATTTCAGGATCCTTCATGTAATCACACCCGCAGTGTCCCTGCGAAGCCCATTGTTAGCTAACTCACGTGAGTTCCAGGGTTTGGGACGTGGGCCTCCTTGGAGGAGCTGTCCCTTAGCCTGCCGCAGCACGATCCAGTAACAGTTGCTGTTTCACAGAACGTGCCTTTTGCGGCACCTCTGCAATAGCTTCTTTCTCAAAAAATTTGATTATAAAATAGCAACATGGATATGCTGCTAGTCTTATTAAAATAAGAATCTGACTGTGGAAAAGAAGCGAAGCTTACTTTCACAGAAGTACACATGTGAGATTTGTTGTCTTACGGGTATTTAGAGAACAGTGTAGGGAAAAGCTGCAGTTTTACTTGTTCAGTGTTTGCTCCCCCTGCCCTTTGGGACCAAACCTCTCTTACCTCACTCTCAGTCTGCGTCAGTCTGAGATCTAGGGGTCAGCATGTGAGCGGGACTGGCCCATCCTAAGGGTCCATCTCCCCACATGATGCAGTTGGAATTTTTGTTGGAAATTGTCAGGAAAGAGAAGCTCTATTTCTTTTGTTGCAGAGCTGTCAGGATACTGGGCCGGAGCTGTTGGGAGCCCTCTTGCTGCCATCAGGGGAGAGCCAAGTAGTGAAGGAAGCCAACTCTGAGGACATTAGAACTGAACATTGGAAACTCTGTATCGGAAATGATATTCTGAGACAAGCCACTGCCACATACTCTTAGGCCCCCTAGAGCCAGGAGGTCTCGAAGCCAGCACATATTCATACTTTTCAATTACAAAAGCTGATATTGCTGCTGCTTCACTCATTTCATGTTGGGAGACAGTCCTCCAAGGCTTTCTTGTGTTTCTGCATGCCTTATGCACAGATCCACAGACTGTTTCTGCTCCAGGCTTTCTTTCCAAGAATGTTTGTATAGCAAGAATCTTTGGAAAATGGAGATGGTGCCTTCCTCTGAAGTAGAGGGTGTTTGATTACTGTCCAGCATAATAAAAATAATCTCCCTCTGGGGCAGAGGTCAGGCAAGGCTTATGGCCCATTATAAAATACTTAGATTCCTATGGCTGGGGTGTATCTCCTAGAATATGACCCACTATATGCGCGGTATCACCTGGCCCTCTTGACATTGCATGTGGCACCTTGGGCTCGGGGAGATGGCACAGATGCTCTAGCTACTGTTGCTGCTGAGTGATGAAGTCCTTCATCTCTGTCCCAGTAGTCTCATGTCTTCTGCCTACGTGCATGAAACTGGGAGGCTGATTTGTTGCGAGTACAGTTAAATCTCAGATCCTTCACTTACTGACAGTTCAGTGTGGTGAGGTTTCTGTGACTTGTAACCACTGTTACAGGTCTTTGTTGTGGTGGTTGTTCAGTCTCCAAGTCACGTCCAACTCTTTGCGACCCCATAGACTGCAGCACCCCAGGCTTCCCTGTCTCTCACCACCTCCTGGAGTTTTGCCCAAGTTCATTGAGTCGGTGATGCCATCCAACCATCTCATCCTCTCTCGTCCCCTTCTTCTGCCTTCAGTCTTTCGCAGCACCATGGTCTTTTCCAATGAGTTAGCTCTTTGCATCAGGTAGCCGAAGTATTGGAGCTTCAGCATCAGCCCTTCCAATGAGTATTCAGGGTTGATTTCCTTTAGGATTATTTGTTTGATCTCCTTGCTGTCCATGGGACTCTGAAGAGACTTCTCTAGTACCACAGTTGAAAAGCGTCAATTCTTTGGTGCTCCGCCTTCTTCATGGTCCAGCTCTCACACCCATGCACAGCTACTGGAAAAACCATAGCTTTGACTATATGGACATTTGCCAGCAAAGTAACATCTCTGCTTTTTAACATACTTTCCTGCCAAGAAGCAGTTTTCTTCTAATTTCATGGCTGCAGTCACCGTCTGCAGTGATTTCACAAGGCAAGAAGAGGAAATCCATCCCTGCTTCCACATTTGCCCCTTCTATTTGCCATGAAGTGATGGGACCAGATGCCATGATCTTGGTTTTTTCTTTTTAACATTGAACTTTAGGCTGGCTTGTTCACTCTCCTCCTCCACCGTCATCAAGAGGCTCTTTAGTTCCCTTTTGCTTTCTGCCATTGGAGTGGTAGCATCTGCAAATCTGAAGTTGTTGCTGTTTCTCCCGACAGTCTTGATTCCAGCTTGTAGTTCATGAAGTCTGGCATTTAGCATGACGTACTCTGCATATAAGTGAAATAAACAGGGTGACAGTATACAGCCTCGCTGTACTGCTTTCTCAATACTGAACCAGTCAGTTGTTCCACGCAAGGTTCTAACTGTTGCTTCTTGACCCACATACAGGTTTCTCAGGAGACAGGTAAGATGGCCTGGTCTTCCTATCCCTTGAGGAATTTTCCACAGTTTGTTGTGATCCACAGAATCAAAGGCTTTAGCATAGTCAATGAAACAGAGGTAGATGTTTTTCTGGAATTCCCTTGCTTTCTCTATGATCCAGCGAATGCTGACAATTTGTTCTCTGGTTCCTCTGCCTTTTCTAAACCCAGCTTGAACGTCTGGAAGTTCTCAGTTCACATAATGCAGAAGCCTAGCTTGGAGGATTTGAGTGTGACCTTACTAGCATGGGAGATGGTGGCAGTTGTCCAGTGGTTTGAACATTCTTTAGTACTACCCTTCTTAGGAACTGGGATTAGGGTTGACATTTTCCAGTCCTGTGGCCACTGCTAGGTTTTCCAAATTTGCTGACATATTGAGTGCAGCACTTTAATAGCATCATCTTTTAGGATTTTAAACAGCCTCCTGGAATTCTGTTCCCTCCACTAGCTTTATTGGCTGCAATGCTTCCTAAGGCCCACTTGACTTCTTACTCCAGAACATCTAACTCTGTGTGAGTGACCACACCATCATGGTTATTTGGGTTGTCAAGAGCTTTTTGTACAGTTCCTCTGTGTATTAGTGCCATCTCTCCTTGATCTCTTCTGCTTCTATTATATCTGCACCATTTCTGTCCTTTATTGTGCCCATCTTTGGATGAAATGTTCCTTTGATATTTCCTATTTTCTTGAGATTTCTAGTCTTTCCCTTTCTGTCGTTTTCCCCTAGTTCCTTACATTGTTCACTGAAGAAGTCCTTCTTGTCTCTCTCTGCTATTCTCTGGAACTCTGCATTTAATGGCGGGTATACCTTTTCCTCTCTTCCTTGCTTTTCACTTCTCTTCTTTCCTCAGCTATTAGTAAAGCCTCCTCAGACAGCCAGTTTGGTTTTGTACATTTCTTTTTCCTTGGGATGATCTTGTTCACTCCTCCTGTAAAATATTATGAACCTCTGTCCATACTTCTGTCCATAGTGTCCAGAGTTCTTTAGGCACTCTGTTTACGAGGTCTGATCCCTTGAATCTATTTATCACCTCCACAGTATATTCATAAGGGATCTGATTTCAGTCGTCCCTGGCTGGCGTGTTGATTTTCCCTGCTCTCTTTAGTTTAAGGCTGAATTTTGCTATGAGGAGCTTATGATCTGAGCCACAGTCATCTCCAGGTCTTGTTTTTGCTGACTGCACACAACTCCTCCATCTTTGGCTACAAAGAATGTAATCAGTTTGCTAATGCCCATGTGTGAAGTCATCTCTTGTGTTGTTGGAAGAGGGTGTTTGCAATGACCAGTGTGTTCTCTTGGCAGAATTTTGTTAGTCTTTGCCCTGCTTCATTTTGTATTTCAAAGCCAAACTTACCTGTCACTCCAAGTATCTCCTGACTGCCTATTCTTTCTTTCTTTTTTTTTTTTAATTTTCTTTACTTTATTGTGTTGGTTTTGCCATACAATGACATGAAACCGCCATGGGTTTACATATGCTCCCCCTCCCTCCTCCCTCCCGATTCCCTCCCCCTGGGAAATCTCGGTGCACCAGCCCCGAGCATCAATCCTGGGCTGGCGATTGATTACACATATGGTAATTAACATGTTTCAATGCCATTCTCCCATATCATCCCACCCTTGCCCTCCTCCACAGAGTCCACAAGTCCATTCCATACATCTGCGTTCCCCCTGCTGTCTCGCATGTTGGGTTCTCGTCACCATCCCTCTAAATTCCATATATATGCGTTAGTATACTGTATTGTTATTTTTCCTTCTGGCTTACTTCACTCTGGATAATAGGCTCCAGTTCCGTCCACCTGAGTAGAACTGATTCAAATGAATTTTTTTTTTAATGCTGAGTAATATTCCATTGTGTATATGTACCACAGCTTTCTTATCCATTCGTCAGTTGATGGGCATCTAGGTTGCTTCCATGTCCTGGCTATTGTAAACAATGTGGCGATGAACATTGGGGTACACGTGTCTCTTTCAGTTCTGGTTTCCTCGGTGTGTATGCCCAGCAGAGGGATTGCTGGGTCATATGGCAGTTCTATTTCCAGTTTTTTAAGGAATCTCCACACTGTTTTCCATAGTGGCTGTACTAGTTTGCATTCCCACCAACAGTGTAAGAGGGTTCCCTTTTCTCCACATCCTCTCCAGCATTTATTGCTTGTAAATTTTTGGATTACAGCCATTCTAACTTGTGTAAAGTGATACCTCATTGTGATTTTGATTTGCATTTCTCTGATAATGAGTGATGATGAGCATCTTTTCATGTGTTTGTTAGCCATTTTTATGTCTTCTTTGGAGAAATGTCTGTTAAGTTGTTTGGCCCACTTTTTGATTGGGTTGTTTATTTTTCTAGAATGGAGCTGCAGGAGTTGCTTGTATATTTTTGAGATTAATTGTTTGTCCGTTGCTTCATTGGCTATTATTTTCTCCCATTCTGAAGGCTGTCTTTTCACATTGCTTATAGTTTCCTTTGTTGTGCAGAAGCTTTTAATTTTAATTAGGTCCCATTTGTTTATTCGTGCTTTTATTTCCGATATTCTGAGAGGTGGGTCATTCCAACCCCCTGTGATGAATCGGACATTTTTTTTTTTTTTGGTGTTAGTTCTAGGAGGTCTTCTAGGTCTTCATAGAACTGATTATCTTCAGCTGCTTTGGCATTAGTGGTTGGGGGATAGACTTGGATTAGTAATGTGTTGAATGGTTTGCCTTGAAAATGAACCGAGATCATTCTGTCACTTTTGAGGTTGCATCCAAGTACTGCGTTTTGGACTCATTTGTTGCTTATGAGGGCTAGTCCATTTCTTCTAAGGGATTCTTGCGGACGGTAGTAGATACAGTGGTCATCTGAGTTAAATTCACCCATCCGTCCATTTTAGTTCTCTGACTCTTATGCTGATGTTTCCTCCTGCCATCTCCTGCTTAATGACGTCCAGTTTACCGTGATCCATGGAGCTGACATTCCAGACTCCTATGCAATACCGTTCTTTACAGCACTGGATTTTACTTTCATCACCGGACACATCCATAACTGAGCACCGTTCCTGGTTTGACCCAGCTGCTCCCTTCTTTCTGAAGCTGTTAGTTGGCCTTTGCTCTTCCCCAGTTGCATATTGGACACCTTCTGATCTGGGGGACTCATCTTTCGGTGTCATATAGGTTTTGCCTCTTTATCCAGTTCACAGGGTTCTCACGGCAAGTAGTCTGGACTGGTTTGCCAGTCCCTCCTCCAGTGGATCACATTTTGTCAGAACTCTCCACTGTGACCTGTCCATCTTCAGTGGCCCTGCATAGCATCGCTCATACCTTCATTGAGTTACACAAGCCCCTTCGCCAGAACAAGACAATGGTCCATGAAGGGATACAGGTCCTTAAGGCAAGGGTATTTGGGGAGATTGTTTTATACTGAATCGCTTTTTGGTGTAATTTTTTTTTTTTTGCTCGTATTCATCCTAACAAACTAACTTTGAGAAGCTACATACCCCACTGTGACTTTTAAAGTAGGCACCTAACTTCTTCTTTTGTAAATTTAAATAACTATTAAAGACCTAATTTTTGTCATATTATAAATGCTGATGTTTAAATGTAAAACGGATAGCTCTAAATAATATAAATAACTTAGTTATTTAATACCGACCATCATCCTTTTAAAAATATAAATCGGCAAGCCCTTCTTTCACAGTATATCCTTGATATCATATTTCTGTTTCATTTCTTCTGTAGAATTTTGTCTTGTCTCAGTTATTTCCTTATTCATCTATCATACTTCTCTGTTGCATTGATTTTGTTTGTTTTTTCTATCACCATAAAGCTAAAAATATAAACATTTTTCTCCTGGGTCGAGTTATCATTACAGTTCTTATTAATGCATAACTCAAAGGTGATACTTTTGATAAATATTAAACATAAAAAGTAAAATTTCTCTTGAAATGGATGAGTTAGGGATTTATGGTTATTTGATTAAAGGAATTACCTAATTGTTGCTTTAATTTGTTCCACTATTGTAAAGCTTTTGATTTAAAATACAGCCTAGCAAAGTGCTAATACCTTAAGAATTTTCCCTAGGCAAACACACACGTATATCCAGCACCTAAAGGATGCTTCTCATGACCCCTGCCAGTTTCTGCCTTGCCTTATCCTGACATCTAAATGCATAGCCTTCTTGAGTAGCTTGTTTGTTTAATGCACACACACGTATATTATGTGATTCTACAAAGAGAGGAATTATGTGATATGTATTCTGTTTTGTCTCAGTTTTTTTGCTCAATATCATGTTGAGAGATTCATCCATATTTTGGAGTGTGGTTATAGATTTTCTTCCCTGCTTATTACTACTCTAAAGTGTTTCATCATGTGAACATGCCACAGTTTATCCGTTTTACTGTTGTTGAACATAATAGCGGTAAGGTCCTATGGACTCTCGTATATATGACATGTGGTGAGGATCTATATGCATTTTTGTTGGGTTTATAACTGGAGAGGGATTGCTGTGTCACCGGGGGTGCACACATTCAGCTTTCGTAGACATGGTCAAATAAGTTTCTCAAAGTGTTGTACTGATTCCCTTGAGGGTTTTACATCCTAGAGCAATAACCTGAAGAAGAAGAATGGGGAAGAGGCTTTTTTTGTTGTTGTTGTTGTTGGTAAAGTGAGATGAAAGCCATGTGTCCCTGTGTGTGTGTGAGATGGAGAGGGAGAGAAAGAAGAGAAAGGGCAAGGAGAAACTTAGCCTCAGATTAATTTTTAGGACCTGGAATTTCATTCTTCTAAGGTTTTCCATGTTGTTTAGTTGTATGCATTCCCAGTTTGAAGACTGCTTCTCTAAAGGGGAAGCAGGTCACTCTGTCTTTGGTGTCCCACCTCATCATCTTTATTCAAGCCCAAAGGAAAAGAAGTGTTAATATGAACTAGACAGTGGTTGAGGTTAGCATGTATCAGTTAGCCACTGCTACGTAACAAATCACCCCAAAACCTAGTGGCTCAAAAGAACAAGCATTTATACAACACACAAAGCTTTGTGCCAGCTGGGGTCTGGCTGATCTAGGACAGCTGCATGCATCCATCTGTGGGTCAACTGTGGTTGCATTGGACTTGCTGATCTTAGCTGGGCTGTCGTCTCTAGGACCTTCACTGGGATGAACTGGCTGAGTCAGGTCTTCTCTGTGTTGATTTCTGACCCTTCAGCAGACCTGTCTTGGCCTGTTCATGCCGCAGTCATAGTGGTTCAAGAGAGGGGGCAGACGGTATGCAAAGCTTTTCAGGTGCAGAACTGGCCCATAATCAGTCTCGCTGCATCCTTTGGCCAGTGGATACATCCTTGGCCTGGTATACTAGCCCAGACTCAAGGAGAGAGGAAATAGATTTCATCTCCTCATAGGAAGAACTGCAAACTCATATTGTGAAGGGTGTTGACACAAGTAGGCAGGAAGGACTGTGACTGACCACGGTTTGCAATCTATCTTAATTGCTTGTTCAGAGGGGCAGAAGAGCTGACACAGGAGCACGGTCATTTAAATGATCCAATGAAATCTGATCCCAATTTGTCATCTCTCCCCTTGGCCGCCTCTTGCCAGATTCTCTCCCTCTTCTCCCTGCAGAGACTTTCTTTGCCTCCCATGTGGTCACTTGGACCCTTTGGTTGTTTTGGTTGGGGACGGGCAGGAGCGGGCCTGGGAGCTAAGGCCTTGGCCAGTTCTGCGTCTTTCTGTGAAATAATCAGGGACGTGTGTGTGAGACAGAGAGACAGAGAGGGAGGTGTCCAGACTGTTAAAGTCTGGGACATTGACACATTCAGGCTGATCTGACTTAAAGGAGCTTCCCAGTGGTCCAGCTTGGAGTCCACATAGGGTGTGGGGCCAGAGCCCCAGCTACTAACCAAGTTTTCCTTTCCTTTCCTTTGCACAGATGCCTAGGCTATTTAGAGTTTCCCGAGTTCTCTGACTCAGTATGATTTAATGCCCCTTAGTAGGGTCCATTATTACTATTTTAGCTCTTTACTGTTTGTTAAGTAATTTCCAGGGCGCTAGTTCAGTTGGTTTTTCTACAACCCCCTGTGAGATAGCTTAGGCAGACATCATCCCAATATTACTAGTAACACAGTATTACTAATAACCGAGGCTCAGAGAGGTCAGGAAGCTTGGTCATAGTTACGCAGCTCAGAAGCTGAGGAACCAGGTGAGTTGGAAGCCTTTTGACTCTAAATACCACTGTGGCCTCTCTGTGAGGCCTAAGCTATAACAGGAGACCGCCGTTTTCATCACAGAACATCCCCAAGTGTCGCTGTTGGAGACAAAGTCCCGGGTGCCTGACTTGTTCTTCTGTTTCTGATAGTTATCTGTATGTGGGCGGGGGAAGAGACCAGACCTCCAGTTTCTGGAGCTGATAGACCAGCCCCTGACCCCTAGAGGGGTGGCCGCTAGCTGCTCGCATCTCTCTGCAAGTAACGCTGCCCCCACATCCTCAGTTTCACTTTCCTCAGTTGCCTGTTGTCAACCGTGATCTGAAAATATTAAATGGAAAATTCCAGAAATGAGTGATTCTTAAGTTTTACATTGCATGCTGTTTGGAGTTAGTGTGGTGACGTCTCCTTCTGTCATGCTCCATCCCACCTGGGACATGAATCATCCCTTTGCAGAGCTTGTCCCTGCTAAACACTTGGTGTGGGTCTCAGTCCCCAGGTCAGCTCTCTGAGTGTTACGGTGCTCTGTTCAAGTAACCCTCCATTTACTTAATACTGGGTCCTGAAGGGCAAGAGTAGTGATGCTGGCAATTTAGCTATACCAAGGAGAAGGCAATAAGTGCTTTAAGTGAAAAGGTGAAAGTTTTTGACTTAATAGGGGAAGAAAAAATCATATGCTGAGATGCTAAGAGCATCTTAGAATGTAAGATGTATCTTCTTACATTCTAAGTAAGAATGAATCTTCTACTTGTGAAATTATGGAGAAGGAAAAAGGAATTCATGCTAGTTTTGCTGTTGCACTGCAGACTACAGAAGTTATGGTCATGGTGCATTACAGATGCTTAGTTAAGATGGGGAAAGCATTAAATTTTACAATAAGATATTTTGAGAGAGAGAGAGACCATATGCACATAACTTTTATTGCAGTGAGTGAACATGAAAGTCTCTCAGTCGTGTCTGACTCTTGGCGACCCCGTGGACTATACAGTCCATGGAATTCTGAGGCCAGAATATGGAGTGGGCAGCCTTTCCCTCCTCCAGGGGACCTTCCCAACCCAGGGATTGAACCCAGGTCTCCCACGTTGCGGGCCGATTCTTCACCAGCTGAGCCACCAGGGGAGCCCTTTGTTACAGTATACCGTGACAAGTGCTGTATTTTACCGTCAGTTGTTGTTTACCTCTTACTGTAAATTAAGTGCCTACTTTGTAAATTTAACTTTATCATAGGTGTGTATGCATAGGGGAAAGAGCATCTGTGAGGCTTAGTCCTACCTGCAGTTTCAGGCATCCACCAGGGTCTTGGAACGTGTCTCCCGCAGGTAAGGAGGCACTGCTCTGGTTTTACCCCGACCTGCTCAGGTGGTGAAGGACTCTGGCTCAGCTGACACCAGCCCTCAGGGTGTCGGTTTTGCCTCTTTCAGGCTTACTCAGGCATTGCACTAGCTTGCCCTTCGTTTCTCATCATCCTTGCTCAGGCCAAGAAAGCAAGAGGGAAAAGATGGTTTTGTTTGGGCATGCTGTCTGGATTACCAAAGAAACCAAAGAATCTCAGGAATGGCCGTTGTAAGAGCCTGTGATCATGATATATTATGTGGTGCGGTGCTGGAAATGAAGCAGAAGGCAGCAGTGTGGGCTGGCTGTGGCTCTTCTCTTTGCAGTAAAGATCAGAAAGTGGAATCCATCCGGATGAACTTTCCCTGGCCTCAGGAATTCTATCAGGCACTGCGGTCCTCTCCCTGGAGTGTAACTAAAGCAGTCAAGTATTCCCCTGAATACTCAGTAAATGAGAATGAAAACTATGAAGAAAAACTTGTCACTGTCTTAAAGATAGAAAAAAAAGCAGAATCCTGTTTGGGGAGCACCTATGTGGTTCCACACAGGATTGTGAGAGAGAGCTTCCCAAGACAGGCATTTGAGTCTTATCTGGACCATTTTTCTCTGTGGTGACCCTGTGATGGATTCCTGCAGCCTGCCCGCCTCCCACCAGCCATATTTCCTGCTGCTGTAGAGTATTCTTTACAAGGGGAACCTATTTAGAAGAGCATGGCAAAGGAGGTACTATGGATTGAACTGTGCCTCCAAGATGATATATGTATGTATATATATATATATATATATATATATATATATATATATATATATATGGAAGTCCACAACCCATGGCATTGCTGATAGAGGAAGCAGCAGATAGAGATAGCTGGTCTGGAAGTCTACATCTCCCTATATCAGGCTGGCAGATCGAGGCTTCCAGGGCAGGCGGGCAGGGCCGATGCTCTGCTCAGGAGCTGCCTGGCATCCAGCCAGCCCCAGGCTTGAAGCCTCCATCCCCTGGTGCCAGCCCAGCAGCATGACCGCAGCGCCTCTGCTCCCCGCTGTTCTCCTCTGGGTATTGTCACACTCCAGCTGCTGCCAGCTCTTGCCCAGAGAAGGAGGCAGCTGCTAATTTTAGCCCTATTTAGGTCTCTTGGCAGCATGTCTCGGGACTTTTATTTATTTTTCTGGTGGCATTTTCATGTGACCTTGGGAGAAAAAAAAAAAACTGAAAAGATTATCCATAAAAGAAAAGGGAAATCAAATATTCTGTTTTAAATGGTGGTTGTGTTCCTTTGCTGTTAGAAAGGGCTTCCCAGGTGGCACTAATGGTCAAGAACCCACCTGCCAGTGCAGGAGATGTAAGAGGTGCGGGTTTGATCCCTGGTTTGGGAAGATGCCCTGGAGGAGGGCATGGCAACCCACTCCACTGGAGGATTCCATGGACAGAGGAGCCTGGCGGGCTACAGTCCGTGGGGTCACAAAGAGTCGGTGTGAAGTGACTTAACACTCATGCATGCTGCTAGAAGACTTCCGGGGCCTTTGGTAAGGGAGTTACCTATAACTTTGCTCTGGTTTTTAGGGGGAGAAGAAGGCAAGTAACTGAGGGTTGAGCTAGGGGAAATAGCGCTCTTCCCAGAGATAATTAGAAAGATGTCTCTGGCTTGCTTGGAGGAGGCCAAGCTACCCGGTTTATGACATGAAAACATGAAATATTGCTTGATAAACTGTATTTACCTTTCTGCAACGTTTGTCTTCACACTGGTGAATGGAACCACTCTCATTTGTCTTGGTTCCAAGTTGGATTTCCCATGTGAGAAGGATTTTGAGCACATTTGTTGTTTGCATCCTGAGGGCTGTCAGTCACAGAAGATCAAAAAGATGTCAGATAACCTAACGAGTGCTATTACTTGGCTGACTTTCAGATGACAGATACAAATGGTGGTCACACAGACCTGTCTTTGGAGCCATGTCTTTCCTCGAAAAGTCACTGTTTCCTGAGCAAGAAACCAGATAACTTATAATAAAATGGTTTTCTGCTCCAGTTTGATCATTCAGTTTGTGTCCACAGTTACTTACTTTCTCATTTTTGAGGCTTGCCTCTAGATTACATTTTTCACTTCATGGCTGCCTCAACAAGGTGGCTGGAGGGGTTGGGTCCTACTTTTTGCCTTGCTGTAAAAAAAAATACTGGGGAGGATCTTACTAAATGGAGCAAAAGTGCATAGTAAGAAAATAAGACGTGTGAAAAGGGTGTCTGTCTGTTCGACTCAGGAAAAAGAGGCACAGTGGTCAGATGAGTCTGGATAAGGCTAAAATCATTTTTATTTTTTAAATTAAAGTATTTTTATTTTGGCTGTGCCTGGTCTTAGATGCAGCGCGAGGGATCTTTCATTGCATCATCCCTGCTCTCGATTGCAGCATGTGGGTTCTAGAGATTGAACCCGGGCCCCCTGCGTTGGGGGCATGAAATTTTTACCCTCTGGCCCAGCACGGAAGTCCCTAGGCAAAGGTTTTTTTTTTTTTTTTTTTTTTTACAGAGAAAATTACTTTAAGGAAAGGGCCTTCCTGTATTCCTACTGGTCATTGTGCTGGATGCTTGGGATACAGTGAAAACCAAATATGGCAAAATATTTCACAGTGCTTTGGGACATAGTGCTTAGGGACACAGTGCTTTGGAGACAGAGAGGCGAATGGTTCACTTTGTCTTCTGGGTGAGAAATTCACCATGGAGGAGGTGACAGAGTTGGGCTTAAGGGATGAGTAAGTATCAGGCTTGGGGGATGGGCACAGTTTACCCAAGGGCATGAAAGCATAATGCTGCACATCCAGTAAACTGCGAGCATCTTAGGATCACAGCAGGAGAAAATGAGAAGTTTGATGTCAGGGTATAGGCTGATTACACCAGGGAACACCAGAAATGTGATGAAAGCCATGCCTGCCACACATTGGAGCGTTGGCTTCAACCTTAATAGGGGGAAAACAGAGTTGGGTCCCAGGAAGACTTTGGCCAGAGAGTGGCACAGATCTCATTTTTGAAAGATTGTAGAGGTAATGTGGGGACTGATTTGGAGGAAAGCAGTGCTAGGAACAGGAAGGCCAGCCACGTAAGGAGTGATAAGAGCTCCTGGTGTCAGAGGACAGGAGAGACAGAAGAAGGGACCTTCAGAATTCTCCCACAGAAGATTTTAGGGAGTCGCTAAGTCTTCATATTTGTGCAGTTTAATAGTTTTGCCTCCTGAGTCAAGAACAGAAATACTTGAGGTCTCTCCACTGTTTTTGTAGCTCCTCCTGGTTGTAAGTCAAAGCCATTCAGTCGTGTCCAACTCTTTGCAACCCCGTGGACTATATAGTCCATGGAACTCTCCAGGCCGGAATACTGGAGTGGGTAGCCTTTCCCTTCTCCAAGGGATCTTCCCAACCCAGGGATCGAACCCAGGTCTCCTGCATTGCAGGCGGATTCTTTACCAGCTGAGCCACCAGGGAAGCCTTTTTGTAGCTCACATAGATTCATTTCTGAATTTTGGAGAAAGAATGCCCAGTACACATTTTCCTTCTGTTTCTTTACCTTTGCTCCTGAAGTAATATTGGTAAAATTATTAACATCGTTCTGCTCACATGGCCCTTCTTTCTTCTATTAAAAATATTTTGGTGGATATCCACATGCAAAAGAATGTAGCTGGACTCTTACCTCATCCCGTATATAAAAATTAACTCAAAATGCATCAAAGACCTAAATTGTAAGAGCAAAAACTATAAAACTCTTGCAAGAAAGTATAGGGATCAATCTTTGTGACCTTGGATTAGCCAGTGGTTTCTTTGATATGACACCAAAAACAAGCAACAGAAGAAAAAAAAGATCAATTGGACATCATCAAAATAAAAATTTTTTGTGATTGAAAGGGCATCAAGAAAGTGAAAATGCAACCAAAATAGAAGAAAAAATTGCAAACCATATATCTGATAAAGAATTTGTGTCATGAATATATAAAGAATTATTATGACTCAATAATAAAATGACACAAAACAATTTAAAGTTGGCAAAGGTGATTAGACATTTATCCAAAGGAGATACTCAAATACCCAACAAGCACATGACAAGATATTCAAAATCATTAACCATCAGGAAAATGCAAATTAAAACCACAATGAGATACCACTAAGATGGCTGTAATAACACATGAAAAATGGAAAATAAGTGTTGGAGAAGATGTAGAAACATCCAAACCCTCATACACTGCCTGTGGGAATATGAAGTAGAAAACAAATGCTCTGGAATATAGTCTGGCAGTTCTTCGAAAAGTTCAGCATGGGGACTTGCCTAGCAGTCCAGCAGTTAAGATTCTGTGCTGCTTCTGCAGTGGGTGTGGGTTCAATCCCTAGTTGGGGAACTAAGGGCCTACATACCACACAGTGCAGCCAAAAAATAAAAATAAGTAAAAAAAGTTAAAAATAATAAGTAGGACTTCAAAAAGTAAAACATAGAATAACCATATGGCTTAGCAATTTAATCCTAGGTATATACCCACACCAAACACTTTGTACATGAATGTTCATTGCAAATTATTGACAATAGCCAAAAAAGTAAAAACAGCCCGTATGTCTATTGATGAATAGATAAATGAGATGTGGTATATCCATACAGTGGAGGACTTCCCAGGTGACTCAATGGTAAAGAATCTGCCTGCCAATGCAGGAGACATGGGTTCAATCCCCGGGTCAGGAAGATCCCTGGAGAAGGGAATGGCTACCCACTCCAGTATTCTTGCCTGGAGAATACCATGGACAGAGGAGCCTGGCGGGCTACAGTCCACGGGGTCACAAAGAGTCAGACATGACTTAATGATTAAACAACAACAGTATCCACACAGTGGAGTATTATTCAGCAATAAAAAGGAATGGAGTACTGATTCACACTATGATGTAGGTGAATCTTGAAAACTTTATTATAAGTGAAAGAAGCCAGTCATTAAGGACCCCATATTGTATAATTTCATCTATGTGAAATGTTCAGCATAAGCAAATCTATGGAGACAAAAATATGTTAGGGCTAGGAGAAATGGGAGTTTGGAGGGTGATGGCTAATGAGCATGGGGTTCCTTTTGTGGGGTGATGAAATGTTCTGTAATTGATTGTGAGAATATGAACAGCCACTGAATTATTAATATATATACTTTGCATGGGTGAATTGTGTGGTATTTAGATTCTGTCTCAATAAGCCTGTTAAATATAGAGATAAAAGATAATTGATCTGACATGGTTCTCCTGTCTTTTCCTTCAGACATCTGTCCTTCCACTCATCCACCTAACCTCTGTCTGTCCATTCATCCGCCTTTCTTTATCAGTCCATGCATTTACCTATCTCCCTTCTCTTCCATCTTCTTATCACACCCTATCTGATTTTCCCTTTCCTTTCTCACTCTATAAATCCCCCCCCCCCAAAAAAATTCATTGTTCATCTGCTCAAGTCCAGGAATCATTCTCGTCCCTGACTTTCATCATGTTAGTTTGGCATTTCTGGTGTCCTTATGCTTTGCAACTGCCTAGTGTAGGGTGACTTTTCCAAGTTCTCCAGAGGAAATAACTCTTTATCAATCCATCTGGCAAACAGATGGATGCATGGATGTAGGGAGAGTGTAGAGATTGATATGTAGCCAGGGACATGTAGAAATGGTAGGAAACGTGGGTCACATCTCACCTTCTGATAAGTCCTCAGAATGGTATGTAGGCCATTTTCTGGTTTTGTTTATTTGCTGGGACAACTCAGTGTTAAATATACATGACATTCTCTCCTGCCTCCTGTCTCTGGCTCAGTGCAGGTTTGATGCCTGGTTCCTGCACTTCTCATTATTAACACAATGCTGGGTGATTTCAAGGGTGACCTGGCTAACACAGCTTTCTTAATGAGATTGCTCCCCTTTGTGTCATCATTAGTCAGTGTGATGTCAGCCTTTCTCTTGCCCAACTCCAGCACAGTTGTTTCAGAACATTATTGCCCATCAGAACCACCTGACAAGCTTATTATGCATGACCCCAAGATTCTGTAAGAGATTCTGATTCAGTAGGTCTAAGGTAGCACCCCAAATATGTATTTTAATGAACATCCTATTGATTCTAGTTGAAATGCTCTTTATGTCACCCTTAAAATACTGTCATAATTTGACCTGTTGATACCAGCATTGGTTAGCAATATGGGACATTCCTAGTTTCCCTCCCAGCGTCCTTCTCTGCAAGCCTGGGAGAGTTGTACTACTGCTAAGAAGCAGCAAGCATTATTCTATGTGTGACCCTCTCCCACTGAGTTTAGTGGGTAGAATTTATAGTGAGCTTGGAGATTCTGGAAGGAGATAAGAACCCAGCAGCTCTAGGAGACATTCACATATCCAGTGATGTGGATAATCCAAATGAATGTATTGAAATAATCAGCACCTGTATTTAGAGGCATATTTTTTAGATATCAGATTTTTGTACCCTCTTCAATTTGCTTGATTTAATAGGAAAAACAAGCAGTCCTGGGTGTTCATTGGAAGGACTGATGTTGAAGCTGCAACTCCGATATTTTGGCAGCCTGATGCGAAGAGCTGACTCATTTGAAAAGACCTTGATGCTGGGAAAGACTGAGGGCAGGAGGAGAAGGGGACGACAGAGGGTGAGATGGTTGGATGGCATCACCAACTCAATGGACATGGGGTTGAGTAGACTCTGGCAGTTGGTGGTGACAGGGAGGCCTGGCGTGCTGCAGTCCATGGGGTTGCAAAGAGTTGGACATGACTGAGTGACTCAACTGAACTGAACTTCAATTTGCTTGATTTGATAGGAAAAACAAACTCATAATTTAGGAGACAGGATTGGGGGGGTTAGGAAGAGAATGAACTGGGATCGGGGGAATGGAACGGGGGGTGGGGGCAGTGTTAGCTGTAATGCAGACTTCTCTCTCTGAACACAGATAACTGAGTCTGGACTCCACCATGGTGGGCATGAAGCTTTACAATGCCTCTGGATCTGCACACACCTCCAAATGCTCTGTGGACACGTGTTTTCCTGATGAAGACATTAATGCATCAGAGCATTAAATCCCTCACTGCCATCACCATCAAAGTGCCTTTGTGAAATCCCTCTTTGCATACAAGGCTATATTAAAAATCAAGGCTAATGCCAGCCACCCTTGTTATATGGAATTTTGATGTCGACAACATCATTGACATACACCAGCAAGGAAAGAGGAGGCTTAAGCTAAATGTCATTTAAGCAACAAGAGAGAAAATACTGTATTGAAATCTTATGTATATATGTCTCTTTACATTTTGCAAAGCACTGCCATTTGCATTGCAGTCCTATAATACAGATTGAACAGAATTATTATACTTATTCAGTGGGTGAGAAAACTAGAGCTTAGGTGAAATAACTTGCCAAAACCCATGAGCTAGAAAATGGCAGAGCTGAGACTTGAACCCGTGTCATCTAGCTCCTTCTTCAGTACTACTTTCACAACATCACATTGCTAAGAAAATGCTGATGTTTCTGCTTAAGTATCTGCCTGGAGTTGATAATTTAGGAATCCTACTTTGTTATTCTTCAGGGTATGTATATAAACCACTGAAAACTGCATGAAAAGAGCTATGTAAATGTGACATGAGTATCAATGATTAGAGTACCCTAGTGTGTTTTGTGATGAAATGGATGTCTGTCCAGTGGGGCAGGAAAATTTCAGTACTTATCCTAAAAGCTCAGGAAGCCTTCCTAAAAGTGGTAGATTTTGTCTTTCAATTTATTAAGTTTTCTTGAACATTTATTTAAAACTATAATGTACGTAAATTGAAGTGCATGAATCTTAAGCATACACTAAAGCAGGATGAATTTTTATAAACTGAACATACCTGTTTAGCCAGTACTTGGTGCTCTAGAATTTTCTCCTTGTGATCCTCCCTAGTCACAAGCCACTCTAGGGTAAACAACATCCTGATGTGTAATGTCGCTGATTAGTTTTGCTTGCGTTTGACCCTTATTTAAATGGAAGAATAAGATACTATCAGTTCTGCTATAATGCTTGTTTTGGGAATGCAAATTTCCATCCTGACTGAGACATTAGGGAATAATTTGAGCATAATGCAATTTAGTGTTTGCTTATTCACAGCCTTGTCCTCAAGAAACTCTAGGTGAAGGCTGAAAACTGGCTGAGCCCAGCTGAGCTGAGCCCAGTAGGAATACACAATGCACACACACCTCAGCCTACCAGCCACTTCAGCTCATCTAGCTTGTTATGAGTCATGCCCAGCCACCCCATCTACTGTCATAACACTCCATCCGATGTCAGCTGACCCTGCTCCCGCCACTTGGTGGTAACTTGCAAGCTGCAACCCCTCTGACACCTACTTCCATAAGCAAACTTAAGACCTTTGTGAACCTTGAGGTACTGTCTGTTTCAGCATTTGTGTGTGTATATGTTTGCGTACGTGCTCAGTCAGTCAATCGTGTCTGACTCTTCGCAACCCCATGGACTGTAGTCCGCCAGTCTCCTCTGTCCATGGGATTTCCCAGGCCAGAACACTGGGGTGGGTTGCCATTTCCTACTCCAAAGGATCTTCCCAACCCAGGGAATCACACATTTCTTATCGATTTTACATGTGTAAAACCATGTTCAGTTCAGTTCAGTCGCTCAGTCGTGTCTGACTCTTTGCGACCCTGTGAACCACAGCACACCAGGCTTCCCTGTCCATCATAACATAATCAATTCTAACATTATGTTTGAGAGATTCATCGATATCATTATGTAGAGCAATAGTTTTTTCACTTTCATTGATGTATAATATTTCATTGTATGAATATACCACAATTCATGTATCTGCTCATATAGTATCCTGTTGAAGGAGTTTAAGATTGTTTTTAGTTTGAGGCTATTACAAATAAGTTACTGTGAAAAATCTTGTACAGATCTTTTACTACACATATGTACATATTTCTATTGGGTAGGAACCCAGGAGTGAAACTGCTGGGCCTTAGGATATACATGTGATCAGTTTCAGTAGAAGTCATCAGTTTTCTAATGCTGTTGTACCAATTTATTCTTTAGCCAATCAGTTCAGTTCAGTCACTCAGTCGTGTCCAACTCTTTGCAACGCCATGAACCACAGCACACCAGGCCTCCCTGTCCATCGCCAACTGCCGGAGTTTACCCAAACCCATGTCCACTGAGTCAGTGATGCCATCCAACCATCTCATCCTCTGTCGTCCCCTTCTCCTCCTGCCTTCAATCTTTCCCAACATCAAGGTCTTTTCAAATGAGTCAGCTCTTCACATCAGGTGGCCAAAGTGTTGGAGTTTCAGCTTCAACATCAATCCTTCCAGTGAACAACCAGGACTGATCTCCTTTAGGATGGACTAGTGGGATCTCCTTGCAGTCCAAGAGACTCTCAAGAGTCTTCTCCAACACCACAGTTCAAAAGCATCAATTCTTCGGCGCTCAGCTTTCCAACTTTCACATCCATACATGACTACTGGAAAAACCATAGCCTTGACTAGACGGACCTTTGTTGACAATGTCTCTTCTTTTTAATATGCTGTCTAGGTTGGTCATAACTTTCCTTCCAAGGAGTAAGCATCTTTTAATTTCATGGCTGCAGTCACCATCTGCAGTGATTTTGGAGCCCCCCAAAATAAAGTCAGCTACTGTTTCCCCATCTGTTTGCCATGAAGTGATAGGACTGGATGCCATGATTTTAGTTTTCTGAATGTTGAGCTTTAAGCCAACTTTTTCACTCTCCTCTTTCACTTTCAAGAGGCTCTTTAGTTCTTCTTCACTTTTAGCCATAAGGGTGGTATCATCTGTATATCTGAGGTTATGGATATTTCTCCCAGCAATCTTGATTCCAGCTTGTCCTTCTTCCACCCCAGCATCTCATGATGTACTCTGCATATAAGTTAAACAAGCAGGGTGATAATATACAGCCTTGACGTACTCCTTTTCCTATTTGGAACCAGTCTGTTGTTCCATGTCCAGTTCTAACTGTTACTTCCTGACTTGCATACAGATTTCTCAAGAGGCAGGTCAGGTGGTCTGGTATTCCCATCTCTTTCAGAATTTTCCACAGTCCAAGGGACTCTGAAGAATCTTCTCCAACACCACAGTTCAAAAGCATCAATTCTTTGGCATTCAGCCTTCTTTATGGTCCAACTCTCACATCCATACATGACTACGGGACAAACCATAGCTTTGACTAGATGGACCTTAATCAGCAAAGTCATGTCTCTGCCTAGATTTGTCATAGCTTTTCTTCCAAGAATCGAGCATCTTTTAATTTCATGGGTGCATGAAAAATCACTGTCCAACAGTGATTTTGGAGCCCAGGAAAATGAAATCTGACAGTTTCCACTAGCCTAGAAATAATCATTGTCAACATTTTGTCTTTGCTCACAGATCTTGCAGAAATTCACCATTTTCTAATTATGAGTTTTTTTTTTTTACTATTAACCATGGAGTATAAAAATTAGCTTAGCCAAAATCCTAGATATTTTATATAAAACATCTCATTTATATTTAAAATAATTTTGAGAAATTAAAGGGTAATTGGCCCTATATAAAGGTTAATTGGGTCATTATTGTGAAACCAAAAAATGAAAGCATCTCTAGTTGTCCCAATCTTGAGTAAAATTACACACTCATCTTCAAAGAAGGAAAAAAAGTGAAAGTAACAGGTGATTTTTTTTCTCATCATATTATCAATAAGTCCCTAGAACCGATGTAACAGAGTACCACACACAGGCTGGCTTAAACCACAGAACTTATCCTCTCACAGTTCTCGGAGCCAGAAGTCTGAGATGAGGGTGTGCTGGACCATGCTCCTCTGGGACCCTGGGGAGAATCCCTCCTCATCTGTTCCCGGTGGTGGCTGGCAGTCCTCGGTGTCCCCTGGCTGGCAGCTCACAGTAATCTCTGTGTCGGTCATCACACGGCAGGCTCCCTGACTGTCCATCTGTCTTGGTGCCTCTTTCTTCTTTTTATAAGAACGTCAGTCATACTGGATTTAGGACCCACTCCAATTAACAATGACCTCATCTTAACTTGATTACAAGTTGACTTGGATTACTCTGCAAAGTAATGCAAAGACTGCATTTCTAACTAAGGCCATATTCTGAGACAGTGGGGATTAAGACTTAAACATGTCTTTTGGAGAGCTACAGTTCAACCTATAGCACCATTTCCTGTCCTCACCCACCCCACTGGGTAAGGTGTTCTTTGTTTTGCCTGATGCCTGCCTGTCGCTGTGACCAGCAGAGATGCTTCAGATAAATATGTTCTGTGATACTTCTTGGGGGCGTCGCCCTCTGCACTGATGCTTTCACCACCACCAACCTTGTAGCCCTTCTACTCACCTTTTCTCACCTCTTATCCCAGTTTTTTGTTGTTCATTCTCTAAGTGATGTCTGACTCTTTATGACTCCAGGTACTGTAGCACATAGCCTTCCCTGTCCTTGAAATTTGCTCAAACTCATGTCTGTTGGGTTGGTGATGGCCATCCAACCATCTCATCCTCTGTCCCCACTTTCTCTTCCTGCCTTCAGTCTTTCCCAGCATTAGGGTCTTTCCCAGTGAGTCAGTTCTTCCCATCAAGTGGCCGAAATATTGGAGCTTCAGCATCAGTCCTTCCAATGAATATTCAAGATTGATTTCCTTCAGGATTGACTGGCTTGATCTCCTTGCTGGCCAAAGAGTCTAGTAAATAGTTTCAGGAATCTTTACTAGAGCTGATGGACTCATTCTGGTTTTCATAAGAACACAAACTAAAGGTAAAGATGGTACTATGTAAAGGAAACAGATTTCTCTTCCCTCAAATTTCCAGACTGAGATTCAGAAACAATTATTGAGCATCTGTTATATGCAGGCACTGGGCCAGTTTGCTTTGATATGTGTAACATCATTTATTGTAAATGTTATACAAGTTTTAATGATAGAGTTTAAGGAGGTTGAGTTACACAGTAAGTAAATTTCAGAGTAGGATTTTAAATTCCAAATGACAGGTCGAAGGTAGAAAGATTACAATAAATATTCTGGCTCTGTTTTTGGTGTTTAACTGCTGACAAAATTCAAGCCCCACTCTCCTTCATCCCCTTGTGTCCCATCTCTGGGCAAACCAACAAGAAAACAGACTCTCCTTCCCTGGGTGCTGGAAGCAAGTTCAAACCATGTAAACCCAGCTGCTATCCACCCTAGACCTGCCCCAGCCATGTGCGTGCCTGCTGAGTCACTTCAGTCGTGTCTATCTCTTTGAGATGCTAGGGACTGTAGCCCGCCAGGCTCCTCTGTCCATGGGATTCTCCAGGCAAGAATACTGGAGTGGGCTGCCATGCCCTCCTCCAGGGGAATCTTCCTGATCCAGGGATCGAACCTATGTCTCTTATGTCTCCTGCACTGGCAGGCAGATTCTTTACTGCTAGCACCACCTGGGAGGCCCAATGGAAACCAAAGCCATTTGCCCTTCCCTTTGTTTAGGCAATTGTGGAATGGCTAGGGTGCCTGCTCTCCCCCAGAGATCCTCATTGTGTGAGGGGTCAAACTCTTCTTCCCTTCTTGGTGCATGTGCGGCATCAGCATTTCTCAGCCTCTGAACCACTTTTGCAGAGGGTTGATGGTGCTCTGTGCGGCAACTGCAGATAAAAATATTTAAGCAAATCGTGTGCTGCTGTGCGGATCTCAGAGGACTGTCATGAATATGTAGTCAGCATGCGTTTGACTGAGAAGATTTGAAGCTGTTGCGTTTATGACTCAGGCCCTTTCTCTCCTGGCTGTCTCCTCGGTGGGGGTGGGGAAAAGGTTCCCCCCATTTGTTTTTTTCTGCTGTCATTTCACTTCTCTGTGTTCATTACTCATCAATAAAGGTCTTCAGTTTTGCCCTCGAAATCCATTCTGCTTATTCAGTGCTGTCGGGTTATCATCCCAAGACCCTGAATCCATAAGCATTGTGTGTAAAGCCCCGCAAGCTGACTGATATGCATGTTACCCTGTGCATTCATTCTCCAGCAGTTTTTTTTTTCTTCCAAGGGAGAATATATTTGTTCTATAGAGAAATTAGTGGCTGTATGTATTGCACATGTCTTAATACAAAATGCAGGATTAATTGTTAAATTGCACAGAGGTCTGAAAGTGCATTATGCAAAATGCAAAAACTGGTTGTAATATAAATGTTTGAATTAACATGCCTACATGCAGAAATGTTCAGGGAATTTGTAGTTCAATTAAAATGACACCAGAGTTGAGCCTTTTAAAAACAAGACTATTCCCAGCATAATGATTTTATAATTTATTCAGACTCAGGCATCTACCACCGTTGAATTTTGGGTTAAATAACCCAGCTGGGGTATACAAAAACAGCTTCCACTAATACAGATCCTTGGAATAAGCCCAACTGTATCATCTTGGCCTCAGCCATGTAAATACTTGAGGAGGGTACAAGGGATAGTTAGCATATTTTTGGCTATATATTCAACTCTAGTATGCAGTACATGAGGATTAAACACCTGGCTGTCTTCAGGTAGCATTTGAATCCCATTCTGGGTGCCTTCCGACCACCCAGCATCCACAGGCATCCCTTTTTCCTGATGACTAAATGGTCTTAGGAACGTAGACTCATTTCCAGGAGTGTAAGCATTAGCGTACTTAGAAAGGAATTCACAAAACAAGCCATGAGTTCATATCAGCTCCCAAAGAGTAACCTAGATAGGTCTGCACTGGTCAGACCGAGGCAGCTCCGGCACAGTGCTGGCCACACCGAATCCAGCAGTGATTGGCGTCCCTGGAGGCAGACGCTGCCCTGGCCGTGGTAGACCTTTCTGTACAAAGATGACCCTCAGACCGTGGGATGCAGGGAGCGCAGTATTTTTTCCCTTTATGAGGCTGGGCTGCTTGGAGCCATCCATACGGCCCACCCTGTGTCGGAAATACTCAGGCAGTGGCCGCGTGGAGGTCAGTCACGAGTGACCTTTACCTGTCACGTGTAGATGTCAGCCAACTTGTCTGGCTTTTGGACAGTGGGAAGGCAGAACATTGAAATGCTGAGCACGCGGATCCAGGTTGGTGCTCCAGAAATCGTGCTGTTGACAAACAGCAATGCTGATGGGATGACAGGTTTATATAGCAGCAGCAAGTTTGGAATTAGAAACAAGAAGATAGCAAAATGTTTATGCAGGCAGAGTACATTCAGGATTTGTGGCTCCATATCTCTTCAAGCCAGAAAGGGGCTTGTTCAATGGCAAGTTTCAGGCATAAAGGAACCTTTTTGAACTTAAGAATTTTGAGATACGTAAGTACATTCTTGTCAGAATTTTGCTATTTTCAGGCATCCTACTGAGTGAATGGAGACTCATCATGATTTTCTGAGTTGATTCTGATTTTAAAGAAGACAGATGGTGCAGAGAAGTTAGTATAAATCACTAACATGAGGTGGAAGTCAGGATTTCTGAGCCCCAGGGCAGGGCCCTTTTCTGGGGCTGAGAGTTCTATCTCCTGAAACTGGCCCAACCATAGTGGTAGGTAATATTACTCCTTTCTGCTTTGTGGTTCCTCATCCTAGAGAGAGGACGGAAGTAGGGAGGCCATTTTAAAATTTATTTTTAAAGATTCTATTAAACAGGTTGGACTATAGGTGCATTCTTGGATCTAATGAAGGGGAGAGCAAAGTTTGATTATTTTTTCTTAAAAGGACAAAGATAATACAAAGGCCTTTTTTTTTGTACTTTTGGGGTTTAGCCAGCTGTGAACACATTTAAGGGGATTCAGCTACAACTCTCTTTCAGAATGTTTGGAAGTTTTTGGAAAAACCATTATTTTGTATTTGAAAACTAGTTGATTTACAGAATTCAGTCGCTCAGTCGCTCAGTCATGTCCACCTCTTTGTGACCCCATGAACTGCAGCACGCCAGGCCTCCCTGTCCATTGCCAATTCCCGGAGTTTACTCAGATTCGTGCCCATTGATGGTCGGTGATGTCATCCAACCATCTCATCCTCTGTCATCACCTTCTCCTCTCACCTTCAATCTTTTCCAGCTATCAGGGTCTTTTCCAATGAGTCAGCTCTTCGCATGAGGTGGCCAAAGTATTGGAGTCTTAGCTTCAACATCAGTCCTTCCAATGAACAACCAGGACTGATCTCCTTTAGGATGGACTGGTTGGATCTCCTTGCAGTCCAAGGGACTCTCAAGAGTCTTCTCCAACACCACAGTTCAAAAGCATCAATTCTTCGGCGCTCAGCTTTCTTTATAAACTCTCACATCCATATATGACTACTGGAAAAACCATAGCCTTAACTAGATGGACTTTTGTTGGCAAAGTAATGTCTCTGCTTTTTAATATATTGTCTAGGTTGGTCATAACTTTCCTTCCAAGGAGTAAGTGTCTTTTAATTTCCTGGCTGCAGTTACCATCTGCAGTAAAAAAATAAAGTCTGCCACTGTTTCCCCATCTATTTGCCACAAAGTGATGGGACTGGAAGCCATGATCTTAGTTTTCTGAATGTTAAGCTTTAAGCCAACTTTTTAACTCTCCTCTTTCACTTTCATCAGGAGGCTTTTCAGTTCTTCTTCACTTTCAGCCATAAGGGTGGTGTCATCTGCATATCTGAGTTTATTGGTACTTCTTCTGGCAATCTTGATTCCAGCTTGTGCTTCCTCCAGCTCAGCGTTTCTCATGATGTACTCTGCATATAAGTTAAATAAGCAGGGTGACAATATACAGCTTTGATGTACTCCTTTTCCTATTTGGAACCAGTCTGTTTTTTCATGTCCAGTTCTGTTGCTTCCTGACCTGCATACAGATTTCTCAAGAGGCAGGTCAGGTGGTCTGGTATTCCCATCTCCTGAAGAATTTTCCATACTTTATTGTGATCCACATAGTCAAAGGCTTTGGCATAGTCAGTAAAGCAGAAATAGATATTTTTCTGGAACGCTCTTGCTTTTTCAATGATCCAGCAGATCAGGTTGAGGTGATGGAAGTCCAGTTGAGCTATTTCAAATCCTAAAAGATGATACTGCAAAAAGAAAGTCCTGCACTCAATATTTCAGCAAATTTGGAAAACTCAGCAGTGGCCACGGGACTGGAAAAGGTCAGTTTTCATTCCGATCCCAAAGAAAGGCAGTGCCAAAAAATGCTCAAACTACCACACAGTTATACTCATCTCATGCGCTAGTAAAGTAATGCTCAGAATTCTCCAAGCCGGGCTTCAACAATACATGAACTGTGAACTTTCAGATGTTCAAGCTTGTTTTAGAAAAGGCAGAGGAACCAGAGATCAAATTGCCAACAGAATTGTATTAGTTTCAGGTATTCAGAAAAGTGATTCAGTTATGTATATACATATTTTTTACAGATTATTTATAGTCATCAGTGTGGGTGACTGCAAGGTATTGAATGTAGTTCCCTCTGCTATACTGTAAATCCTTGTTGCTTATCCATTTTATGTATAATAGTTTGTTAATCCTAATTTATTCCCCTCATCTCCCCTTCCTCTTTGGTAACCATAAGTTTTCTCCCTCTGTGAATCTGTTTTGTATATAGATTCATTTGTATTATTTTTTGGATTCCACATCTAATTGATATTGCTTCCCTTGTGGCTCAGCTGGTAAAGAATCCTCCTGCAGAGCAGGAGACCTGGGTTCAGTCCCTGGGTTGGGAAGATCCCCTGGAGAAGGGAAAGGCTTCCTGCTCCAGTATTCTGGCCTAGAGAATTCCATGGACGGTGTGGTCCATGGAGTCACAAAAGGTTGGACACGACTGAGCGACATGTGCTTTTACTTTCTAAATCATATTACACGATATTTGTTTTTCTTTGTGTGACTGACCTCATTTAGTGATATTCTCTAGGTCCATTCACATTGCTGAAAATGGCAATATTTCATTCTTTTATGGCTGAGTAATATTCCATTATATACATCACATGCTAAAGGTATATATATTACACCACACACATGTATATAATGTGGCACATATGTGAGATATGATATATATATCACATGCTCTGAAACTGGTGGTTGTAGGGCCTTGGGCTGCCTCCACGTGCCAGGTATTGTAAACAGTGCTGCTGTGAACATTGGGGCGCACCTGCCTTTTCAGATTAGAGTTTTTGTCTGTTTCACACATGAGCCCAGTAGTAGGATTCCTGATGACGGTAGCTCTATTTTAGTTTTTGAGGACCCTCCCTACTCTTTTCCATAGTGGCTGTACTAGTTTACATTCCCACCAACAGTGTAGAGGAGGAGTTCCCTTTTCTCTACACCCTCTCCAGCATTTCTTATTTCCAGACATTTTGATGATAGCTGTTCTGACAGGTGTGGGGTGATACTTTGTTGGGGTTTTAAAAAGAACTTTTTAATTTAAGTATAGTTGATTTACAGTGTTGTTAGTTTCTGATATATGCCAAACTGGTTCAGTTATTCTTTTTCACATTCTTTTCCATTATGGTTTATTACAGGATAATGAATATGGTTCCTTGTGCTCTATAGTAGAACCTTGTTTATCTGTTTTATATATAAGAGTTTGTATCTACTAATCCTGAACTCCTGATTTACCACTCTCCCACCCACTTTTCCCTTTGGTAACGATAGGTTTATTTTCTATGCCTGTGAGTCTGTTTCTGTTTTGTAAAGAACTTCATTTGTATCATATTTTAGGTTCCACATATAGGTGATATCATATGATAATTATCTTCCTCTGACTTAAATTTCACTTAGAATGATAATCTCTAGGTCCCCATGTTGCTGTCAGTAGTAGTATTTCATTCTTTTCTAAGGCTGAGTAGTATTCCATTGTGTGCTTGGTATATGTCACAGCTTTTTTTACCCATTCATCTGTAGATGGACATTCAGGTTACTTCCATGTGTTGGCTATTGTGAGGAGCGCTGCAGCGAACATGTGCGCATGCTCAGTCACGTCTGACTCTTTGTGACCCCATGGACTGTAGTCTGCCAGTCTTCTTCTCCAGGGGACTTCCCAACCCAGGGATCGAACCTGGGTCTCCTGCATTGCAGGCAGATTCTTTACCGTCCGAGCCACTTTTTTCCACAGGGCTTGCATTAACATTTTCACTAACAGTGTAGAAGGGTTCTCTTTCCTCCATACTCTCTCCAGCATTTATTCTGTGTAGACTTTTTGATGATGGCCACTCTGATGGGGTGTAAGGAGAGAACTCATTGTAGTTTTGATTTGCGTTTCTCTGTGTTGATATTCTTAATGTTGAACATCTTTTCATGTACCTACTGACCATCTGTATGCCTTCTTTGAAGAAATGTCTGTTTAGGTCTTCTGTCCATTTTTAGATTGGGTTGTTTAGTTTTTGATACTGAGTTGTATGAACTGTATGTATATCTTGGATGTTATTAAACCCTTGTCCATGGTATCATTTGCAAATATTTCTTCCCATTCCAATGTTTGTCTTCTCATTTTGTTGATGGTTTCCTTTGCTGTGAAAAGCTTCTAAGTTTGATTAGTTCCCATTTATTTTTGCTTTTATTTCTGGACAAAAGGCATTTTGATGTCTTTCTAGATCAACTGAGTATCCCTGTATAGTTACTAATTTAGACAAGATAAGCCGTCAAACCCTTCTCTCCTTAATAAGGTAATGAAGAAGGTAGGGAGTGAGCTGGAGGTATGTGGTCACTAGGCAGGCCTATACTTTATTAACTTATTTGCTTCATAGCACACTCCTTCTCTAGTTCGTCCAGGTGGGCCAAAATTATTTTTTTAAACAACAACAACATATTCTCATATTATGAATACAGAAGGAGAAAGAGAAGATAATTCACTATAAGAAATATTACTGATTAAATGTTGTGTTGAGAAGCCCTATTTAATTGTCTGTTGAGAGCCATACAGTCTCATCTCTGGGAGAAGAGAAGAACCAGCTCAGAATGGAGCCTGGAGCAGTCAGAAAAAAACAAAAACAGATCAAGACTCTGATTATGGGAGAAATAGCACTTGGGTAAGAACTCTACAGCTGATTGTCTTTAAAGGGAGAGCCCCCAGAATCCTGGGTCCCTCCTCTGTCCATGGCTGTCTCCCCTATTCATCTCTCCAGGCTCACACGATTATTCTTTCTCCTTCCCTAGTCTTCCTGCTACACAGGGAGCACTCATCAGGCTCGAGACTAAAAGTGGGAGTTAAGTGATGCACGGTGTCAAGGTCTAGTCAGGAAAATAGAGAGATCATGCTTGGTATTTCAAACAGAGGAATTTAATACAGAGAATTACACATGTATTAGAAGACTAAAAGTGCCAAAAGGGACCCTGGAATAACTCAGATATGAGCCACTATAGAAGGTGGCTACTGAGCCTCTGGCTGGGGAGTTACAAAGGGAGAGGTGGGATCCCTAGATCGTGGGAGCTCAGAGAAGAGGCCCCTGGTAGCCGGTGTTCAGATCTCGGAGGGTTGCCCTCTGGCTTATACCTGAACCTCAGACCAGGTGATGCTGTGGCTGGTCCTTAGACCTTCAGGGAGACAGATGCTGCTGAGCTTGAGAGTGTCCGTAGAAGTTGGAGTTTGGAGTCGCTACTGCCTTCTGGTGCTGGAGAGATACTGACAAGAACGGGAAAGAGGAAGGAGTCCATTCATCCTCCCCTCTTTCTCCTTCATTCCAGGAGAAATTGCTCAGAGTTGAGGAGTAAAGCAAGCTTAATGATCCGTCCTGGACCATCCTAGAGAGGAACACAGAAAATCCCGCTTTCACAGTAATAAAGCAAATGCCTGGACTTGGCCACTCGGTAACCTCTAGGCTAGAGTTTGGTTGGGGTAAAGGAAACCCAGAGAAGGGGCTGGTGGAGTGAGAAGGAGATGGAAGTCTTACAACAGCCCAGAGTGCTTGCATCAAGACCCATTGCATAGAGTGTTCGAGGCTAAGTTACATAATCCTGGCCCCCATCCATTGTGACTAGCTCAGAACTGAAGGAAGACCTAACCGTCAAGGAGTGAGGAGGGTTTAAGTAATTGGAGCTGAAGCTAGATACAGCTTCCCAGGTGGTGCTAGTGATAAAGAAGCCGCCCGCCAATGTAGGAGACTTAAGGGACACAGGTTCAATCCCTTGGTCAGCAAGACCCCCTGGAGGAGGGCATGGCAACCCACTCCACTATTCTTTTTTTTTTCAAATGTTGTGTGTATGTGTGTGTTTTTTGGAAAGTCAGTTTTATTGGGCTCAGACTGGGAATCCACAGCCTTAGGTATCCATATATCCCCTCCCTTTTGACCCTCCCTCCCATCTGCCTCCTCGCCCCACCCCTCTAGGTTGATACAGAGCCCTGTTTGAGTTTCCTGAGCCATACAGTGATTTCCCATTGGCTCTCTGTTTTGCATTTGGTAATGTAAGTTTCCAGGTTACTCTTTCTGTACATCTCACCCTCTCCTCCCCTCTCCCCATGTCCATAAGTCTATTCTCTCTGTCTGTTTCTCCATTGCTGCCCTGTAAATTCTTCAGTACCATTTTCAGATTCCATATATATGTGTTAGAATATGATACTTATCTTTCTCTTTCTGACTTACTTCACTCTGTATAATAGGTTCTAGGTTCATCCACCTCATTAGAACTGACTTAAATGCATTCCTTTTTATGGCTGAGTAATAGTCCATTGTGTATATGTACCACAACTTCTTTATCCGTTGATGGACATCTAGGTTGCTTCCATGTTCTAGCTGTTGTAAATAGTGCTGCAGTGAACAATGGGATACATGTGTCTTTTTCAGTTTTGGTTTCCTCTGGGTATATGCCTAGGAGTGGGATTGCTGGATCATATGGTAGTGTTATTCCTAGTTTTTTAGGGAATCTCCATACCGTCTTCCATAGTACCTGTTTCAATTTACATTCCCACCAACAGTGCAAGGGCATTCCCTTTTCTCCACACCCTCTCCAGCATTTACTGTTTGTAGACTTTGTGATGATGGCCATTTTGACCAGTGTGAGGTGATATCTCATTGTAGTTTTGATTTGCATCTCTCTAATAATGAGTAGTGTTGAGCACCTTTTCATATGTTTGTTAGCCATCTGTATGTCTTCTTTGGAAAGATGTCTGTTTAGGTCTCTTTTCCACTTTTTGATTGGGTTGTTTGCTTTTCTGGTATTGAGCTGTATGAGCTGCTTGTATATTCTGGAAATTAATCCTCTGTCCATTGTTTCATTTGCTATTATTTTCTCCCATTCTGAGGGTTGTCTTTTCACCTTGCTATTTATAGTTTTGTTTGCTGTGCAGAAGCTTTTAAGTTTAATCAGGTCCCAGCAATCCCACTGCTGGGCATATACACCGAGGAAACCAGAATTGAAAGAGCCACGTGTACCCCAATGTTCATCGCTGCATTGTTTACAATAGCCAGGACATGGAAGCAACCTAGATGCCCATCAACTGACGAATGGATAAGAAAGCTGTGGTACATATACACAATGGAATATTACTCAGCATTAAAAAAAAAATTCATTTGAAGCAATTCTACTCAGATGGACGAAACTGGAGCCCATTATCCAGAATGAAGTAAGCCAGAAGCAAAAACAACAATACAGTATATTAACGCACATATATGGAATTTAGAAAGACGGTAACGAGAACCCAACATACGAGACAGCAAAAGGAACGCAGATGTATAGAATAGACTCGTGGACTTTGTGGATGAGGGTAAGGGTGGGATGATATGGGAGAAGGGCATTGAAACAAGTTAATTATCATATGTCTAATCAATCGCCAGCCCAGGATTGATGCTCGGGGCTGGTGCAGCGAGATTTCCCGGGGGGGGAGGGAAGAGGGAGGGGGGTTCCGGAGGGGAAGCATATGTAAACCCATGGTGATATCATGACAATGTATGGCAAAAACAATAAAAAAAATAAAATAGAAAAAAAAAAGTTTAATCAGGTCCCATTTGTTTACTTTTCATTTCCATTACTCTAGGAGGTGGGTCCTAGAGGATCTTGCTTTGATTTATGTCATCGAGTGTTTTGCCTATGTGAGTTTCATAGTTTCTGGTCTTGCAGTTAGGTCTTTAATCCATTTTGAGAAAAATGTGGAATGCTTCACGAATTTGCATGTCATCCTTGTGCAGGGGCCATGCTAATCTTCTCTGTATCATTCCAATTTTAGTATATGTGCTGCCAAAGTGAGCACTCGCTTCACTGTTCTGGCCTGGAGAATCCCACAGACAGAGGAGCCTTACAGGCTACAGTTTATAGGGTTGCAAAGAGTTGAACACGACTAAAGCAACTTAGCACACATACATCAGTCACCCAACTACACTGGGAAATTTTCATGAGAGAAGGCTTCAGAGCTAAGCCTTGCCTGCCCCCCAATTCAATATTAAAGTAGGCAGTGGATGAGATGGATAGGAAAAGAGGGGAAGGGAGGGAGACAAAGGGAGAGAGCAGGAAAGGAAGAAAAGGCTGGAGGGAGGGGGAAAGGGAGTAGCAGGCAGACTAATAAAGCCTTGCTCGGGTTCCCAGCTGAAGGGCCGAGTAGAGTGAGAATAGAAGTGTACAGCCTTTCCCGCCTGGCTCGCTGAGCACTCTGCAGAGATGACGATGCTAGTAGCAATGAAGTTTGTCTTGATTCCTTCACTTAGTAAAGATTCAGAAACAGTGGACCACTGAGCTGCTGTAGAAGACAGAAGCTGGTGCCGGCCGTGGTTTTCTGGCCATCATCCCAGCACGGGGGCCCCGGAGTGCTCAGGGTGGCTGCTCCCATCTTGGCAGCTTGTCTCCCGGCCTGTCCCTGCCTGCGGCCGGCTTCCCGCTGACTCAGTGCCCTTGACCTCACGCTTGCTGATGGTCGCAGCACACCTGTCAGGCTGCAGTAGTAATAATCACTGTCACCCTTAAAATCTGAGCGAAAAAGGCACCCGCTTAGTAGAAAAGTAGCACAAGGACTTGAATAGACAGTTCTCAGAAAGAGGGGCCATTTGAAGCAGTTCTCCTCAGGTGGACGGAACTGGAGCCCATTATCCAGAGTGAAGTAAGCCAGAAGCAAAAACAACAATACAGTATATTAACGCATATATATGGAATTTAGAAAGACAGTAACGAGAACCCAGCATGCGAGACAGCAAAAGGAACGCAGATGTATAGAATAGACTCGTGGCCTCTGTGGATGAGGGTAAGGGTGGGATGATATGGGAGAAGGGCATTGAAACAAGTTAATTATCATATGTCTAATCAATCGCCAGCCCAGGATTGATGCTCGGGGCTGGTGCATCGAGATTTCCCTGGGAGAGGGAGGAGGGAGAGGGGTTCTGGAGGGGAAGCATATGTAAACCCATGGTGATATCATGGCATTGTATGGCAAAAACAATAAAAGGAAAAATAAATAAATAAATAAAACTATTGAACTACATAAAAAAAAAGAGGAAACACAGATGGCTCTAAAACAAATGAAAAGATGCTCAACCTCACTTTTTTTAAATTGAAGTGTCATTGACATATAAAATTTTATTAATTGCAGGTATATGAGGAGTCAGAATTTGTATATCAACCTCAACATGGGAAATGTAATTTATAAGCTCTAGATTGCAAAGATCAAAAAATTTAACCTCATATATTTAGCTCATGGTAACTCCTCTATAGGGAATGGTTTGGAAATATCTACCCAAACTGAGCCAGCCATTCTACTTCTAGGGATTTGTCATTCAGATGCACTTTTATACGTGTGAAATGAAATATTATACAAAGATACTCATTGCAGCATTGTTCGTAACAGCAAAAATTAGAATGGACCTAATGCCCATCAGAGGGAGTCAGTTAAATTATGGTACATAAATTCAGAAATTTCCACAGCCATTAAAAAGGATGAAGCGATGTTACATATATCTACATGGAACAATCCCCAGTATATAAAACCTTAAAAAATAAGGAAATGAACAGTGCATGTAGTATTTGTGTTCAAAGTAATATATATTTCATAATGAAAAATTAAAAACCATTTAAAATATTTGTGTATATATGTATGTGTTTGTGTGCATGTGGATATGTATGTTATACTTCTGTGTGTATAGAATATCCCAGGAGTAGAAACATGGAACTGAAAACATCTTCTAGGGAGAGAGGGGTTGGGTGGACTGGACATGGAGGTTGGAAGATGGAGATTTACTTTTCCCTGCTTACTCTTTGAAACGTTTGAATTTTATGATTGTGTGTTACCTGGTCAAAAAGTGAAAATCCATTCTAAATCTTGCTGGATAGACGGTCTTTCTGGAGGGCAGGCCTGCTTCCATTGAGGAAGGGTTTATGCAGAGGCTGGAAATTACTGGACGGCATGTGCTTAGGAGAGTGGAGTAGCTCGCCACGGCTGCCCTTCCGGCGCAGACACAGGTGATGGCCAGAATCCAGGAAGTCCACATTTCCTCCGCCCTGTGTGCTCTGCACCCTTCACAGCCAGGCTCTCAGTGCTCTGAGGCCAGTTCCCCTACCATTTTACCCAGCCCTCAACATGATGTCCAGCTCACAGAAACATCTTCCACATGGGGAAATACCTTGTGGTCATGACATCTTTTTACACGAATTCCTGTGTCTGTAACCATAAGTCAGCCTTTTAATGTCTCCAGCATCTCTGGGCATCACTCAGTGTGTTTGTAGTAAGAGCCCCATACGTATTGAAT
The DNA here is from genome assembly GCA_007570785.1 of Antilocapra americana. Lineage (NCBI taxonomy): Eukaryota > Metazoa > Chordata > Mammalia > Artiodactyla > Antilocapridae > Antilocapra > Antilocapra americana. Next base: position 688,109 of record ML663557.1, read on the forward strand.
GATGAGTCTCAAGGATGATTAGTTTATGATCGGATTCTTCCCAGCCCTTGCAGTAAGGATGGAGCCAAATCTTCCCAAATGGGACCCAGGGCGGCCCCCTAGGGGAGGGAGGTGCCGTGAAAGATTCCAGCATTATAGCTCAGACCTCCACCCAGGGGTATCCTGGGAGACCCGGAGAGGGGACCATCACAGTCCCCTCTTGCATCACCAGCTCTGTGGCTGGCACACAAGTTCGGAAGGACTGGATGGATGTGATGGGTCAGATGGAGGGAAGTCCAGATCCACGCCATAGAGCTGACCCTCACAGACGCCACTCTGTCCCAGTAGAGGGATCCGAGAAAGTGCCTGGCGGGCTGGTTCCACGCCCTGAGCTGACCCACACCGTGGGAGCAGCTGGGAACTCGGCAAGGAGTCCGGAGTGTAATAGTGCGCTCCGAGGTCACAAACAGAACCGCGTCAGAAAGCATGGCAGCTGAGATCCCTTCCCTGGAGGCCAACAACTAATCCTGGGGAAAGACTACCAGGAAGAGAGTAAACAGTGGGGCGAGTTTCCCCGAAGGAGCCCAGCCTTCCACCCCTCCTCCTGGCTAAGCAGGAAGTCCAGAGGCCTCAGCGGGGAGGGGTGCGCAAATCTAATTAGTGACTGAGTGAAAGCTGCTCAGTCAATTCCAACTCTTTGTGACCCCATGGACTATGCAGTCCCTGGAATTCTCCAGGCCAGAATCCTGGAGTGGGTAGCCTATCCCTTCTCCAGCAGATCTTCCTGACCCAAGAATCAAACTGGGGTCTTCTGCATTGCAGGTCGGTTCTTTACCAAACTGAGCTATCAGGGACTACAACTAACTAAATTTATTAATTTCTAACATCCCCAGGAGATGCAGGCTGCCCTTGCCTTGTGCCTCCTCGGCTTCCCGTCAGCAGAGCCCTGTCCCGTCTTCTCTGCCCCCTAAAACACTGGTCTCAGCTGTGTGATTCTGAGTGGATGGGCAGGGGAGGAAGAGAACTTAGCCTCTCAGCATCCCCCGTGAGATGCTGAAGGTTGGCTTCCTGCCAAGGCTTGCACAGGCTGAGGTGCTTCCGGGCTGCCCAGGTGAGTGGGGTGCCAGAAGGGGCCCTTGGCCTCGAGGGGCACATCCCAGCCTGGGCTCGGAGCTGGGCAGCGCTCGCCTGTGGTTCCAGGCAGACCCCCGCCTCAGGGCCGTTGGCCAGAGTCAGTAGCCTGAGGAGAACACAGTGTTCTTCCAGAATGGCATCTTTAAGGCACAAAATGTTGTTCTCTGTAATGAAAAGAGTGTCTGAGTCACTTTATTTGTTTATATCAATTATCTCTTTTTTATAAAGTTCTGATAGTGGGGTTTAACCTTTGCCATTCATTAAAAAGTTTCGAGCGGAGCTTTCCCAGACTGTTGTCCTCTGCTGCTCCTAAAACAAGGACAGCGGATTTGCGTGAGTCATTTTATATGTCAGGTAAATAAATACCTTCGTAAGCCCCTCACTAAGAACATCTGGTGATGTTTCCAGAGTTTGCTAGAACACTGCCTTCTGATCCCAGCCCAGACAGGGTACCCTTCCCTCCCAACTCCTGACTGCAGTGCTCTTTCAGTCTAACTTCAGACTTCGTCGTACCTCTCCTGGGGCAGGGGGAGGGGAAGAGGATTTGAAGACTTGAATTTTACGGGGCTGTAATCACTACGATTCCTGCCAAGAGCGATCGTCTTCTGATTTCATCGCTGCAATCACTGTCCGCAGTGATTTTGGAGCCCAAGAAGAGGAAGTCTATCACTGTTTCCACCTTTTCCACTTCTATTTGCCATGCAGTAATGGGACTGGATGCCAAGATCTTAGTTTTTTTTAATATTTAGTCTTAAGCTGGCTCTTTAACTGTTCTTCACCGTCATCAAGACGCTCTTTAGTTCCTCTTCACTTTCTGCCATTACAGAGGTATCATCTGCATATCTGAGGTTGTTAATGTTTCCCTCGCCTCTCTTGATTCCGGCTTGTAACTCATCCAGCCCAGCATTACTCATGATGTCCTCAGCGTGTAGGTTAAACAAGCAGGATGACAGCAGACAGCCCTGTCATACTCCTTTCTCGATCTTGAACCAATCCGTTGTTCCATACGGGGTTCGAACTGTTGCTTCTTGACCTGCGTACAGGTTTCTCAGGAGACAGGTAAGATGGTCTGGTATTCCCATCTAAGAGCTTTCCAGAGTTTGTCATGATCCACACAATCAAAGGCTTTAGCATAGTTGATGAAACAGGGAGAGATGTTTTTCTGAAATCCCCTTGCTTTCTCTGTAATCGAGTGAAAGTTGGCAATTTGATCTCTAGTTCCCCTTCCTTTTTTGAACCCTGCTTGGACATCTTCAAGTTCTTGGTTCGCATAATGCTGAAGCCTATTTGGGATGTAAGATTTTAAGCATTGCCCTTCCTAGCACAGGAGATGAGTGCAGTTCTCCAATGGTTAAGCACGTTCTTTGATACTACCCTTCTTGGGGATTGGGATGAGGACTGACCTTTTCCAGTCCAGTGGCCACTGCTGGGTGTTCCAGATTTGCTGACATAATGAATGCAAAACCTTGATGGCATCATCCTTTAGGGATTTGAATAGTTCTGCTGGAATTTCATCGCATCCACTAGCTTTATTAACAGCAGTGCTTCTTAAGGCCCACCTGATTTCACACCCCAGAATGTCTGGCTCTGGGTGACTAACCACACCATTGCAGTAATCCTGTTCATTAACACCTTTTCCATACAGTTCTTCCACGTATTCTTTCCATCTCTTGATCTCTTCAGCGTCTACTAGGTCTCTACTATTTTTATCCTTTATTGTGCCCGTCTTTGGGTGGAATGCTCCCTTGATGTTCCCAGTTTTCCTGAAGAGATCTCTAGTCGTTCCCCTTTTGTTGTTTTCTTCTATTATTAAGCATTGCTCATCGAAGAAGGCCTTCTTGTTTCGTCTAGCTGTTTTGTGGAACTCTGCATTTAATTGGATATACCTTTCCCTCTCTCTCTTGCTTTTCACTTCTTTCTTCCACTATTTGTAAAGCCTCCTCAGACAACCACTCTGCCTTCTTGCTTTTCTTTTTCTTTGGGGTGGTTTTGTTCACCACCTCCTGTACAATATTATGGACCTCTGTCCATAGTTCTTCAGGCACACTGTTAACTAGATCTGGTCCCATCAATCTATTCATTACCTCTACTGCCGAATCATATGGGAATTTATTTAAGTCATACCTGGCTGGCCTATTGTTTTTCCTGGTTTTCTTTAGTTTACGCCTGAATTTTGCTATGTGAAGCTGGTGATCTGAGCCATAGTCAGCGCCAGGTCTTGTTTTTGCTGACTGTATACAGCTTCTCCATCTTCAGCTACAAAGAATGTAATCAGCTCAATTTCGGTATTGACCACTTGGCAGGAAAGAAATGACAAACCTAAACAGTGTTTTGAAGAGCAGAGACGTTACTCTGCCGACAGAGGTCCGCATAGAAAAGGGTGTGGTCTTCCCACTGGTCACGGATGGTTTTGAGAGCCAGACTGTAAAGAAGGCAGAGCGCCAAAGAACTGATGCCTTTGAACTGTGGTGCTGGAGAAGACTTGTAAAAGTCCCTTGGACTGCAAGGAGATCCAGCTAGTCAATCTTAAAGGTGATAAATCCTGAATATTCACTCAGAGGCTGATGCTGAAGCTGAAGCTCCAGTATTTTGGTCATCGGATGTGAACCACTGACTCATTGGAAAAGTCCCTGATGCTGGGAAAGATTGAGGGCAGGAGGAGAAGAGGGTGTCAGAGGATGAGATGGCTGGACGGCATCATTGATGCAATGAACATGAACTCGGGCAAACTCCGGGAGATGGTGAGGAACAGGGATGCCTGGCGTGCTGCAGTCCACGGGGTTGCAAAGAGTCAGACACGACTGGACGACTAGACAGTAACAGTCTCTAAGAGTTGGAAGGGCCCTTGTGGGGCAGTCATCTGGCTTCATCTCCCATCCGAGGCACCGCCCTCTGAATGTCGGCAGGGATGGGAATCCAGGGAGGGGAATGTGTAAGGCTTCTTTGGGTCGCAGCCAAAAATCTGCCCCTAACTTCCATCTCTCGGCTCCAGTTCTTTCTCCTGGAGTGACACAGAACGAGTCTAATTAATCCTCTTTCCACGTGGCCTTGTGGGTCTTTTGCAGGTTAAACTTTAACTTATTAGCGCGCCTACCCTGAGGAGCCCTTCCAGACCCTCCTCGAAGTGGCTTCTGTGTGACAGTGTCTTTTGAGGAATACGGTGCCTAGAATGGGTCCGCTTTGCCTGAGCTGACATTCACACGTGGGTACTTTCTCTTGCTCTCAGGCCGATCGCTCGCCCCCCTCGCTAGCCCCTGGTGGCCGCGCGGCCTGCGGTGACCGCAGCAGCGACCACCGTGAGGGCGCTTGCCCCACCCTCCCGCGGGCCGCAGCCTTGCACTCCTGCCGGGGAAGAGCAGCCCTGGGGGGCTGGGTGCTCGATGCCTCTCTGCTCACCGGCAGCAGCGCCCCGGGTCTCCAGGGTGTGTGGGTTTGACGGGAGGGCCCTACGGGGTCTTTCTGTGTTTCTCTTCCCTCCTTGGAACAGCGACCTAAGAGCTCTTGCCCCGTCCGTGGAAGCGCTGATGCTTCTTTGGCAAGGGGGGGCCCCGGGCTCGCTCAGACTGCAGCCGCCGGGACCGCCCAGGTGCTCCGTGTTTCCGCCCCCAGCCGGCTGGCTGGTGCGGACCTGCGGACCCCGCCGCCCCCAGCGCAGGCCCGGAGCTTGGGCGCTCGTCTGGCCTCTGCTCTGCGCAGCCCTTCTCACGCCAGCACCCCGTGGCGACAATGCCTTTCCCAAATACCGTTGATGAATATTGGAGCTGCATTGTTTCCCAACTCATCTCGGAGCTGTTTCGTGCTTTGGTCTTCTGTCAAGTTCCTTTAAAAAAAAAAAATTGGAGTATAGGTGCTTTACAGTGTTAGGTTAGTTTCTGTTGTACAGCCTCGTGAATCATTTACATGTATCCATATAGCCGCTCTCTCTTGGGCCTCCCTCCCACCTCCTCCATCCTCCCCTCTTTAGGTCATCACAGAGCACTAAGCTGAGCCCCTAGGCCTAAGGGTAGCTTCCTGCTAGCTATCCATCGTAGTGCATATATGTCAGTCCCTTTTGAAGGCAAGAGGCAGTTCCAGTGGTTAAAGTCAGCGCTAAAGAGAGGATGGCTTAAGTGGTAAAGAATCCGCCTGCAATGCAGGAGATGCAGGTTCGATCCCTGGGTTGGCGAAGATTCTCCTGGAGAAGGAAATGGCAACCCATTCCAGTATTCCTGTATGGGAAGTCCCATAGACAGAAGAGCCTGCTGCAGGCTACAGTTCACAGGCTCGCAGAGAGTTGGACACCACAGAGCGTGCACACACAATGAGATCAGGCCTCTGGGCCCAGTACCCGTAGAGAGATACTGCATCCTGGCGACCGACAGCGCCCAGGCACACCCAGCCTGCCTCTGACCAGGCGGGGCGGGGGTAGAGCAGGCGTGGCCCCTGGGTGAAAGACCGCAGCCGCTCAGGACGGTATGCAGACAAGCTCTTTGCTTCACGGTACCTCCTGTGCTCAGTCGGACCCCTTCCCCAGCGTGGAGATGAGCACAACCCACAGTAAGTGGGAGCAGTGAGGTGGGAACAAAGCCAGCTCTGCCAGGCAGCAACGATTCCTTCCCTTCCCCGGGGGTGGCTGGCGTGTCTAACCCCAGGTGGCGTCCAAGAACTCTGGGAGAGATGCTGCTGTCTCCGCTGGGAGCTTCGTTGTATCGTTGTGTTCTTTGCTTAGAAATTGAATTAATTTGGAGTCGCTTACCTAACAACAGCTTTAGGAAAAGAGCATGTCAGAGAGATGTGCTGCCATCACCCTTTCAGAGGTCCGTGTGGTGTTGCGTCTTCTCTCCCTTTCCAGCTCCCCGGTGCGTTCTTTTCATGGTGACATGAAGCGGGAGGGCTGGGGTGGCTTTCCTGACCTGCTGTCCTTTGTTAGGGTCTAGGTGTTCTCAGCCAGTCCCTGCCAGGTGCCTCTTCGCCCGGGCACACACGCAAGTGTAGATGATGCTTCGACTGGGCACTTGTGTCCATTGGCTGCATGGCCCACAGCTGGGGAAATAAAGGCCAGATGTGCATGCCTAGGGCTTCTTGACTGGGGATTCTGCAGAGGCTGTCACTTTTGATTAGGGATCTGAGAGTCTCGTGACTGAGTACTCAGAAGGACTCAGGCACCCACGTATGTTTATTCAGTGACCGTTTTAACCATGGACGCCTGATCCCAGGCACCTGGGAGGAAAGGAGCCGGTTCATAGACCCTCAGACTTGTTCCACCTCCAGTCCAGTAGAGGTATCTCCTCGTGGCCTGTCCTGTCTCTGCTCGCTGCTGCCTTTCCCGGGACAGGGACGCTCAGTGTTCTGAGCCTATCCCAGGGATGAGGGGCTTCAGCTGCTGGCGAGCTTCTTTGCCTCCAGAGTGGCCCTCCCCTGCCTACCCCCCAACCCTCCATCCTGCTTCCAAAGATAGACCGTTCTATATTTGCAGGTACTTCTCTTCTCCAGAGTCTCTGTGATTCCAGAAAAACAGCGCCAGGTCCGCCACCCTGCGCCCCAGTTCCCAGACCGCCGCTGCCCCGTGTGTGCATGCTTGGATTAGAAGGCAAAACAAAACCCGCGAAGCTCAGCCGTTTTCATCCTAGTGCCATGTCAGCTAATTATCATTAGCCCATTGTCCCGGCAACCCAGGTGTTGAGACTCTTGTCTCTACCCTCTGGGTTTCCCAGAGCCGGAGCCACAGAGCCACATCTCAAGGGGAGTTGGGGGCCCTGAGTGTGCTTTTAAGCCTCTGGGCGCATATTGTCACGGGCCTCAGATGAAGGTCAGTGTGACCCATGTCCAGGCTGCCTGTCTAAATGCTGTGCACACAGTTGGGAGTGGGGGGCCGGTCTAGGGGCTTCCCTGCTGGTCCAGTGGCTCAGACCCTGCACTTCCACTGCAGGGGGCACAGGTTTGGCCCCGGGTTGCAGACCTAAGATGCAACATGCCATGCAGCGTGGTCAAAAAGAGAAAAACTGACAAACCATTTAAAAAGCCGCCCGGGTTGGTGAGTGGTTGTCCGGGCCGGGTGGCGGGGAGCCTGCCCCACACTGTCCCCATCCCTCAGGAGCTCATTTGCTGAGCCGTCTCCACTGTGTTAGGTAGCGTGGCTGTGAATCAAGGATGAACAATAGCCTGAAATAGGCTGTTTAGAAACAAAAACAAAAAAAGGCAAGGAACCGGTTCAGGAAGAGCAGCAGCTGAGGGCTGTGGTCCGACCCGGCAGCCTCTGGTCCTGGTGGCAGGGGTGGTCTTCTGGCAGGCGGGCCCCCACCCATCTGGTTCTGGAGAGAGAAACTGTGTGCTTTCTCTGCACACCTCTCTACCTGCTCTGTCAGGATAAGAAGAAGCGGCTCCGGTTTGTTCTCCCCACTTCCTCAATTTCACATGAAATGGTTTTGCTTTATGGCAGCGAGCGCTTCAGTAAGTGCCTGCCCGTGGGGCCTGGGCTGGGAGGTGGGCAAGATGAAAAACACAGTGCATGTCGGCTTCATCAGGATGTGAAACTGAGTGTGAACAGCGTGATTTATTAAAGACCACTGTCCGTGCCAGTTAAAGTGTGCACACGGCACACCCAGCAAACGACTGTTGCTCGGGATGGCAGGAAGGCCCTCCCGGGGCGGTCAGAGTCCCCCCCTTCCTTCCTCCCTGTCCCCCTGCTGGATGCCCTGTGGAGGCTCAGCCCACGACCAGGGTCAAATAACCACGGTTCTGACTGTGTTAACAAAAGCCCATCCAGGCTCTGGGAGCACGTGCCTCAGGGACCCCGGTCTGAATTAGCAGTTTCCGTGACAAAGGATGCAAACGTGTTCCTCCAGGCTTGTTGCCCCCATTACAAAGATGAAGAAACTGAGGAACTGCAGGAGAAGGGTGACCAAGCAAGTCAGTGACGATGATGCCTGAGAATACGAGCCTGCTGCCTCCCGCTTTCTGTCTCCTTCGCACCATGAGTAGAAGGATGAAGTGAGATTTGGAGGCAGAAGAGGTAAAGGCACCAGGCCGGGAAGCGGGGCTCTGTGTGAACCTCCCCCCAGCGTGGTCTGAGGCCAAGCACACCCAGAGCCACACAGCCCCGGGCTCTAAGTGTGACTTGGTGACCCCTTAGCTTTCAAACCTTAGCTTAGCAACCTTCAGAGTTGCTCTGCCTCTCTGAGCCTTGGTTTCCCTTTCCATGAAGTGGGGCTAACAGTACCTCCTGGAGAGGGTGGTTGTGAGGATGTGGCTTGCCTCCCACAAAGGCCCTGGTGACCTGTATTGCCCAGTGCTTGTCCGTACCCTTGCTCAGCGTGTGAGCCACCGGTGCAGAGTCAGCCCTGGGAGGAGTCCCCTGGAACTGGGGCCCAGAGGCTGGCTCTTGGATCAGCTGCGTCCATGTCACCAGGGATCCTGGTCGAAATGCAGATCTTAGGCCCGCCCAGGCGTCCTGGATCCCAGCCTCTGGGGGACAGGACCTTGCATTCTAACACGGCCTCCTGGTGATTCCAGTGTGGCTCACGTTTGAGAACCAGCCCTAGGATTTCACGCTTTAGTTTTGAACAAATTCGAACCATGTAGTTCTTTTTCATGAGAGGGTGTGAAAGAAGCAGTTGAGTGGTTTGTTTGTTTTTTTTTTTTTTTTTTGGAAAAACACCAAGGCCTCAAAAGCTGGGTTTGAGGCCCAGGTTTGTAAATTACATGAAGGTAAGAAATGGTTCCTCTGGCCCTAGGGTAGCAAGAGCCTGTCTTCAGGCCTCCTGTCCATATTCCCACAGGTTTAAAAGCAGACCTGGAAGCCTGGGCAGCTGTGGTCCTGCCGTGTGTCTTTCAGTCAGGTAGCCCGTGGACAGGGGAAGGCTCCTGCCCTGTAGATTTTTCAGATGACAGCTCTAAATTGAGCTGTGAGGGAGGGTCTGAAAGTGCAGGACCATTTGATGAACTGCTCCACAATCTCTCTAGGCTGGGACTACTGAAATAAAGCTACCAAAGCCCCTTATTACTTCTCCAACATCAAATGCTGTCAGGAGCGGGCTGTTTTAACGAAGACAGCACATAAAGTCCTTCTGAATAATTAATGAAATGACGGTGGTTGAAGCCAGTGGTTCAGAGAGTGCCCTGCTGCTTCTCAGATCCTGAGCCAGCCCCCTGGAACCCGTCTGATGTACGAGCTCGTTCTCAAAGGAAAAAGAGCACTCAGCCTCCCCTGTTCTCAGAGTAGAGAATGGCACCAAGGCAGACCAATATAAATACGTATACACACACAGACATATAGGGTGTGGGGCTGGCATTCAACATATCTAATGGATGGAAAGGCACAGGTACAAACCAGTCAGTTCAAAGAGATGGTGACCACATTTGAGTCAGTTGAACTGAGGTGGACGAGCCTAGAGCCTGTTATACAGAACAAAGTAAGTCGGAAAGAGAAAAACAAGTATCATTTAGTAACACGTATATATGGAATCTAGGAAAATGGTACTGATGAACAGAGACACAGACGTAGAGACCAGACTTGTGGACACAGTGAGGGAAGGAGAGGGCGTGATGAATTAAGAGAGTCTCATTGAAATATATATATGACCATGTGTAAAGTAGATGGCCAGGGGGAAGCTTCTTCATAACACAGGGAGCTCAGCCTGGTGCTCTGTGATGACCCAGAGGGGCGGGATGGGGAGGTGGGAGGGGGGGTCAAGAGGCAGAGGATGTATGTATACTTAGAGCTGATTTCACGTTGTATGGTGGAAACTAATACAACATTACAAAGAAATTATCCTTCAATTAAAAAAAGATGGTGACCAAGTGCTAGAGCAGTTCCTCGTGTCCCCTACAGAACCAGCCTTTACCCCTTTCAAAGTTATATCAGAGAACAGGTCCTGAGGGGACCCCGGGACCATGGCTTTTACTACCTAGTAGAGTAGCCCTTCTGACTGTTGACATAAGGTGCACAGTCTCTGTGATGCACAGCAACTGGGGTCAGTCCTGAGGGTACTGTCTGAGGCAGTGGGCAGGGTCAGTGAGAGGGAATATTTTCATTGGCCTCAAAATCCATCAGTCAGCACATCCTCTGTCTTCTGCAGCCTCTCTGAGAGTCACCTCTGCATTCCGTTTCTCTGTTGGATACCCTCCAAGCCTGCCTGCTCACAAAGGCCCCCTATGGAGGCTGAAGAACCTCAGTCTCACGTCTGTCTTCACCGGGATGGTGATGTGGGGTGCTACATGTGTGCCTGTATCCCAGGGGATGGGTGGACATGTCGGTGGTCCTCGCTGATCAGGGCCACCACATTTGTGTTCTGGGCTCCGGCCAAGGCTAGCCTGTCTGGGAGGTGAGAGCCATCTTCCTTTGTAGCGTGCTGCTCAAGATGGGAAACTCTTTTCCTTTTCTTAGAGTGGCTGAGAGTCAGTGGGTGACATTGCTGCTTCATGGGCCCAGAAAGTGAGAGTCTGTCTGTCCAGCTGTAGGGACCCAAGAGCCAAGCAGAGAGGGTAACGATGTTCCAAACCCCTCAGGAGAACTGTGACCCAGCAAGGTAATGACTGAGCATGGGATGAGCAGGAGGGGCATCAGGCAACAGGGTGTCAGAGCCTCTGGCTAGAGAACTTGCCTGAGTAGATGGAGGGAGGAAGCTCAGTTCAGTCCATTCGCTCAGTCGTGTCTGACTCTCTGCGACCCCGTGGACTGTAGCACGCCAGGCTTCCCTGTCCATCACCAACTCCCGGAGCTTGCTTAAACTCATGTGCATTGAATCAGGAATGCCATCCAGCCATCTCATCTTCTGTCGTCTCCTTCTCCTCCTGCCTTCAATCATTCCCGTATCAGGGTCTTTTCCAAGGAGTCAGCTCTTCACATCAGGTGGCCAAAGGATTGGAGTTTCAGCTTCAGCATCAGTTCTTCCAGTGACTATTCAGGACTGATTTTCTCTAGGATGGACGGTTGGATCTCCTTGCAGTCCAAAGGACTCTCAAGAGTCTTCTCCAACACCACTTCAAAAACATCAATTCTTTGGCACTCAGGTTTCTTCACCGTCCAACTGTCACATCCATACATGACTACTGGAAAAACCATAGCTTTGACTAGACAGACCTTTGTTGGCAAAGTAATGTCTCTGCTTTTTAATATGCTGTCTAGGTTGGTCATAGCTTTTCTTCCAAGGAGCAAGCATCTTTTAATTTCATGGCTGACCTGAACTGAACTGAAATGATAGATAATTGTAGATAAAGCTAAAGGACAGATGCAGGTCCTTCAAACTGTTCTCCAAGCAGGATTCAACTGGACCACCTAGGCTTGGGTTGTGGTCTCTGGACCCTTTTGAGGCAATAGAGCTTCAGTCAAGAATATTAGTATAGGTTAGTAGTTTCTATCTCCTAGTGTTGTGCGAATTTACTAAGATTGTGTATTCTTTGTAAACTGTATAGCAGATTGCATATTCTTTGTAAACTGCTCACGTGTGGACAGAGGTTAGGGCTCTGGTTGACTGGAAGGAAAGATGAGAAGAAGGCACCATGCAGTTTGTTCATCTTCTGCTCACCAGCCAACTTCTTCTAAAACTGGTCAAGAGTGGGGTGTGGGCTTTGAAAAGACCTCGTTAGAGGTTGCCCAGTCTGACAGCAGAGCGAGCCTTTGATGGGGTAAGGGATAGCTCACCCACAACTCAGCAGCTCCGCTAACTCCTCTCCCATTAGGAAGGATTGATTTCCTCCCCAGGTTAGAGGTTTGTGCTGATTCAGCAGCTGGATGACTCTGCATGGATCAGAGAGTTTCTCTGGTCATCTTTCCCAGAGGGCCCAGTAGAAGAAAGAATGATTAGGGCAGCCCAGTGTTCAGTGTGGCAAGTTCTTCTGTTCCCGGGTAGGTGAGGGAATGAAGACTCAGCGTCGTGTAAAAATGAATTGCATCTTCCTACTGTTTGAATTTGAATACCGTGGGGCATAGATAGCCTGGGACATCGCAGCATAGCACTGCAAGTCTGATTTGCTGATGTTCCAAAAACACCTTTAGAAGGGCAGAACTTTACTGAGAGCTAATTTATGCACAATAAAATATACCCATTTAATGTACTTTCCAGTTGTATATACACTGAAAAGCAGTCCCATAATCAAGATGCACAGCATCTTTATGATCCCAAAGATTTCTAGAGCCCCTTGGTAATCTGTTTCTCCCTCTGCTCCAGCCACAGGTGACCACCGACATGCTTTTTGTTACTATAAATAAGTTTGCATTTCATACAAATGGAATAATACAGCGTGTATTGTTTTGTTGATGTCTTTCACTCAGGAAACATTTTTTATTGTGGTAAATAATATATAACATAAAAGTTACCACTTTAGTAATCTTTAGTCTCCCGTTCAGGGGTACACACACATCGGTATGCAGCCACCATCCCTATTCGGAACAGATTCCCCCCGCAAAACTAACACTCGGTAACCACTTAACACCAACGCCCCTCTCCTCTCAACCCCTGGCAACCACCATTGAATTATTTGTCTCTGTCAATTTGACTACTCTAGGTACCTCAGATAAGAGGAAATCTTGCAGTGTTTGTCCCTTTGTGCCTGGCTTATTCGTTTAGCATGTCTTCAAGGTTCGTCCATGTTGTAGCATGTGTCAGAATTCCCTTTTTAAAGCTGATTAATATTCCATTATATACATAGACCGCATTTTGTACGTCCATTCATCTCTCAGTAGATACCGGGGTTGCTTCTACCTTTGTGCGGTTGTGAACTTGGGTGTAGAAACATCTCTTCTAGTTCTTGCTTTGAATTATTTTGGGTATGTGTGTGGTAATTCCATGTTTGACTTCTGGGGGAACCTCCATACTCTTTTCCATAGTGGCTGTAACAATCTACAATGCTACTTTTTAAACAAAGTTTTGCCTTAGACCTGCTCTTGTTCTGAGGATCCCTTTAGGTTCCAGCAAACCAATTAGACATATTCTTTGACTTCCCATTGCCCTGCCTAATAACGGTCTTTTCCTTCAGTATCCCGAGTCTCTTCCTTTCCAGTCCTTTCATACTGATGTAATTGCTCAGAGAATGGCTCAGCCTTAATAACCTCAAGTGAAATTGCATGGGTCGCTTTCTATTAGCTATAGCCATTCCCCTCTGTGTCCTACCTGTCTCTCGTTAGCTGTAGTTATTATACAACCCACCAGGATCCTGTGAACAGTATCAGCATACAGCCGCCCACATCCTGTTAACTCCATCTATTATGCACCTACCTTGGTCCTCTTCATTGAACCTGTTGTGCTGTACATCCTGCTTGTACGCATGTAGCTGTACCTGTTAAATAATCTGGCCTATTCACTATCCCCCAGTCTTCTGCAACCACCATCTGACATTCTGTTCATAACATCTTCCATGCTGACTCACCGTTCACTTGTTAAGTCCAGGTATTGAAAGCCCACCAGGAAACTGCATGCATCATTGATTCTGGGGGGCTAGCTCTTGTGAATGTACAGTGTGTGCAGGGGGCCTTGGTGTAGGATCTTTTCCTTTGAGCAGTACGGTACAGCTCACCAGTCATCTTAATGGGTGGGGGGAGAGAGAGAGTGCGTTTGAGGATGTAGGGATAAGGGAGTTTTCCAGACACATAGGATTGGAAAGCCTGGTAAGTAGGGACAACGTGGAAGAAGACTACTTACTGGGGAAAGGTGACAGGGAGAGAGGACTGCAGGGTGACGTCAGTGTTCCCTTGGCGGGACAGAACCCTTTTTGATGCCATATTTTTCATTAATGGTTGACAAGTCCAATGACTGTGCAGCATAGCAACCCTTGGCATGTTGCTGGAATGACCACCCACCCCAGGTTCTCTTCAGTTTTGTGATCCTGTGCTTATCTGCCCCCTCACACCCCCTACACTTGGGTCAGACCTGCCTGGTTAGCAGCTGCTGCAGGTGAAGACCTCATTCCTTCGGGTGACCACAGAGGAAGACATTCCGTCTAGACCAGGGCCAGGCCCACAGCAGGTGCCTGCCAAGTGTTGGTTGGACGCGGTGGGAGGGTGACGTGTGGAATGTCTTTCCCTTGTCATCACTGATCTTAACTCCTGAGGTCAGGAAAAGAGAATGGGTTCTTGGCAGCTGTCTGGCACACGCTGGGGTTACTGTCTGTAGGCACACACGTGTGATAAAAAGACCAATGAGCCGTGTGGACATAAGAGTGTTCTCAGGTAATCCTTGCCTTTCTGAAACACATTTTTAAAACGCTACCAAACCTGGGATCTTCTTTTACTCCACACGCCTTGCTGTATTTGGGGCCTCCCATTGTGTGGATGGAGAAGCTGAGGTCGTGCTGGGGTCTCCGAGCTGCTGCTGTCTCGCTGCCTCTCTGCATGGCGTGCAGTGACACGAGGGAGAATTTCCAGGGCCCAGCAGTGGTCCAGACTGCACTCACCTCTGATCAGGGCTCCCTGCACTTATGTGTGCTGGGCGGAAGCTTCCAGGGGGATGTCCCTTGACAGCCATAGGGCCGAGCACAGCTGTGCATCAGTGACCACAGCCCAGCTTTGTGCAAATGAAACATCTTTGTTCTCCCACCCCTGCAGCTAGTCTCTGGGCCCCGTGTTTACTAAACACCTACGGATGCCTCGCCCTACACACAGGTGAAGTCCGGGTCTGCCTTCTGTACCCCAAGCCCCCTCGCCTCTTCCTGCTCCCTAGGGTTACTGAGGACCAGGTGTCACAGGGCCCCTGGCATCCGGGTCTGAGCTACGGAGGTGACAGATCCGAGGGCCTCCAAGCAGGATGGGTCCACCTTGAAGCTGAAAAAAAAAGTACCTGGTTGTCCTGGGCTTCTGTGTGCTTATGGATGGTACGTGATTCAATGGTCAATGTATATTTTGAGATTTACTATGGGTCTCGTGGACTTTTCACCTTTTTTGGTTATTAAATGCTTTAGTCTTCTAAATACATATTCTTCAAAAGCGTGTCCTATTTCTAAACATAATTTGCGTGTGTGATAGGGCACCCCTCATTTTATGATGACCCCAGTGGGGATGTAGGGGTCAGTTTGCTGCTGTTCCAGTTTGAACACCATGAGGTGATCTAGGAGACAGGTGTCTTAATGCTTAAACTGAGGCCCGTGCTGTTTCTTAAGCTGTCTTCTCCGAAGGGGACGGTGTGCCCCGGTGGGAGGTCCTGGCCCAGGCACGTCTAACTGCTCTTCCACCTCTGTCGGAGGTCCTGGCCCAGGCGCATCTAACTGCTCTTCCTCTCTGTCGTCCCTCTGCAGGCTGGCCGTGGGTGACCCTGTCTGTCCTGGGACTCCTGTACTGCTACTCCCACGTGGGCATCGCCTGGGCCCACACATACTCTGTTAACTAGTGGCGCCGGGCCCAGGTCAGCCCTTGTCCTTGGTTTCCAGGGCACGTGGTGCTCCTCCCTCACCTCGAACCTCAAGGTAACCTCCAAGGGACCTGCTCATCTTCTGTTGAAGTTACCTCCCTCCCAGACTGGAAACTTGAGCTCTCGTAACTTTAGAAACTTAAGAGATCCTCTTCCCAGCCTCCTCCTCTGCCCACAGAGTAAGCTGGACCCCAAGCAGTAAAATGTCTTGCCTAGCTGTAGATGGTGACGTTGTGGTTCAGACCCTGGGTTCTTTCTCCTTTACCAACAATTATATGCAATAGATGTTTCTTGATTGAGGCATATAAATTCTGATTAGTGATAGGCCTGTCTTCCAGTGGGGTGTTTCCAAAACACGTTGGGTCAGTGGCATTTAAGCAACCCCCTCCCTGCTTCCTGTAGTGCAGCTTGTAGAACCAGCACTGAGGGTAGCATCCCATTTTAGCTCCTCGGAAGGGGCATGACAATGCCACAGCTGTGTTGCTAACTACTGGGTCAAAGGAGATCGAATATAGATGTCAGTACCCAAGGAGGGCTGTTACTTGAGTTCATCATTCATCAGGGTGATCTCCATTTGGTTGCTTGTTCCCTAGATTTGCAGGGAAGTATAAACAGAGTAGTTCCTCTGCCTGACAGTTAATTATTTCCCAGTAAAGAAGTATAATTAAAAAAAAGGGATAGAGTGTGACAGACAGGCGCTATGGGGCAAGTCAAAGAGGGTAAAGGGGACTTCCTGTGGTCTCTCCTCTCTCCATGCAAGTCCCAGCCATCATCGTCCCCTGAGTGGTTCACACTCAATGGTTTATGTTGTTTGTTTCCAATAAAATGGAGCCCTTTCTATCATATAGATACTTCATATTTTTGTAAAATTGGCTTGAATATTTTTTGAAGAAAATGTTGAAAGTCAAAACACACTCAATTCTGAATCATTCACTCTTCTGGAAGGATGCTAAAGGGCCACTAGTGGTAGATAATTCAGAATATTTCCATTTGGCTTTGCTTTTTTTTCTTTTCTGAGGGGGTAGAGGGTAAGTGAAGCAGCTTTAAAATTTGAATCCATGGTGTACCCAATTATGGGAGAATAGAACAACATCTCAAGCATGTGAATTAATTGTCATTGAGTAAAATGCGCACACGGATCTGGTCTGTCCCCACTGTCTCCCGTTGGTCACTTGGTATTGTCCTTGTGTCCTGGCTGCGGTTATTAGCTCAATGAGATTTCAACTCTTGGAGTGCAGGACCTGTCATTTTGCTGGCGTCCTTTCTTCCCGGCTTCTCTGCTTGGAGGTTGAGTGGGGAGGGGGTAGGCACACACCGTGTTAGCTGCAGCAAAGGACAGAGGCTGGAGGAGGGCAGGCAGACTAGGGCAACAGCGGCCTTGGCAGCTGGCCTGATAATGGAGAAGGAGACACAGGTTGGCAAGTCCAGGTGCTGGGAAGTTTTCAGGATATGAGGTTGAGGAAGGGTAAGCAGTCAGATGAATGCAGTAGAGCTTCAGGGACTCTTAACACTAATTCAAGATTTGTAATCAGCCAGAGGGCTTTTAGCTGAGGTTTATAGAGGAACAAAATCATGTGAAGATAATTGCAAGGAAATGTCTAATGTTTGGGGTTCCCAGGTGGCGAAGTGGTAAAGGATCCTTCTGCCAGTGCAGGAGAAGCTAAGAGACGTGTGTTCAACCCCGGGGTCGGGAAGGTCCTCTGGAGGAGGACGTGGCAACCCACTCCAGAATTCTTGCCTGGATAATCCCATGGACAGAGGAGCCTGGAGGGCTACAGTCCATGGGGTCCCAGAGAGTCAGACACAACCAAGCAACTAAACACACATATAAATATATACTATTTATATATTTATATACACACATATATTAGACATAGTGTGCATACATACTCAGTTGGGTCTGACTCTTTGGGACCCCAGGCAGTGTAGCCCGCCAGGCTCCTCTGTCCATGGGATTCTCCAGGCAAGAATACTGGAGTGGGCTGCCATTCTCTTCTCCAGGGAACCTTCCTGACCCAAGGATCGAACCCGGGTCTCCCTGCATTGCAGCAGACTCCTTGCCATTTAAGCTATAGGGAAGTCCTTATAAATATAAATAATGCAAAATACTTTCAACTCTTTGGAGATGCCATAGGCTTATTTACTCACGAAACTATAGTGGAAGAAGAAGTGAATATATTTGAAAGTAATAAACCTGAATTTCTTTTAAGCTATTATATGATTGAGTGGTTCTCAGGAATGAGTACATGATTATTGTGTTCAGCTGTATGTTTGAGGCCTAATTAACCAATATGTGAATAACCATCCAGGACCACTGTTATCTTAACCTCTTGCTTTTCTCCCACTGTAATATGAAAAGGATAATGTCTGTTTCCATGCATACGGACTCAAATTCTTGGAGTTGCTTTAAATCAAGGATTCCTGAGGTGTCTGAGCGGACAGAGCAGTTCCAGCTGAAGAACATCTGACGTGTCCCTTTCCATACTTATCAGCCCTGGGCAACTTCAAGCACAGGACAGGGACAGGTCCCAAGGTCACTTCTAGCCCCAGGATCCTCTGAGTCCAGCCTAGTTCTGAGGGCACACCGGAGCGCTCCAGGCATGATTGCCATGATGATTTCCCAGGAAGCAAGGAAAACATCTGAAGGACAGCCAAATGTTGGTCATCTTGACTAATTCCTGGGACGATGCAAGAAGACAGAAGAGTATTTTGTTGTTTTCTCAGATTAATTTATTTGAAAAGTGACAGCAGAAGCCCTTTGTTCTTTAATATTAAGACTGTAGACTTAGAAAATAATCGTATATATAAAGTGGTATTATCTATATATTGGGAGAATGGTAATTTAGTGGGAGGGGGTTTCCCCTTAGAAAAAGCGCCTACTCATTGCTTCTTTATTTAAACTAATATAATGATTGACGAAGTAGTATAAGAAATTAACCACAGTATAATGAATTTCTTTTCTAGTAAATGTCCCAGAACATGTCCATACAGAAAGGCCAGCTACTGAGAAGCCAGATTATCTCGATGGTACTGGCCTTGCTCAGTGCATGTTGAGATGCCTCTCTGAAGCCTTTCTTCATTGAAATTGTTCTATTAAGCCAGCAAAATTCCTCTTTATTTTAAATCATTGAAACCCATTTGGCATCCAAAATGTAACATCTATTAACTTGGCTCTGTGTTACTTAGTCCTTGTGACTAATTATAAAAACCGTATTTATAGAGAAAGATGTTTTTCACCATTGAGGCGATCTAAAGAGTACAATATTTAGTGCTTTATTAGGTGAGACTTTTGAAATAAACATCGGTCATTTGGAACTTTAAAAAAGCCATCAGTCTTAGTTTTATTATGCTTCCCTGCAATGTAAAAATATATATATATATATATATATATATGTACGGTGTGTAGAAAGTCACTAAAAATACCGGATTTATACTGCAGCCCAGTGAAATCAAGCAGAGGCCTGAATGTGGCTTATAGATCACAAATTCCTCACCCCTGAGGTAAGTTCTACCGTCTTATCAAAAGAAAAGTGCCGTTTGAGAAATGTGATCCATGGATACGAAGTAAGGACTCCTGTTGGCAGTATTGTGTATTGTGGAGGATCGTGCTGTGAGCAGGAGGCAGTACCTGTGAAAACCACAGCAGAGCTGAATCGGTGCTGAGGTGCAGCGCTGCTGTAGGGACAAGCAGTTCTCTACCTTCATGAGCCCATCAGTGACGAAAGCACAGGTCAGAACTCATATTGTTGGCACTGAGTCTTTCCAGAAAGACTCAGGTTTTTGACTATGTTTTAAAAGGCAGCAAAGCACGCATATACAGTTTGCAATCCAAACTGTTCAGGATTAAAACGTTCAGATCTAGGTGGGAGGGCAGCTTCAGCTCCTGTTCAGTCAGTGTGCTGTACCACAGTTTCCCAGCAATGCCAGGTTTGCAAGGCATCTCTGTACATCTCATAGTATTGATAGCTCTGTTTCAAGATCATATGGCAAAGCACCTTCACAACCATTGTCTCACTGTGCAGAACCCTGGCACACAAGCTTGGTGAATGTAGATTTTTAAAAGTCTCCAAAAACCACAGTCATGGGTACTATTCAAAGTAGAGGTCCCCAGGCTCTTGAAAAGGTCTATGAAAGTACCACCTAGTTCTGTTATCTTAGGTCTGAACACCTAATTCAGTGCCTGGAAGTTTATACAAGGAAAGGCAAAAGCAATCATGTATGATCATTATAAAATAGTTTATTTACCATAATAAATAAAATTAAACTTTTTTTTTTCTTTTTACAAATATCACTTGTGCTTATTTAAAAATGTTGAGAAGGGAATATCAGCGGTGGGGCCACCCGTTCCTCTTCACGTCCCGGGTTGCTGTCATACAACGGAGTTTTGGCAGCGTCCTCCGCTGACCACAAAAATAGTATCAGCTCATTTGCACTTCTGTTGATTCATGCTCCTTTGGACTAAATGACAGATGCAAAGGAAGAAGAGAAACCCAGTGGAGGATTTGGCAGGACTCAATGGCAAGAGTGTTAATACAAGGAGGAGTCCCAAAATGACGAACTGCTCGTGAGTAGAAGTGTCCTCAAAGGACTGGCGAAATGTGGGACAGTCTCCGACAGATGCAGAAACAGTGTCTGAATAGTGAGAATACATTCATGGGGGAGGGAGTGGGGGGGTGCATCTCTCTTCATATAAAAGCAGTTCATATCCTGATACAAGATCCGTGAACGTCTCCTGGAACGACTAGTGGATCTGTTGGCTGACTCCAAAGTCACAGGTATAAAGACAGTGGCTCCAGGAGACGTTTCCTGGCGGGTAGGCGGGGAGGGCACCCACCGGTCTGGCACCTGCGGGGTAGTCAAGTCCAGTTCTAGAGGTTCCAGGATAAGTCCAATAGGCTCACGTGAGAATGAAGTTTCACCTGAAACTACGCTGGAGGCACAGTCAGTTAAAACATCGCAACGTGAGCACTCTGGGTGCTGTCTCTGACGGCTGCGGTGCGTGCTGGGAGGACGCTGAAATCTCATCCAGTGAGAGGGCACGAGAGCTGGTGAAGGTCATTTTTATTGGTGTGAGCGAGAAGGCAGTGCAATGATGGAGTGCCGGAGGAGAGGCTGTGTGGGGGCCTGAGCGGGCCCTCGGGTCTCTAAGTAACTACGTGAGGAGGAGGGAGAGGGAAAAATTGTCGGCAGCGCCATCACAGTTGGAGTTCCATTCAAGGGTCTTAAGGCTAAACATCTTGAGCGCAAAATACTATACAGTCTGTTCATCAAACACGCATCGACTCTGTGTCCGCCAGGGCTCCTGAAATTTCCCAGAGGGTGTCTGTGCCATCTGGTGGTGAATGCAGCAAGGGTTTCTGACGCTCATTCCTGCACCTGCCTGGGGCTTCTAAGGCCTTCATTTCCCCCCCACCCAGGCTTGGATGCAAAGTTTAACACCTGGCTTAACACTTTCACCTTCCACTTACCATCTAGGAGAGGAAGGTTGCTGGATGAAGTGGTGTGATGGAGTGTGTCTTTACTCTGAGCTGGGCTAATGCCACTTCTGAAAAAGGATTCCAGGAAAGGGCCCTGCTGTTTGGCCATAGGACATGCTCTGTGGATGATCTAGAAGGCTGAGGGTAAAACAAGCCCAGGAATTGAATAACAGGAATTTGGAAAAAGCTTTGAAACACGTGGGCCCATGTTGCTGTGGCATTTTTGGAAGCCACTGGTTGCTGACTACTGGCTACAAACTCTGCACATGGAATATAAAGAAAGGTCTGGGAAAGAATCAAGCCAGAGGATGTGAAGGCTAGGGAGAGGTACGGGTGACGGTGGCACTACAATGATTGTGCACCAGACCAGGGCTTCTCAACCAGATGGCTGTGTCCCACTGCCTCCTACAGGAATCTCGTCCTACCCAGAGGAGGAGCCTTTGCAGGTATGTGGAACAGCAACGCTCATTTCTGGAGATGATGCCCTCCACCAAGAATGCGCATTCCATCTTGTTGACCATCTCAATTCACAGACTCAACCCTCAGCCCCCACCTCCGTCAGTGGGGAGGGAGGAGTACGGGCAGGACCTCCTTCTCCAAAGCGTGTCAAGGATACTCTCTGGGAAACAGAGCCTCCCTAGGAATGACACCCAAAGTAAGGAATTGACGATGTAAGAGATCAAGTAACCAGCAATTCCTGGGCAATGGTATAAAGACACCATGTCCCCTTCCCTCAAAAAGGAGAAAAACAGCTCAGGTAAGTCTACATCCATCCGCATACCTTTCCTACACTCCAAAGGTTGGGCCCAATATCCCAACAGCTTTTGTTTTCCCTAATCTCTCTTCAGCCACCAGATAATGGTTTAAAGTGGAAGGTTCAGCTGGTGGTATCTGAAGCTCATGGTCCTCACTTGGGAAGCCAGAGCAGCATCTGGGCAAAGGTAGGTAGTAAGCACAAAGCAGCCTGTGGCCAAGTGCATGGCATAAAACTAAAGGAAAGGTTTGGCTCATTTAAAAAAAAAATTTTTTTTTTTCCCAGAGAGAATCATTATAGCAGAAATCCCACAAATCCTTAAAGGGAGAAGAGTAAAAGCATATACAGCCCTGCCTGTGTTGCTCTGTCACTCCCAGGGACATGGGTTGTAGGCCCTGTGGCCCTAAGATGAGTGGACCCAGGCTTCTCGCCATGAGCTCAGTTCGAATCCTAGGAGTTGATCAAGCAGTGCATTCATGAAGCTTTGTGTTTCTCTCCAATCAGGTCTGGACTTCAAAGCCTCACACACGAGCATCCTTGCCCCTCAGAGCCAGCTGGGGAGTCATTTCTTAAGAGACACCAGTGCCCCTTAGGCAGAGCTGGAGGGGAGGGCCCGCAGGGGCTTCTGAAGCTGGGTGTTAGGGTTGTCAGGGCCCTCGCCCTGCCTTTCCTGCTGGCTCAGATGGTAAAGAATCTGCCTGCAATGCAGGAGACCTGGGTTCAATCCCTGGTGGCAACCTACTCCAGTACTCTTGCCTCGAGAATCCCATGGACAGAGGAGCCTGGTGGGCTACAGTCCGTGGGGTTGCAAAGAGTTGGGCACGACTGAGCGATGAACACTTTCACTTTTCCCCTGCCTTACATGTGGTAAGTCCTAAACTTGGGAAGCAGGTTGGGAGGCATGTTTAAGGAATGGCAAACTGGAATATTTCTGGAACAGCTGGCAGATGCGATTCCAGGTTTGGCTCCAAGGACTAGTTGGCAGCTTCTCAAAGAGGCTGAAAGCCCCACGGCTTACTCAGAATCATTAACAGTCATGACTCTTGGCCCTGGAGAATTTCACTTCCCCTTCTCTGTTTGCTGCCATCTGAGGCTGAATCCCATAATGTCTCAGCCTCAGGAAGCCTGGGGGCACCCAGGTAAACCTCTGGGGAGAAGCTGAACAAGTGTGCGTGGCCCCTGAGGAAGGGCCCTCACCTGGACCTCAGTCTCTGCTCCCCAGGGCAGTCTGTGCCAAGCCAGCAGCCAGGAGAGAACAGCCCAGGAACAACTTAGGTCCAAGTCCTGGGTCAGGCCGTGGCCACTGAGCGGGACTGAAGGGGGAGGTAGGCCCACCCAGACAGGTGGCTTTCAGAAATGCTAGACATCTTTGGTAGGGCAGGTCCTGACCTGGCAGGTTCCCCTCAGTACTGCGGGAAATCACCGTTGGGATCTAGCCTCTATCTCTGCTGCAGAGCAGCGCCAGCAACGCACAGGACTGCCACAGGGCAACGCGTGCAAAAGGTGAGTGCCCTGGACGGTCCCATGCTCACGCACAGTCCAGATCCCCTGCCCTCCTAACTCCACTCTCTCCAAGCTGAGTTTTCTGAACTTCCAAACTTATCAATTCTTAGGGTCCCGATGATCCCGCTCTCCTTTCTTAGATGCCCCTGAAAGGAGCCCAAGCACAGGAACAGATGTGACCCCAGGTGACTAAGGCAGCACGGTGGCCTCTGAGTGTCCTAGTTTAGGGACGTGGATAGCCCGTAGCTGGCTCCATGATCATCGTTCTAAGCTCGGACGTTCCTCGCAGACCACAGCTCCACGGTCACCTCTCTGTCACTTGATATGACAATCTGGAAATACCTGCCTCTTTCTCTCTTCTCTCCTGAAGCAAGTACAGTCATAGACCTGCAGTCTCTTGGTTTCTCTCTAAGTCCTACTGACTTTCGTATGAGATAAAAAGATTAGCTTTAAAATAAGGCCAAGCATGGCTCCCGAGTGTCCTATAAATGAACCCATGCAGTGGACAAAATACAAACTTCTCTAGGGGCAGTCCCAGTGAGAATCATATAAACATTGCTCTTGTTACAATCACTTTACTGAGGTTTTGTGTGTGAGTATCTATGTGTCTGTTTTGCTAATAAAGCAAATCCGGACTCATCACCCTTCCTGCCGATGCCCTGTACCCTGAGGAATGCCACAGGAACACTTGGGAAGAGGTAAGAAAGAAAAGAAGCAAAGGGCCTGTGTGATGTGGCCAGTGGCATGGAGCCAGGCCAGAGATTCAGCTGGAGCCTACAGGGCCTTCCCCTTCTGTGCTCCCTTAGCAGCTAAGGGGCTGCAGATCACAGCCCAGAGGAGTCCCTGGCTCCCCACCGCCTGTCTCCAGTTCTTACACTTGGCTCATCTCTTTGGGGAAAGCAGACCTGAAGGTCCCTGGCTCTAAGTGTCTAGAGGAGGCACTCAAAGCCATCTCAGCTGCTTTTCAGCCTCAACTGTTAAGAGACAGGAAGTCAAGAAGCTCTGCCTCCCTGTCCCTCAAGCTCCCCTCGTCCCAAGCTTGTTACAAATGACGACGGTACAAAAATAGACGGTTACATCAGACATAGGCTGTCCAAGGACAGGGAACACTGGGAGCCGCCTGTGCCCACCGCAGTCTCTGGGGGTCTTGGCAGAGAAGCCCAGTGTGCTAACACACACGAGAGGTCCTTGCTGCTGACCCACCCATCCCCAGTGGCTGCTGTTTCTTTCCTGGTAGTTTTTACGTTGTTACAAATATGGCAGTAAGAAAAAAAAATGAAGGAAAATACCCTTTAGACGGCATGCCCCCCCCCTCCAAAACTGTGCAGAGAGAGTTCAGATGCAGCTCCCATCTTGCAGGGTGGGGGCGCACACCTCTCCCCGGATCTTTCCCCGGAGAGAGGGTGCTGAAGCGACTGGTCCCACTTGCGTTTTCTGTTGGGAAAAGCCCACTTTCAAAGTTGTAGGTCATGTAGGTGTGTGTGTGTGTGTGTGGTGGGGAGGTGGTGTCTAGGGCAGGATGGTAGGTTTTTGTTGTCTTGGACGTTTTCTTTCTTTTTTTCAACAGACCTCTCAGCTCGCTCCAAAAATGTCTCTCTCTGACTCTGGGGACTGGGGCCTCGATATTTCAAACAGCTCTTGAGGTGACTGAGAGGATCTTCTGGAAGTTAATATCCTGAGTATCTCAGAGAGCTGTTTCTCAATGTTCGCCATCTTGGTGTTCAAGGCCTTGATGTCCTCCTTGAGCTCGTGCTTCACCTCCAGGACGGTGGCCTGCAGCGTCTGCTCGGGGATGGGGTAGAAGGAGTGCTTGACCTCCGCCAAGATGGGGCTCCGGTCCTGGGGGCTTCTGGCCTCGCCCACGTTGTCCAGACGCAGGTCGCTCTTGGTGATGCCGCTGTCACACGAGTCCGTCTTCTTGAGTGTGGCCTCGCCGGCGGCCTTTGTCCTCTCGGGGAGCGTCTCCATGGACTCAGCCTTGGACACCTTGCTCCAGTCCTCGGCCTTCCCGCAGGCATCCTTGAAGCGGGCCCAGCCCTTGCGCTTGGAGCAGTCACCCCCGCCGGCCTTGGAGCCCAGGCCCTCGGCCCCGGGCGCCTGCAGCCTGGCCTGGTCCAGCCCCGCGGGGGCGGCGGTCGCCGGGAAGGCCACGGGCGTGGCGGGGCTCTCGCGGACTGTGACGACGCTGGCTTTCACCAGGCCATGGTGGCTGTGCTGGGTGAGGACGCTGCCCTTCTCCACGTCCAGGTCGTCCAGGTCTCGGCCGCCCCTCTCTGCAGCCAGTCTGGCCTCCTTCTGCTGGCGGAACCTCTGGAAGAGCCGCCGGACGGGGTGGTCAGGTGGCAAGATCAGGGGGGCCTCATTCTTCCGATTCATGCGCTCCTCTTCCTCCCGTTTCACATCACTGATCTTCCGGAACACGATCTGCAGGGAGACACAGCGACAAGCCCTGTTAACCCAGCTGTGGCGTGAGACCACCTGACCTGCCTCCTGAGAAACCTGTATGCAGGTCAAGAAGCAACAGTTAGAACCCGGCCTGGAACAATGGGCTGGTCCCCAGTTGGGAAAGAAGTACCTCAAGGCTGTATATTGTTACCCTGCTTATTTAACTTATATGCAGAGTACATCATGAGAAACGCTGGGCTGGATGAAGCACAAACTGGAATCAAGATTGCTGAGAGAAATATCAATAACCTCAGATATGCAGAAGACACCACCCTTGTGGCAGAAAGTGAAGAACTAAAGAGCCTCTTGATGGAAGTGAAAGAGGAGAGTGAAAAAGTTGGCTTAAAGTGCAACATTCAAAAAACAAAGATCATGGCATCCAGTCCCATCACTTCATAGCAAATAGATGGGGAAACAATGGAAAGAGTGAGAGACTTTATTTTCTTGGGCTCCAGAATAACTGCAGATGGTGATTGCAGCCATGAAATTAAACAACGCTTACTCGTTGGAAGAAAAGTTATGACCAACCTAGATAGCATACTAAAAAGCAGAGACATCACTGCTGACAAAGGTCCATCTGGTCAAAGCTGTGGTTTTGCTAGGAATCATGTATGGATGTGAGAGTTGGACCATAAAGAAAGCTGAGTGCTAAAGAGTTGATGCTTTTATACTATGGTGCTGGAGAAGACTTTCAAGAGTCCCTTGAACAGCAAGGAGATCAAACCAGTCCATCCTAAAGGAAATCAGTCCTGAATATTCATTGGAAGGACTGATGCTGAAGCTCCAATACTTTGACCACCTGATGTGAAGCACTGACTCATTGGGAAAGACTAAAGACAGGAGGAGAAGGGGACGACAGAGGATGAGATGGTTGGATGGCATCACCGACTCAATGGACATGAGTTTGAGCAAGCTCCAGGAG
Source organism: Antilocapra americana (assembly GCA_007570785.1). Taxonomy (NCBI): domain Eukaryota; kingdom Metazoa; phylum Chordata; class Mammalia; order Artiodactyla; family Antilocapridae; genus Antilocapra; species Antilocapra americana. The sequence goes on from ML663557.1 coordinate 714,641, forward strand.
ACAGTAATGGACAGGGAAGCCTGGCATGCTGCAGTCCATGGGGTCACAAACGGTCAGACAGGAATGGGCGACTGAACAACAGCACTGGTCCAGGCACCACTGATGGGGTAAGTCTGGATCTTCCCTAGCCAGACAGTCCTGCCAGCCCATAGGAATGCCTGATGTGTTGGGCATGGGAGGCCCATGCTGACTCCTGAACAGTGTAGATGGGGAGATAGGATGCCTCAGGGCAGGGGTGGCTGCTGTGCCTCACTCATCTCTCTGGGTATCCCTCTGAAGGCTCACCGAGCAGTGGGGAGAGGGCTTTAATAGTCTGGGAGCTGAATTGAATTGACACCCAGCTTTTCAGATTGCAGGGCTTCCTGAGCAGTTGTTTTCAAGTTTGTTGGAGATAGTAATCCTGCTGGGAGCTGAGGTGAGTCAGCACCCTCAACTGCCTCTTAGGGGTTGCATTTCAGGAGAGCCCAGCCCTGACCAGACCCAGGGGAGCGGGAGCCCCTCAGGGTCCCCATGACACAGGGATGGGGGACTACCTGGAGTCCTGCCAGCACAGAGGATGGGAGTGGCTTAAAAAAGAGCTTAGACTGGGGAGTAAATGTCCATTCTCAGTGGTTTGAGTAGATATAGAGACTGAGGTAGGAATCATAGCAAACTGTGGATAAACCAAAAGAGATTTTGGGTTTAATTGAATTTAGACATATGTCCCAAATCTGAAACACACAGAGAACAGTAGAAAGAAAACTCTGCCACTGACCGGCTGTGTGACCTTGGGCAAGTCACGTCCTTCCTTGGCTGGACCAGATCGACAGTTCTCAAATCTAGCTGCACTTCAGAACCACCTGAAGGAGGTGGTGGTCTCTACTGAGGGAGAATTCCCCGTGGCAGGGTCAGAAACTGGCATTTGCAGCAAGCTCCCAGGTGATGCTGACCAGGCTCTCAGAACCCCAGGGCTGACAACTGGTGGGCTCACTCTGCTGTCCTCTGTGTGTGTACCTGCTCACACATGAGTGTGGCCACTCTGTGCCCTCCTCCCCTCCTGTGTGATGCTGAGACTGAGCTAGGCGCAAAGTGGGGTCGTGGGAGAGGAGCAGGAAGGACCCCAGTGAGACGAATGAGCCCCTGGTCCCTGAAGGATGCCTGAAAAGTGGCTGCCTGGCAGGCTTTGCAGTCACTTCTGCCACCTTTTTCCTCTGACTGGACAAAAGGCTGGTTTGCTGTCTGGGGTGGAGGACACCAAGCCAAGCAAACATGTGCTGAGCACCTACTGTATGCAAGGCACATACCCATAACCACTCCCTGACAGGAAGGCCAGGCCTTTTTGCCCAGAGCTGGAGTCTGTGCTGGCACGGACTCAAGCCACTCAGAGGGACAGAGCGGCATGGAGCCAGGAGGAAGGCCCACCCGAATGTCCCTAAAGGCCCTGGTGACGCTGTTTTCCTCCTAGTTTCCTCAGCCACCAGCCCCCTCCACCAGTAGCCCTGCCTGGGTTTATGACAGAGCATAAAGCATGAAGATTAATGAACTTGACGACCATTTAAGAAACTGAAAACGCAGAAAAACAAGCTGGAGATGGAGCGAGATGACAAGGCTTTTTGAAAAGGCTGCTGCTCAACCCCCTCAGGATGGCCATTTCTGTTTCCTGTGGACTCAAATGCTACATTTTTTCTCTCAACAGCATCAGGAACATATGGTCCGTGCAGACGCGGAGTCTCAGAGGGTACGGGGCTCCCAGAGAGACCGAGGCCAGTCCAGGTCAGTAATCACTCCCTGAGCTAAGACTGTGCGCTGCACGCGCCTGGAGCTAGAAAGGAAAAAAGCTCAGTACTGCCGTTGAGGCAGATGCACAGCTGAAGTACAAGGGGCTGAGTTTCCCCGAGGAGGGTCGGGGGGCGCGGGGTGGGTGGAGTGGCGTCCAGTGTTGGGCAGCATGAGCACAAGGTTTGGATCCCAGACAGGCCTGGAGCATGGTCCTCAAGCTTCAGTTTCTTCATCTGTGAAAGCAGAGAACACTGCTGATTCCCTGGTGGCTCAGATGTAGGGAGTCTACCTGCAATGCAGGAGACTCAGGTCGGTAAGATCCCCTGGAGAAGGAAATGGCAACCCACTCCAGTACTGTTGCCTGGGAAAATCCCATGGACAGAGGAGCCGGGCAGACTACAGTCCTTGGGGGTCGCACAGAATCCAGCGTGACTGAGCAACTGATACTTAGTACACTTAGAATCATGAGGATAAAGTTGGATAATAGAAGAATCTTAAAAAGAGTTTCTGACATTCAGCAGTCGCTGAGTAAATGTATTATGTATCATTCTTTGTGGGGGCAACCCTTGAGATGATTCTAGAAGGATGAGTTGGAATTAGGAATAAAAGGTGAAACACTGGGCAGTGGTGTTCACATGGGAAGCAGCGCATGTACTGACACAGTGGTAGAAGGGCCACCCACCAGAGAGCCATGTCTTCGTGGCGGCAGTCCCAGTGGGAGGAGACGACTCTGTTCAATGTTGGACGATGTGCGCTCACTCTCATCAGCCTCACAGCAGCCCCAGCAGGTGGGGACAATCATCCTCATTATTTAAATGAAAAAAACCAAGGTTAGAAAGGGTAGTTGACCCCCTAAGGGCACTCAGAGAGTGGAGCTAAGACACAAACCCTGGCTTCTGAGCCCCCATCTGAACCCATGTTCTGAGTCGTTCAGCTAGAGACGTGCCTTGGTTTTAGGGAAAAGGATGATTTTCACTCTTATGGGTTGATTAACCCTATCCCTGCCCACCACGTCTCTACTCATTTCTCTTACTCTCTGTCCATCAGCACGTTCTCTAAAGAATTCAGGGACAGCACTGAAAAGCAGAGGGGTCTGGCCAAGGGGCAGGGAGAGACCATGAAGCTGAGGATCTCAAAGAATCTAAGAAGAGGACGAGTCACTAGGTCCATTAGAACCTATTAGTGTGTCCTTGACTTCATGTGGGAGCCAGGTTTGGGGTGGGTTAGGTGAGGACACAAGAGCTGAGTATCTTGCTTACTGGGAAAATCCTGCCTCCCTGGCGAGTGGTGAGGCCGCCGGTTACCCTCACCCTGCCTCCCTGGAGAGTGGTGAGGCCACCAGTTACCCTCAGGACATGGCACCAGGAGTGCAGACGTGCTGGTGGATTTTACCCACGAAGAATCTAGAGAGCAGTGGTCCTCTGGCATCAATCAAGAATGACCTTGTCAGACCCCTTAGTGACATCCCATGAGGACCGGCCTCATCTCTTTCACTCTTTTAAGGGCCTCCACTGACAGCAAGAGGGTCAGCAAAGTCTTCTGTTGCCAGACTAGGCTGGGTCTGTTCGTCTGTCTTCAGGAAGGCTCAGCGCCACCACGTGGAGACGCGCCCCTTGTTCGCTGCGTAGAGAGGGCACTAGTGTGTGGTCTCACTGGCCTCATGTGTTTCTCTGAGGTCACACTTGTCCTTCTCTTTCTCACTTTGTGAACTACAGGCACCAAAAGATACGTCTACCGGAACCTCACGATGTGATGTGGTTTGGGCTTAGGGTCTTGCAGATGTAATTAGGTAAGGATGTTGAGATGAGATCACTCGGCATCAGGGTGGGCCCTAAATCCAATGAGCATCCTTCCAAGAGACAGAAAAGAGAAGAAACAAAACAGAGCAAAAGGCGGCGTGAAGACAAAGGGAGACTTTGGAGTTTTGTTTTTAGCTACCTCACTTTGCCGACAGAGGTCCATCCAGTCAAAGTTACAGTTTTTCCAGTAGTCATGTATGGATGTGAGAGTTGGACCGTAAAGAAGGCTGAGTGCCAAAGAACTGATGCTTTTGAACTGCGGAGCTGGCGAAGACTCTTGAGAGCCCCCTGGGCAGCATGGAGATCAACCCTGACTATTCATTGGTAGGGCTGATGCTGAAGCTCTGATACTTGGGCCACCCCTGATGTGAAGAGCTGACTCGTTGGAAAAGACCCTGATGCTGGGAAAGATTAAGGGCAGGAGGAGAAGGGGCGACAGAAGATAAGATGGTTGGATGGCATCATCGACTTTATGGGCATGAGTTCGAACGAGCTCTAGGAAATAGTGTAGAAAAGGGAAGCCTGGCGTTCTACAGTCCATGAGGTCGCAAAGAGTTGGACACAACTAAGCAACAATTTAGCTACAAGCCAAGAAATGCTACAAGCCAGCCCCAGCAGCTAGGAGAGGCATGGAATGATTCTCACAGCCTCCAGGAGGAGCCAACCCTCCAGACACCTTGGTTTCAGGCTTCTGTCCTCCACACAGTGAGAGAATACATTTCTGTTGTTTTAAGCCACCCAGGTTGAGAGAATTTGTAATCACAGCCCTAAGACTTGGTTCCTATACAGCTGCTGCTGCTTCCCATCCCCTAAGGGTGGTCCTCCCCCAAAGCCCTGCCCTATTCTCTCTGTGCTCCGTGAGGTCTTTCTGCTTTTCCCACCTCACCTTCCTGCAGCTAAGAGCCAGCAGAGGTGCTGACAAGACTGGTACAAATGCCCTCCCTGCTGGGACCCTGAGGACATTTCTTGTTCTTTCTGGGCTTCAGTTGTCTATTGACAGAACTTCTTACTTTAAGCTGTGCTGCAGTGATGCAATGAAACGACATTTGTGAGAAACCTCTCCGTCCCTTCACATTCACAAGCGATGCTGTTTATTGCTCCAGCCCCTGTTTATTGCTCCAGCCCCAGCTCTAAACCTGAATCTTTCCACGCAGGGCCCGGCTGTATCATTGCCTCGTTGACCCCTCAGGCTCCATTCTCATAGCCGGAGCAGCCTCTCTTCCACCCATCTTTCCTCCATGGGAGCCAAGTCACCACTCAGGCAGGAGGAAATGGGAAGCTGGTCACGTGCCTCCCCATCAGATGCTCCAGTATTAAGCCAAGTGGACCAGCGTTCAGCCTCCAACGCGCCCTCAACAATGCCTCCCTCCTGCCTAGGGAAGCACTAATCGTGACCTGTGAAATGAAGTGAACACTACTGTTGCATAATTACCCAGGAAAACTTAAAAGTGGAAGATGCAGAGAACTAGGACAAAGAATCCTAAAATTTTTATGGAACCACAAAAGACCCCAAATTGTCAAAACAATCCTGAGGAAAAAGAACAAAGCTGAAGACATAACTCTTTCAGCCTTCATTCACACAATGCTACAAAGTCACAGTATCATAGTATTGGCACAAAAACAGATATACAGATCAATGGAACAGAACAGACAGCCCAGAAACAAACCCACACACCTACAGTCAGTCTACAAAAAGGAGGCAAGAATATGCAACAGAGAAAAGAGACTCTCCAGCAAGTGGTGTTGGGAAAGCTGGACAGCCACCTCTGAATTCAATGAAATTAGACCACTCCCTCACATCATATACAAAAATAAACTCAAAAAGGTTTAAAGACCTAAAGATAAGACATGACGTCATAAAATTCCTAGAAGAGAACATAGGCAAAACATTCTCAGGGTATAAATTTTAGCAATATTTTCTTAGATAAGTTTCCCAAGGCAAAAGAAATAAAAGCAAAAATAAACAACTGGGACCTAATGAAACTTAAAACCTTTTGCAGATTAAAGGAAACCAACAAAACGAAAAGACAACTTACATAATGGAACAGAATATTTGCAAATGAGGCAACCGGCAAGGGTATCATCTCACACCTGTCAGAATGGCTTCATCAAAAAGGCTACAAGGAATATATGTTGGAGAGGGTGTGGGGGAAAAGGGAACCCTACTACACTGTTAGTGGAATGTAAATTGGTGCGATCACTATTGAAAACAGTGTGGAGGTTCCTTTAAACAACTAAAAGCAGAACCGCTAGATGATCTGACAATCCAACTCGCAAACGTATATCCGGAGAAGACCATAATTTGAAAAAAATGCATGCACCCCAGTATTCACAGCAGCACTATTTACCACAGCCAATACTTGGAAACAACCCAAGAGCCCGTCAGAAGATGACTGGTTAAAAATATGTGGCATATAATATATACAGTGGAATATTATCCAGCCATAAAAAGAATGAGACATTTCTGTTTTCAGCAACATTGATGGACCTAGAGAATATCATATTCACTGAAGTCAGTCATAAAAAAACAAATATCTGATATCATTTATATGTGGAATCTAAAAATTGAAATGAATCTACATACAAAGCAAAAAGGGACTCACATAGGAAAGAAACTTATGGTTCCCAAAGGGGAAAGGAAGGTGGGTGAGGGATGAATTAGGAGTTTGGGTTAACAGACACAAACTATTATATATAAAATAGATAAGCGACAGGATTTACTGTATATATCACAAGGGGCTATACTCAATATCCTATAATAAGCAATAATGGAAAATAATCTGAAAAAACATAACTGAATCACTTTGCTGTGTATCTAGAGCTAACACAATCTTGTAAATCAACTACTTTTTTAAAGAAAAGAAGGTAGAAGATGACTTGTGACTTGCAAAAATCAAACCCACCACCACCATATACTCCTCTGCCTAAACATTTAGCTCACTCCCCATACTTCCTTCAACCAATACTCCTGCACAAACCTGCTCACCACAGCTCTGAAAAGTTGGGATCACATTTATCTCTACCCTAAGCATAGTCTTCTGAGCATTCTTTTTGCCCCTCACCTCAGACAGAGGGAAATGGAAAACAGCAGCAAAGGAAAGCCAAGGGTCAGGGGAGCCAGTGTGGGCACTGAAGGTTGACGTTTTTCTTTTTTTCTACTTTAAAATTTTTTATTTTATTTTGGAGTATAGTTGATTTCCTGTGTTGTGTTAGTTTCAAGTGTATACCACAGTGACTCAATTATGTGTGTGTGTGTGTATTCTTTTCTATTCTTTTTCACATTCTTTTCCCATCTAGGTCATTACAGAATATTGAGTAGAGTTCTTTGTGCCATACAGTAGGTCCTTGTTGGTTATTTTATATATAGTAGTGTGTACATGTTAATCCCATCCTCCTAATTTATCCCTCCCTCCCACCTTTCCCCTTTGGTAAGTTTGTTTTCTAAGTCCATAAGTCTGTTTGTTTTGAAATAAATAATTTCATTTCATTTTTTTACAAATAAGTGATACCATATGTGCTTAGTCACTCAGTTGTGTCCAACTCTGTGACCCCGTGGACTGTAGTCTGCCAGGCTCCTCTGTCCATGGGGATTCTCCAGGCAGGAATACTGGAGTGGGTTGCTATGTCCTCCTCCAGGGGATCTTCCCCACCCAGGGATCGGACCCAGGTCTCCACATTGCAGGTGGATTCCTTAGCGTCTGAGCCACGAGGGAAGCCCTCCTATCGGATGCTGTTTGTCTTTCTCTGTCTCAATTACGCAGGTTGACATTTCACTACCACCACTTTACATCTCATCAGCCTACCGTGTTTCCGCTCCCTTCCTCAGCTGAACCTTCAACACCAGTACCAACCAGGCTCTAAACAAAGGACCAGGTATTGGGCTAAGCACTTTGTTTGCGTCAGTGACGCGGACACGGAAGTCATTCACCCAGGCAAGCCTGCACCCGATGTACACCGGATATTCTCTGCAGTTTGTGCTTCCTACCGCCAAAAGAGGACAATAATTAAGAAAAGAGCCACCCATCTTCTGGTTGGTTGTAGTCTCTCAGTTTTTTCTGGGTTAAAGAATCTGATACAAAACACATGTTTGTATAGCTGTAATTCCACTCTTAAAAATAGTTGCTTTCTACCACACCAGACAGACAATAGAGAATTCTGACGACTTGTATGTTACTGAAGAGTTGGCTGTGACGTGAGTGTCACTGTGATCCGTGCCACCATGGGGCGTAGGACTGGGCTGCTGGGACGCTCATCGCTTCAGCCAGATCATCCCATCCCACACACAAAGCACTGGAGCAAATAATTTGATTCAAGCAATTGTCTAGTTTTGAAACATGGTGGTTCTGACAGTTGCACTGGTTTATTCTAGGGTTTGACTCCCCCAATTAGTAATTTTCTGTTGCACTGTAAAAATGCCCGTTTCTCATAGTAGGATGCTGACTCTAGAGCCATCGAATGCATGGGCCCAAGGGGTGCGCTCAGCTGCCATGGAAACCTGCCGGTCTACACTCCTTGAGAAAGTATCCACTACCGTCCCCTCACCTCTGAACTCCAGACATTCATTAGACCTGGTCTATGGAGTCAAGTCTCTCACGGCCTCGAGAGGGGGTGGTGAGAGCTGGTCTCAGAGACCCTCAGAACGAGGACCAGTTTCTCGTGGTGTTGCACCCGTGCCTTCTCACGAGCTCTCGGCAGGGCAGCCCTGAGCCAAGCGATGGGCCCCACCTGGAGTGCTAGTCCTGCTTGCCTCTGTCCCTGCAGGGGTGTCTCAGTGATGGGTCAGGATGCGGAGGAACGGGGAGCCCAGCTGGGAGAAACCCTGTATTCCCCAGAGGACCCTGCAGAAGCAAGAGTGCCTGGGTGGGCGTGGGGAGCAGGTGGCCTGCGCTGGAGATGGGCTCCTCGGAGGGGAAGGTAAGTGAGAGGGTTACTGGCTCCCTGAGCTTTTCCTTTGGAGGCCTGAGTCCCCTCACCTGTGGAATAGGGGGTACGAGTGTGGGAGGGGTGACTACAGGAGTCTCTTCCATTCTTTGCTGTGCTGCTTTACAGAGGGATCTCTCCCCAGGAGCTCCACTGCCTTCCTCAGCCAGGGCAGAGCTCTCCCTGCCAAAGTGTGGGTGCCATATCCCAGCTCCAGAGTCACAGCGGGCCCCGCACTGGCCACTGGAAATCGGAGCTGCACCCAGGAGGGAGCAGTCTGGGCTGTGCAGTAAGGCGAGCCCACCCGCCGGCTCAAGCAGCCTTGTCCGCAACACCATCAGCTGTGTGAGAGGCCAGCCCCCGAGTGTGTTCCCCCTTTTCTCACAGAATTCTCTTCCAGCGTGTACACAGAGCCAGCTCACCCTGTTACGAGTCACACCCTAGCCACAGCCAGCCGAGAACGAGCCGATCACCTTTCCTCTCTGAGCCTTGGTTTCCTCTCTTGGAAGCTGAGAATGGAATGCTGGCTTTGGCCCTCAGGCAGCACTGGCGTAAGGGAGACTACTGTACACACGAGCTCTATCACAGTTACTCCCACGTAACCTCCCAGCAGACTTCCCTGGTGGCTCAGTGGAAAAGAGACCACCTGCAACGCAGGAGATGTAGGTTCGATCCCTGGGTCGGGAAGATCCCCTGAAGAAGGAAATGGCAACTCGCTCCAGTATTCTTGCCTGGGAAATCCCATGGACAGGGGCACCTGGCGGGCTACACAGTCCATGGGGTCGCAAGAGTTGACTTAGCAACTAAACAACAAACCTCCCACTCCTTAGTCATTCCTTAAGCATCGGTGAGCCTTGCCCCAGGGGTCAGAAGAACCTTGCTATTTATGCAAAAAGCACAAAGGACAGCATGGTTTAAGGAGTGACTGGGGGACCGGGTTGGGCAACTGAAGGGAAGGAGGCCAGGGAGGAAGCTGTGATTCTGGCTAATGACAGATATGGAGGCAGTGACCCAGGAACACAGAGGAGACAGGTAAAATACAACATGGCCTGCTTCTAGACACACATGCCAGGTCATGATATAAGAGAAATGGACATGATCTGAAAACTGAGCTTCAACCTGGAACCCCACCTGCACCAGCCTCCCAAGGAGCATGTGCGGCACTGTGGGCGGCCCTTGGAAACACGCGGACCAACTTTCCTGCTGTCTCCCACCGTAGGAGGCCGTATGGAACCACCTGGATGCCAGGAGGCTACCCTTAGCCTTTCCACAGGGAGGGACACAGTGGCCCCATTCTTAGAAAAAATCATTAGAGGAAATCTTGGGGAGATCAATCTTTAACCTCCTCTCCCTTTTCATAAAAGCTCCATCCTGAAGCTAATATCCCAACTGTGAGACTCAGCGCCTTCGCTTTGACGGTACACTGTGGGAGGAAGCCCCTCTCCAGCATGGCGACTGACCAGGAGAGGCATGGAGTCACCTGTCTTCTTTTAAAAAATATCTATGAGAAATGGACAAATTCTTAGACACATACAGTCTTCTAAGACTGGCTCATGAAGAAATATAATCTGAGTAGACTGATTATTAGTAAGGAGACCGAGTTAGTGATCAACAAATTCACAACAAACAAAAAGTCCAGAACCAGATGACTTCACGGGTGAATTCTACAAATGTTCAAAGAAGATTGGATAGCTATCCTTCTCAAACATCTCCAGAAAGTTTTACTAGGTCATCATTACACTGATAACCAAAAATCAGAGAAGGATACCACACAACAGGAAAATTACAGGCCAACATCCCTAATGAACATACACGCAAAAATCCTCAACAAAATATTAGCACACTGAATTCAATAGTGCATTAAAAGGATCATACACCATGATCAAGTGGGATTTATCCCAAAGATGTAAGGATGGTTAAACATTCACAAATCAGTGGATATACAGTGTGATATGCAACATTAAAATGAAAAGTAAAACTCAGACGATTATCTCAATAGATGCAGAAAAAGCATTTTGAAAAATTCAATATCCATTTATGATAAAAACTCTCAGCAAGCTTTATACATGGGACATACTACCACATAATAAAGGCCATATATGACAAGCCCATAGCTAACATTGTACTCAAAAGTGAAAAGCTGGAAATTTTTCCCTTAGGATCAGAAAGAAGACAAGGAAGCCCAATTTTGCCATCTCTATTCAACATAGCATTGGAAGTCATAACCAGAGCAGTTAGGATTAAAAAAGGCATCCACAGTAGAAAAGAAAAGGTAAAACTGTTACTATTTGTGTATAACATGGTTTTATATCTAAAAAACCCTAGTTCAGTTCAGTCGCTCAGTTGTGTCTGACTCTTTGCGACCCCATGGACTGCAGCATGCCAGGCCTCCCTGTGTATCACCAACTCCCAGAGTTTACTCAAACTCATGCTCATCGAGTTGGTGATGCCAACCAACTATCTCATCCTCTGTCGTCCCTTCTCCTCCCATCTTTAATCTTTCCCAGTGTCAGGGTCTTTTCCAGTGAGTCAGCTCTTCACATGAGGTGGCCAAAGTATTGAAGTTTCAGTTTCAACATCAGTCCTTCCAGTGAACATCCTTTAGGATGGACTGGTTGGATCTCCTTGCAGTCCAAGGGACTCTCAAGAGTCTTCTCCAATACCACGCTTCAAAAGCATCAATTCTTTGGCACTCAGCTTTCTTTATAGTCCAACTCTCACATCCATACATGACTACTAGAAAAATCCTAAGTATTTCATAAAAAAACTTAGAAATAATAAATTCGGTAAAGCTGCAGGATACAAAATCAACATATAAAAATCTGTTGTGTTTTTGGGACTCCCCTGGTGATCTGGTGGTTAAGATTCCATGCTTCTAATATAGGGGACATGGGTTTGATCCCTAGCTGGTCAGGAAACTAAGATTCTCACATACTGCATGACATGGCCAAAAAAAAAAATCGGTTGTGCTTTAATACACTAAAAATGAATTGCCATAAAGAGATATTAAGGAAATAATCTCCTTTACAATTACATCAAAAAGAATAAAATGCCTAGGAATAAATTTAACCAAAAAGATGAAAGACCTTACACTGAAAACTGTAAGACATTAATGAAAGAAATTGAAGAAGACACAAAGAAATGGAAAGATACACAATCATTATGGATTAGGAAGAATTGTAAAAATGTCCACATTACCCAAAGCCATCTACCCAAAAATTCGAGTGACATTTTTCACAGAAACAGATCAAAAAATCCTGAAATTTATATGAAACCACAGAAGATCTCAAATAGCCAAAGCAATCTTAAGAAAGAACAATATGGAAGCATCATGCTTCCTGATTTCAAACTATATTACAAAGCTAAGGTTAAAAAAATATATAGTATTAGCATAAAAAGAGGCACATAGATCAATGGAAAAGAATATAAAGCCCAGAAATAAACACACACATATGATTAATATATGACAAAGGACGCAAGGACACACAAGGGGGGAAGGAGAACCTCACCAATAAATAGTGTTAGTATCACCTCACACCAGTTAGAATGGCAATCATCAAAAAATAAACAAATGATAAATGCTGGAAAGGATGTGGAAAAAAGGGGACCCTCTCGCACTGTTGGTGGGAATGCAAACTAATACAGCCACTATGGAGAACAATATGTAGATTCCTTTAAAAACTAAGAATAAAATTACCATATGACCCAGCAATCCCAGTACTGGGCATGCCTTGAGAAAAACCACAATTCAAAAAGGCACATGTACCCCAATGTTCATTGCAGCACCATTTACATGGAAGCAACCTAGATGTCCATCAACAGATGAAGGAATAAAGAAGTTGCAGTACATATATGCAATTCTAGTGAGGTGGATGAACCTAGAGCCTGTTAAACAGAGTAAGGTAAGTCAGAAAGAGAGAAACTAATATCATATTAATGCTATATATGGACCCTAGAAAACATGGTACTGATGAATTTATTTGCAGTGGAGGAATGAAGATACGGATGTAGAGAATTTGTGGACACAACGGGGGAAGGACAGGGTGAGACACGTTGAGAAAGGAGCACTGACATAGATACACTACCCCGTGTGAAATGGGTAGCTAGTGGGAAGCTGCTGTGTAACACAGGGAGCCCAGCCTGGCACTCTGATGACCCAGAGGGGTGAGAGAGAGGCTCGAGAGGGAGGGGGATGTATATTATGTACACACACACGTGACTGATCCACGTTGTTGTACAGCAAAAACCAACGCAACATTGTAAGGTAATTATCCTCCAATTAAAAATAAATAAAGGGTGTTAGGAAAACTGGACAGCCGCATGCAAAAGAATGAAAGTGGATCGCTATGTTACACCACACACAAAAGTTAATTCGGAATGAATTAAACACTTGACCGTAAGAGCAGAAATCATGAGACTCCCAGAAAACACAGGCGGTAAGCTCCTTGACATCACACTCGGTAATCGTTCTTGGATCTGACTCAGAAGGCGATGGCCACAAAAGCAAAAATAACGCACGGGACTACATCAAACTGAGAAGCGTCTGCACAACAGAAGAAACAATCCACAAAATAGAGAGACAACCTGAAGATATTTGCAACTTATATATCCAATCCAATAAGGGGCTACTATCCAAGACATGTAAAGAACTCGTTTAACTTGACAACAAAACAACCCAATTAAAAGATAGGCGGAGGACTTGAGTAGACATTCTTTCTAAAGAAGACATACAGATGGCCCAGATGCACACGGACAGATGCTCAACACTGCTAACCATTAGACTGCATGTCAAAGATGCCACCTCACGCCCATCAGAATGGCTAGTTATAAGAAAGACAAGAAATAACAAGTGTCGAGCAGGACGTGGAGAAAAGGGAATCCTTGTGCTCCATCGGTGGGAATGTAAATTGCTGCAGACACTGCTGAAAACAATATGGAGACTCCTTGAAAAATTAAAACAGAGCTACCATATGGCTTAGCAATATAGACCCTAGCAATGGTATGGCCTAGCAAAAAATACCCTATCCATTTCTGGGTATTTATCCAAAGAAAATGAAGATGCTAATTTGAAAAGATACATGCACACTAGTGTTCAGAGCAGCATCACTTAACAATCGCCAAGATATGGAAGTAGCCTAAGTATCCACTGATGGGTGAATGCATAAATAATATGTGGGACACACACACAATGGAATACTACTCAGTCATTAAAAAAACAATGAAATCTTGCCATTTTTCAACAACATGGTTGGAACCTTGAGGGTATTATGCTAAATGAAATAAGTCAGACAGAGGAAAGCAAATACTGTATGATTTCACTTACATGTGGAATCTGAAAAACAAGACAAATGAACAATCAAGATAAAACTCACAGAAAAGAGAACAGATTTCTGGTTTCCAAGGGGGCAATATTGGTGAGTGGGTGAAACAGGTTAAGGGGATACAGATGCTAAGTTACAAAATAAATTAGTCATGGGGATATAATGTGCAGCATGGTGACTATAATCAATAATATTATATTGCAAATTTGTAAGTTGCTCTCATCACACACACCAAAAATGTCTGTAACTTTGTATGGTGACAGATGGTAACGAGACTTATTGTGGTGATAATTTCACAATGTATACAAATGTCAAATCTTCATGTTGTACAGCTGAAACTAATGGGATATTGTTTGTCAATTATACTTCAATTAAAAAAAGATAATTCCATTCAGTAATCTATGGGTTTTATTTAGTACCATCCCTCTATAAATCCCAATGGTGCTTTCAGACAAAGTAATGTACCCTAAAATTCATATGTGTTCTCAAGGCATTCTGAATAGCCAAAACTACCTTGAAAAAGGAAAACAAAGTTGGATCTCAGGGGTACATGAATGCTAAGTCTCTTCAGTCATATCTGACTCTGTGTGACCCCATGGACTGTCATCCGCCAGGCTCTTCTGTCCAATGGGATTCTCCAGGGAAGAATACTGGAGTGGGCTGCCATGCATCTTCCCAACCCAGGGATGGAACCCATGTCTCTTATGTCTCCTGCATTGGTAGGAAAGTTCTTTAGCACTAACATCACCTGGGAAGGCCTGGAGGTCTCATACTTTAATATAAAGTCTTACTACGGTGCTACAGTAATCAGAATAGTGTGGCACTGGCAGAAGGTCAGACTTATAGGACTACAAGTAGAATAGAGAATCCAGAAATAAACCCTCATCTACATAGTTAATTATTTTTGACATGCCTGCCAGTGCAGGAGATGTAAGAGACACAGGTTTAGCCCTGGGTCAGGAAGAGCCCCTGGAGGAGGGCATGCAACCCACTCCAGTATTCTTGCCCAGAGAATCCCATGGACAGAGGATCATGGCAGGTTAGTCCATAGTGTTACAAAGAGTTGAACACGACTGAATTAATCGAATAGTTAATTATTTTTGACAATCCTAGGAAGGACAGTCTTCATCAAATGATGCTCAGAGAAGTGGATATCCATATGCAAAACAATGAAGTCGAACCCCTTCCTTACACTGCATACAAAAATTAACTCAGAGGATCACAGATCTAAATGTAAGAGGTAAAGCTATAAAATTGTTTGAATTTTATGTTAGGAGAAAACATATAGAAAAATGTTCACAATATTGATTTGGCAATGATTTCTCAGCCATGAAACTGAAAGCATATGGAACAGAAGAAAAAAAATAGGTAAATTAGATTTCATCAAAATTAAATACTTTTGTGCCTCAAAGGATACAGTTGAGAGAATGAAAAGAGAATTCACAGAATGGGAGAAAATACTCCTAAGTCACATATCTGATAAGCATTTAATATCCACAATATATAAAGAATTCCTGTCACTCAACAAGAAAATGCAAGCCATCCAATTAAAAAAAAAAGCAATTAATCTCAAAAATATACAAGCAACTCCTGCAGCTCCATTCTAGGAAAATAAACGACCCAATCAAAAAGTGGGCCAAAGAACTTAACAGACATTTCTCCAAAGAAGACATAAAAATGGCTAACAAACACATGAAAAGATGCTCAACATCACTCATTATCAGAGAAATGCAAATCAAAACCACAATGAGATATCACTTTACACCACTCAGAATGGCTGCAATCCAAAAATCTACAAGTAATAAATGCTGGAGAGGATGTGGAGAAAAGGGAACCCTCTTACACTGTTGGTGGGATTGCAAACTAGTACAGCCACTATGGAAAACAGTGTGGAGGTTCCTTAAAAAACTGCAAATAGTCCTGCCATATGACCCAGCAATCCCACTGCTGGGCATATACACCGAGGAAACCAGAATTGAAAGAGCCACGTGTACCCCAATGTTCATCGCTGCACTGTTTACAATAGCCAGGACATGGAAGCAACCTAGATGCCCATCAACCGACGAATGGATAAGAAAGCTGTGGTACATATACACAATGGAATATTACTCAGCATTAAAAAAAAATTCATTTGAAGCAACTCTACTCAGATGGACGAAACTGGAGCCCATTATCCAGAGTGAAGTAAGCCAGAAGCAAAAACAACAATACAGTATATTAACGCATATATATGGAATTTAGAAAGACGGTAACGAGAACCCAGCATGCGAGACAGCAAAAGGAACGCAGATGTATAGAATAGACTCGTGGCCTCTGTGGATGAGGGAAAGGGTGGGATGATATGGGAGAATGGTATTGAAACATGTTAATTATCATATGTCTAATCAATAGCCGGCCCAGGATTGATGCTTGGGACTGGTGCAACGAGATTTCCCGGGGGAGGGAGGAGGGAGGGGGGTTCTGGAGGGGGAGCATATGTAAACCCATGGTGATATCATGTCATTGTTTGGCAAAACTAATAAAAATAAAAATTAAATTAAAAAAAAGAGAATGTAAAAAAAATAAAAAAGCAAATGACTTAGATATTTCTCAAAACATACAAATGGCCATGAGCATATGAAAAGATATTTAACAACATACAACATATGTCATGGAAAAAGCAAATGAAAATCATAATGAGATAACTTAGATATTTCTCAAAACATACAAATGGCCATGAGCATATGAAAAGATATTTAACAACATACAGCATATGTCATGGAAAAAGCAAATGAAAATCATAATGAGATACCACCTCATATCCTTTAGGATGTGCTGTGCTCTGCTTAGTTGCTCAGTCATGTCTGACTCTGCAACCCCATGAGTCATAACCCACCAGGCTCCTCTGTTCATGGGGATTCTCCAGGCAAGAATACCGGAGTGGGTTGCCATGCCCTCCCTCCAGGGGATTTCCAAACCCAGGGATCGAACCCAAGTCTCCCGCATTGCAGGTGGATTCTTTACTGTCTGAGCCACCAGGGAAGCCCAAGAATACTGGAGTGGGTTGCCATCCCTTCTCCAGGGAATCTTCCCAACCCAGGAATTGAACCAGAGTCTCCTGTGTTGCAGGCAGATTCTTTGCCAGCTGAGCCATGAGGGAAGCCCCTCCTTTAGGATCATTATTAACTTACAAAACAGAAAATAACTCGTTTTGACAAAGATGTGGAGAGACTCAAACTCATACATTGCTGCATCCTCTATGGAAAACCATCAGTTCCTCAAAAAGCTAACATAGAATTACTATGTAATCCAGCAGTTCCACTCCCAGATATTAATATAAACCAAGAGGGACTGAAAGCAAGCACTTGAACAGGTACACCAGTACTCAAATGCAGTATTATTCACTGTAGCCCAAAGGTGGAAATGACCCAAATGTCAATCAACAGATTAATGGATAAACAAAATGTGATATATGCATAAAATGGAATGCTATTCAATCATTAAAAAGAATGAAGTTCTGATCCTTCTAAAACATGGCTGAACCAAGAAGACACTATGCTAAGTGAGATTAGCTGGACACAAAAAGACAGACATCATATAATTCCACTTATAAGAAATACCTATCATAAATAAATTTATAGAGACAAAAAGTAGATTGGAGGCTACCAGGGCTGTGGGGAATGGGAGTTACTGCTTAATGGTTACTGAGTTTCTGTTTGGAATAATGAAGAATAATGGAAATAGATAATAGTAATTATTCATGTGCATGTAATTAATGGCACTGAATTAATTCCACTGAGATATCACCTCACTCTTGTCAAAATGGCTATTGTCAAAAAAAAAATCCATAAACAATAAATGCTGGAGAAGGTGTGGAGAGAAGGGAACCCATTGGTACACCCACTATGCAGAACAATATGGAAGTTCCTTAAAAAACTAAAAATAGAGCTACCACATAACCCTGCAGTCCCACTCCTGAGCAATGTCTGAAGAACATGCTCATGGTCTCAAAAGGATACAGGCACCCTAGTGTTCACTGCAGCACTGTTTACAATCGCCAAGACATGGAAGCAACATAAATGTCCATGAATGGATAAAGAGGAGGTGGTACATACATACAATGGATATTACTCAGTCAGCAAGAAGAATGAAATCATGCCATTTGCAGCAACATGAGTGGACCTAGAGATCATCATAGTGAGTGAAGTGAGTCAGACAGAAAAGCAGAAAGGTCTCAAGACCCCCCTTATATGCAAAATCTAAAAAGATATGATACAAATAAACTTGTTTACAAAACAGAAACAGACTCACAGACTTAGAAGGAACTCATGGTTACTGGAGTGAAGGATGGGGTGAGGGATAGTTAGGGGGTTTGGGATGGACAGGTACACTCTGCTCTATTTAAAATGGATAGCCAACAAGGACCTACTATGTAGCACAGGGAACTCTGCTCATGTGCTTGTCTGGACGGGAGGGGAGTTTGGGGGAGAATGGATACATGCATATTTATGACTGAGTCCCTTTGCTGTGTACCTGAATCTATCACAATATTGTTAATCAGCTGTACTCCAAAATAAGAAGTTTTTTAAAAACTGAAAGAAAAAATGTGTACGCATCCCACCCCTACCTTGAATTCCACCTCTCTTTGAGAACCAGTGCCCTAGCCTAGAATAAAGACATCCACTAGGAAACAGAGCAAGAATGCTCCAGGCATGTATTTTACATCCTTAATTAAAAGACGCTTACTCCTTGGAAGGAAACTTATGACCAACCTAGATAGTATATTTAAAAGCAGAGATATTACTTTACCAACAAAGGTCTGTCTAGTCAAGGCTATGGTTTTCCCAGTGGTCGTGTATGGATGCGTGAGTTGGACTGTAAAGAAAGCTGAGTGCAGAAGAATTGATGCTCTTGAACTGTGGTGTTGGAGAAGACTCTTGAGAGTCCTTTGGACTACAAGGAGATCCAACCACCCCATCCTAAAGAAGATCAGTCCTGGGTGTTCATTGGAAAGGCTGATGTTGAAGCTGAAGCTCCAGTACTTTGGCCACCTCATGCGAAGAGTTGATTCATTGGAAAAGACCCTGATGCTGGGAAGGCCTGGGGGCAGGAGGAGAAGGGGACGACTGAGGATGAGATGGCTGGATGGTATCACCGACTCGATCGACATGGGTTTGGGTGGACTCTGGGAGTTGGTGATGGACAGGGAGGCCTGGTGTGCTTCAGTTCATGGGATCACAAAGAGGCAGACACGACTGAGCGACTGGATTGAACTGAGCTGAGAGGTCTCACACATGTACATATTGACACACATATACTCAGGAGACAGGATGCCCCTGCTCGGTGCCTGCACACCAGCTGCACACTCAGAGCCCCTCACCCTCCCTGGCTACACCAGTCCTCTGACCCTCTGAGCTTCCCACCTGGGCACCAGGCGTCACTGTCCCCACTTCCCAGTCCCGAGTTCCATCCTGGGCAGAGGCCTGGGGAGCTGGGTCTGAAGACAAAAATAGGTCTGCTGGTGATTTCTGCTGCACTGCCTGAGCCCTCGGCCTGCAGGGTGTGTGCAGGAGGGGAGAAGAGCCACACCCCATCCCCCAGGTAGGGAGGAACTCTCAGCTGGAGGTCTGCGGCTGTAGGTGCCCTAGCATGCACTCCATCCTATGGATGGAATGGGGCCTGGGTCATTGAGCCCTTCTTCTGATGCCAGACAGGCTCCAGTGAATCACCCCTGGAGCTGGGCTGCCCCAACCTCGACCCCAGACCCTGGCAGAAGAGCAGCCTGAGGCCTTCCATGCTCAGGACTTTGTTTCTTAGGCTTCTCTGAATTCCTCGTGCTGCTTTTAAACCTCATGTTCTGTCTTACAGAGAGATGACATCCCCCACCCCCAAACCTCATTCCACAAGGAAATAGCTCTGATCAGTCATTCAAAAAAGGCTTCGCTGAATATGTGAGATGGTTGGACCCACCTTTAAAGAAAGCAGAGAGAGAGCCTTCCCCTTGGGAGCTGATGGTCCAGGGGCTTTCCTGGCCTGAGCGGATCTGAGGCAGCTGCACTTTACAGGGAGGATGAGAAAGAGTGAGAAGGGGGGCTGGGGGCTCCTCCCCGTGGTCCTGGAGGCAGACGAGACCCTGTGTGTCGACCCTACTCCCATGATCCAGAGAAGCCCACCTGACTCTCCTCCCCAACTGAGCGCCCCCAAGCCAAGCTCCGCTCAGAGCTCTGCAGACAAGTCCTGGGGTGACTCTTCCTCAGACGTCCCAGAACCAGGTGTATAGCATCCTTCCTTGGAGGTCTGGCAGCAGCGCGTGAAGCGCCCTCTCCAGAAACTGGCCTCCCAGGATTTGACACTGCCACATTTTCCTGCCCCCATCTCTGGGAAGGGGAGCTGCTGCTTCTAGTTGTTAATCTTTGAGCATCTTTGACATTTCGTTTTTGCTCTTTCACCAATTTCCTCATTCAAATCCTCTCAAAAAAATGAGTGCAGTTTCAAAAACAAACAGAAACCTAACTATATGCTGCTTTCAAGAGATGTGTTTTGAATATAATGATGTTACATAAAGATGAAAAGGATGGAAAGAGATATAATGTGTAAACAATAAAGTTGATGTGGTAATGACTAACATCAGATGAAAAGATGTTAAAGCAAGCAGTACTGAATCCGTGGACAGAGGAGCCTACAGTCCATGGGGTCGCATGACTTAGCAACTAAACCACCACCATTATCAAAGATAAATATTATATCCTTAGCGAAAAAGAAAAGGAAAAAATTTAGTGTCATTTTAATTTCTGTTTTCCTGATTGAACTGTCGTTGATGGGGGGTGGTAGTGGTGGGGAGCCCTGAAGGGAGAAAGTTCAAGTTGAAACCTCACAACATATGAGACAGAGGAACTTGAACCCCTACCTGGTGACCCACAGCCTCTGTTTGATTCACCCCAGGCTGCCAGTGGGGACTGGGGCAGGGACCTTGGGTAATGTCACATTTGTTGGCATCCTTGGCACTTTGTTTCTCTCTCTGGAGCCTTTGAGGGTGACAATCATTGATTGTCATCTTGACTCTCTCCTGGTTCTCTTGACTACAAAACAGGGTCCCCTCCCTCCCTCGGTGCTCAGTATATCCTCGTCACTGAGAGGATCTGCTCTTTCTAAAGCTTCTGGCGAACAGTGTACAACAAGGCCTGTGTGGGTAATGCAGAGGCAGATTTTCACCCAGTCTGTCTTTGGAGGAACCATCCCTTGGCCAGCTGTAGGACACATCCTTGGGTGAAGATGTGTGATTCACAGCTTCCTACTGAGCCAAGCCCAGTGCTAAGTCTTTACATGCCTTATCTTAACTTTCACCCACAAGCCATGAAGCTGGGACTATCATTGGCCCTCTTTCAAAGGTGAGGGGCTCGGGCTCAGAGAGGGTTAAGTCCTCTGCTGACACTTTACTCAGTCTGTGAACCCAGGACCAGAGCCCAAACTTGGTCACTGGAGCTGGGATCCCTGCAGATTCCAGAGTGAAGGCGCCTTGGGGAGGGCAGAGGCTCGTGTTCCTCTGCTCTGTAACATAGGCTGGGGCGGTCTCCAGAGAGCTGAGCACCTGGGGGGCTAGCGGGACTTCCCTGGTAGACTGGACACAAGAAACATGGCAGGATACCTACTTGCACCAGGCTTTGAGAATGTTCTGGGCTAAGCACCTAACCCCTGAGGATTAATGAGGTCATGATAAAGTAGGACCAATGTCAATTACCCAGACCCAGTACTGCCTGCTGCACTGGGACCCGGCTCCAGCCCTGGGGGCTTAAAAGTCAGTTCAGCCCTCAGGAGCATCCTTCTGCCTCTCCAGAAGGCCCTTTAGCCTAACGCGGACGTAGCGTGTGTTTTTCTCAGTCCCAGAGGACTCCTCATTCCTAGGGAGCAAATGCAATCATTTGTCTCCTAAACTGCACATTCGCACAGAATCACAGAATGCACGCTGGTGCTGCAGGTACTCACTGCCACGGGGCGGGGGCGCCCTCCTTCCTGCCCACAGATCTGTGCTGAGCTCAGGGACGAGCTTCTTGCTGAAGAGTCCTGGCCACACAATCTGCTAAATGCCATCTTTTCCAAGGACCTTCATTTTGCTCCCATCTGCCACACCACCGCACCAGGCAAGGCTGTTTCCGGTAGAGTAATGCCCATCAAGGCATCTGGGGTAGTAACATTTTAATTTTCAGGAAGCTGCTAATTAGGGGGCTTGTGGGGCATGTCAAGCGGTGACATCATTTCCATATCCTTTCCTCTGCATTTTCTTTCACACGATATCATCACAAGCCCATGGTGCACGGATAGTCTGCAGACTGTATTTCTCTCCTCCTTTTGATATCCAGATGGCAGAAGCTGGTCCTGAATCCCACGCAGGGTAGGAAGGCTGGTTTGTTGGGCTGCAGAACCTGGCCTTCAGTTCCTTCCGTTTCTCGACATCTCTCTGATGAAACTTTCACTGTAGGGACAACTTTTGGTGTTTGAGCTGACCCAGAAGCTGACTGTCTGGATAATTTGTCATTCCCATCTCACAGCTATATCAGCCCACAGACTTGAAGCAAGGATGCCTGCAGTATTCTTGGCTTTCCTTGGGGAGGGTAGTTGGGGGTGGAGCGTAAGTGCTGCAAACTGGCCCCACTTTGCTGTGACCACCCAGGGCTGGTGCCTCCCACAGCTTAGCCTGTGGGAAGTCTCCTGCAAGCAAGAAAGGGGCCACAGGGTCTGGAGGAAGCAGGGGAAATGAGTCTGGAGAATGCCTGCTCCCTCTGAGGGGGAACCAGGCACCCAAGATGGATAGAGGCCTGAAGAGAGGGACAGACAGAACAGAATATAGCGAGAGAGGGAGAGAAGAAGAGAAAGGAGAAACCTTTGCAGAAGAATCTCTCGGAGAGGATCAAAGAAGAAACAGCTGGAGAAAAGGAAAAGAGAAGGCACGAAGGCATCAAGATGGCAAAGGAATGAGCCTTCATGTAGCCAGTCCATGGAAGCAGAGAGGCAGGAGCTGCACCCCCAGAGGGGACCCAGAATCATTTGATAATGACGGCGGCCACCAGCTGCTGCACCCTCCCTGTGTAGCAGCTAGGGCTCTAACACTTTGCACACATGATTTCAGTGAATCTGAGCAACTCTACTGTCAGGGGAAGCACACTCACCTAAACCACTCCCCACTGGCCAGGCACCACAGTAACCATTGCATGAGTTATTTTAGGACAGGAGGTCCTGGCAGGGAAGACGGAACTAATAAGCCACCACCAACCGGAAGAGTTCGGGAAGGTCAATAGAGATGCCAGGTGTCCTTCCACCTCCCAGAATCCTCTGCACTGGTATCCATCTTGGCTGAGCAATGCGTGCGCCACCAGGAAGCATCCTGAGTCAGACGGACTGGCCAGAGACAACCTGGAAACTAACCCTGTCTCCATAAAACCTGAGACTGCAAGCCACGTGACAGAGCAGTTCTCCTGGGTTCCCTTTTTGATGCCAAAGTCCTCCACTTTGACACTCCTTCCCAATAAAGGCTCTTGCTTTGTCCACACGTGTCTCCTCAGACAACTCATTTCTTAGTGTTAGATAAGAGTCCACTCTCGGGCCCTGGAAGGGTCTCCCTTCCTGCAACAGTATGAGGTAGCTGCTATTATCATCCCACTACACAGATGAGGAAGCTGAGACTGAGAGAGGGTACACAGTGAGTGAGGGGCAAGCTCAGACTTGTCTGACCCCTGAGGCTGTGGGCTGTAGCATCTGCCAATCTGCCAGCTTGAGCCCTCTCCACGAGGCACAGTCAGCTTGCTCTGTCCTCCATGATTCTCACTGAGAGTAGAAAACACCTTTATTTGAAAACGGGACTCACTTTGCTTCTTGTCAGTCTTACCCCTAGCCTGCTGTGTAACAAATCAATGTAGGTAAGCTTAAGTCTTGTCAACAAAAAAATATTGATTGTCATATCAGCAAACAAAGAATGGCACAGTTGTCAGCCCTTACAGCTGCCCCCATGGTGAGCGCTGACGGGACTCAGGACAAGAAAGCACAGGACACTGGCCCAGAGAGCCGAGGTGCAGATCAAAGGGATGATTTCAACGAGCCTAGACGCTTGCATCTTCCCATACATGTATGTAGAAAAGGGCTAAATTCATTAATTTAAGATGTCTGGTTTTCTTTAATAGTAATCTTTTGATACCGAGTCTTTGTTGCAAAAACTCCTCTATTACCCTGACTCTTCCTTTGCCTCTTTGGAGCAGTCCCTTAGAGCTATCTGAACTGCATTCCAGGTTTAAGTCCTCAGTTTTACTGTCTGCAGACTAATACACTACTCTCAACTTTTTGGTTGTGCATTTTCTTCCCAATCAAAAGTCTCCAGGCCAGAGCTCTGCCTGTGCTCTCTGGACCCTCTTCTCCCCAAAGCAGGTCTCTCTGCCATTTTTATACTCAGTATAAAGAGAACAACATGCTTCTTGGGCTGGGCATGTGTATTAAAGGAGATCTAAAGGGCTTCCCCAGTGGCTCAGTGGTGAAGAACTCGCCTGCAAGGCAAGAGTTGCAGGAGACACAGGTTCAATCCCTGAGTTGGGAAGATCCCCTGGAGGAGGGCATGGCAACCCACTCCAGTTTCTGGCCTGGAGAATCCCATGGACAGAGGAACCTGGTGGGCTACAGTCCATGGGGTTGCAAAGAGTCAGACATGACTGAAGCAACTTGGCACACACGCGATGTATACACGGCACTCCCGTGCCCAGTAAGTGCAGCTCCCACCCCAGGATGCCCTGGATTTGGATGTGTAACAGTGTATTCTTAGGCTAATCTGTCATCTTGGACTCATGCTCCTAGTTTCTTACTTTGCTATAAAACGGTCCTGCCCATGCACCACCCCCCCTTCCCCAAAGCAGAAGGGTGCAGTTCCGCAGCTAAGATGAGCCTCAGGAATCTCGGAGCCAGACAGGGGCTTCACGTTCAGAGATGGGGCTCCAGGGCTGCTGTGCAGAGGGCACCCCCATCAGCAGACAGCCCTGTGAGAGATGGGCCCACCACTCTGCCATTGCCAAGACCGCCAGTCACTGACGCCCCCACTGTTGGCTTAAGGAGGCAACGCCTGGGCAAGGAGAGGTGCCCTGGACCAGGGCAGAAGCCACAATGCAACCTCCCTGGGTTAAGGATCAGGAAAGTTTCTGGTGCCACCTGAGAACACGTCTCAGCGACAGGGGCCCTTCCTGCCCACTGCTGGGAAGTCCAAGGGAAGGGAGGGGCGAGGAGCAGAACGATAGGAGAAGTCTTGACTTCCTGGCCACTTCAAAGTTTAGATTATCATCCTCCTTTCTAATAACAACCGCTAAACCTAAAAGATTAGCGTCCTCAGACCCCGACACAGCCTTTCCGCCAGACTCACTCCCATTCCTCCTCTTTTGTTCCCAGTGGCCAGGGCTCCTCTGATAACAAACTGCAGTGGGGAGAGCGACGCTGCGGTCAGAGGGGCACAGGAGGTCACCTGGCCCTGTCCTTCAGCTTCAGGCCAGGGGCCTTCTAAAGGAGATGACTCAGTGCCAGCAGCCACCACGCCTGGCATCATTAACAACCGGACGACTGACATTTGTTCCCTGTTTCTAGTCAACAGAAAGCTGGCACACACAACGTCTCCTTGGGGGTCACAGAGGCCCTGCAGGGTTTGTGGAGCAGGCATTCTGACTTTGTATAGACGAGGACACAAGCTGGGAGCTGCAAGGCCCCTGCCTCTTCCAATCCTAGACGCGACTTTTGTTCTTGAAGGGCCACAGAGTCGAGTCTGTATTTAATCATCCAACCGCCAATTATATATACACACACAGTTTTGTCTGCTTTTATTTAACTCCAGTTCCACTTGCTCATTTCTTCTCAGACCTGGAGAGCAACTGGTCACGGCCCTTTCTTCCTATGCACATGTTGCAAAGTCGAGGACAGTAAATGATTCATTCAGAAGCGTCCTCCTCGCCAGGCTGCAAACTCGAGCTCTCTTTCCCTCCCCAGTGAGCAGAGGTCTGTGGGGGCTGGAAGCAGGTCGGGAGGGGCTTCATCTGGGGTCTCCCATGTGGAGTGAGGGGAGCGGGGGAGAAAGAAGGGGGAGGTGGGGCAGCGCCTGGTCTGGAGATGGGACTTTATCTCATCTGCGTTGAGAATTTTGGAGAGAGCCACAGACCTCACCATCCCTCCCTTCTGCCCCCTGCCAGGTGGAGGGTGCCTGTCGAAAAGGTCCTGGAATAAGCAAGGCCTGCCAGCCTCTCCTCGGAAGGAAACTGACAGCTCAGGACTTTCTTCGAAGTCTTCTGATCTGAACTTTCCTGCGGCTGGCACACTCTTGCCCACCTGAGGAGCTGACAGAGCTGGCAGAGAATTACAGGCCTCTCAAGTCCCTCTTCCCTGGGGGTTTAACCTTCACCCAGAGGAATGCATGGAGGTCACAGGGCAGACAGAGAAAGTGAACTTCTTGGGTCGTGTGGGTTTTGGTTCACCAAGCAGCGTCCATCAGAGGGACAGTGATGGTCTCGGGGCTGGCATATGGGAGCTTCAAGGCCAAGCACTAGTCCCACCTAAGTCACAGGTGCTCCTGGGGACCCCTGGCCCAGACAGAGTCCATTTGGCTGCAATTTCCATAACAACAACAGAGCTAAAATCCTCTGATCTGATGGCCCTGACGGTTTAAGAGAAGGAGAGGGATCAGAAGACAGAACTCAGGGCTCTCAACTCTGAGGCCTCGTCATCTCTCCCCTTCTTGGTCCTCCTCCCCTGGGGATTCCCTGGCCCTGTAGTTCTGAGTCAGGACCCTCTTGCCAGCCCACACTCATGCCCTTAAGATTACCCTTCCTCACATCCTTCCTCCCAGAATACACTGCAACTCTTCTCTATGTTGGAGCCTAATTCCAATTTCATGTCCTTATGCCATGTCAATCTCTAAACAATGTCCCCCCGACAATATTCATAATCAGCAGCAGCATTTTTGAATGCTTACTGAAAAGCAGGTGATGTGCCATTTACTCTTTGCATATTGTATTTTATTTAATCCTCTCAATAACGCTAAGGAAGGTTCTATCACTAGCCGCATTTTACAGATGAAGAAACTGAGGCTTGACGAAGTTAAGTGTAACAGAGACTCAAATCCAGAGAACTGGGCCCAGGTCCTGTCTTTTTGTCAATTAATTCTACTCGTCATTGTCACTGTTTTCATTCATTCTGAAATCTCCTCTGTTCCAGGAAGCCTTCTGTAGGACAGGAAGAGGGGATGCCTCTTCCAGACTCACTCAACCTTTGCTGCTATCAGCTTCATGGAATTCAGACACCAGCACTCACAGCCAGGAAGTGTCAGGTGGAGAACATTCCCCAGAGGTCCAGATGTCACCTGTCCTTACTAGAAGTCACTGATGTATTGAGGGGATATAAACAAGCAAACAGACTTTAGTATTTCCCTGAGCAAAGTGCCGTGTAGACAAAGTAAAATCTATCATAAGATAAGCAAAGTGTCTGAAAGTCAAATAAAAATGACCTTTGCTTTAGCTTCTACTTGGGATTTGTGAGCCACGGCTGGTGACTCAGAATGTGGGTGGTTGGTACCTAATGATCTAATTAGAACCACAACTGTCAGGCCTGGAAAGAACCTCACTCATCACTTTGTTCAACTTCTCTGTGTCACAGATGAGGAAACTAAGGCTCAAATCAGAGACCTGGACCCCCAAGTAAGGTGGAGGGGTTTCCTCCAGGTCCTGTAGCCAGGAAATAGCAGCCTGAACTGGGGACCAGTCAGCTCTCCCAAGTCTCAGACCATTCCTATTATCATGAAGGCAGAAGGCAACAAGAATGCTTACTAATGACACATGCTAAGCCTAGTGGCTAATTCTCACCACACTACCCACATGGTGCTATTGTTTCCATTTCACAGATGAGAAGACTGAGGCTCAAGGACATAGCAATAATAGAAGAGTCTGAGCATGGGTGGGTCGGGGGGAGTTCCCCAATGGGTGCTTCCTGCTTTCCCTCTATTACCTCCCATTTGATGAGTAGTCCTTGGAGGGAAATCTAAGACAAACCTGGACAACATACAAAGCACAGATATCACTTTGCCACAAAGGTCCATATAGTCAAAGCTATGGCTTTTCCAGTAGTCATGTATGGATGTGAAGCTGTATCATGTACAGAGAGCTGTATCATAAAGAAGGCTGAGTGCCAAAGAATCGATGCTTTCAAACTGGGTGTTGGAGAAGACTCTTTAGAATCCCTTGGATAGAAAGATCAAACCTGCCAATCCTAAAAGAAATCAACCCTAAATATTCATTCGAAGGACTGATGATGAAACTCCAATACTTTGGCCACCTCATGTGAAGAGCTGACTCACTGGAAACGACCCTGATGCTGGGAAAGATTAAAGGCAAAAGGAGAAGGGGGCAGCAGAGGATCCGATGGTTAGATAGCATCACCAACTCAATGGACATGAGTTTGACGAAACTCCAGTGGAGGAGAGGAGCCAGGAGTGCTGCTGACCATGGGGTTGCAAAGAGTTGGACAAGACTTAGCTACTAAACAACAACAACTAAACCCAAGTGATGTCAGAACCACAGAGAAGGCTGGGTGTGAGGCAGATAGGATAGTCTGCTCTGGGAATTCAAGGTCATGGAGAACAGCAGTATGGGGGAAGAGGGAAGGGAATACATGCAGGGACGGGTACCAGAAGATACCGAGGTCCACTTTCCATTACACACTGTTGACAGACAAACATTCCAGAGGAGTCTGGGAGGTGCGGGCAAGGGCAGAGGGGGCAGGAGGGGATGCCAGGCAACCAGTGGCCAAGCAGCGCCCTCACCCCAGCTCTGAAGTGAGGTGTCCATCTCTGTGCTCCCCGGACTCAGAAGCAAAAGACCTTAACCTCCACCAGGCATGCAGAGAGTCAGCTCACAACGAGGTGGTGGGCATCACCCTGGCTTGTCCCAGACTCTGCTCCCAAAGACAGTATTTACATCAAGAATTGTTGAAGGAAAAAAGAAAACAAACAAAAAGAATAAACAGCATTTTTTCCCTGAAAAAAAAAAAAAGAAATGTTGAAGGAGAGGGACAGCACAAGCCATTACTGGCAGTAAAACCCAAGCCCAGCTCTGTTCCACCCCCACTCACTGTGTTTTACATGGTCCATGAAGTGGCCACCCGATCTGAGTTCTTGGCAGAGATCCCCAGCCATGCAGGGGAAAACTGACCACCTTTTCCAGGCAGCTGGGTTCACACCTGGACCTGGGGCCGGGCTGTGCGCTCTAGATGCAGCCTGTCCACATGAGCGTCTTCTACTAAACCTCTCCATGCTAACGAAGGTGAAAACCCCTACAGCCTGGCCATTCTTCCCCCTTCAGAACCTATAAAAGGGCGATCAGTGCATCTGGTCCTGGAGACAGAATAAATGAAAGGGGCCTTCCCTGTGGTCCCTGCAAATGTCAGATGGATCCGTTCAAGCAGTCACGCTTTTCACAGAATTGCCGACAAGACCTTCCTTTCGGCCTGGTACCCATTCTGAAGTGCGGTCAGGCTAAGGTACAGGCATGTGATTGGGGCACACGGTGAGAACGGGCACAGTGCACACAGTACAGACACATGGACACAGCACAACACTGGGGCAGCATCACGTGTGTTCGCTCCAGCCCTTACTCTCCAGGCAAAGAAGGACTCCCATGCCAAGTGCCCACCATCCACCCCACTCCAGTCCATGCTGCCTTCAGACTGGACTGTTCTTTCCTTCCCTCAAGCCTGTTTCCACTGGTTCAGATCTAACCCCTACAGCAAAGGCCTGAGGAAAATGCCACTGCCTCCAGGAAGTACTCAACTCTTCTCTGAACACAGCCCCATCTCCACTCTGCTCTAATTATAACCAACACTTTCCACCCTGAATTAGCCTTCTGTGTAAATATCCATGTTCCTCCACTAATTCATCAGCCCCTTGGAGCAGAGTTCATGGCTGATTCATCTCAGCATCTGCCACATGGCTGAGCACAGTCCTGCGCCCGTGGCAGGTGCTCAGCAACTGTCTCTTGAATGGATGAACACAACATTCTTACACAGATGCACACAAGAGCGCATGAGGGTAGCAGGAAGGTTTTCCGGCTACCCTCTCCTATCTCACTCCTTTTCCTGTTCACCCTTGTTTAAAAATTTTTTTTTTCCCAATGAAGCACTGAATTTCATTTCAAATTTGTGCAGTGAGTAGTAGCTGGCATTAGCAAAAAAAAAAAAAAAGTTGCCGTCTGAGAGTCAAGTAGACGCTGCCTCTCGAGACTTGAAAAGTCAGCATCTGCCCCCTCAGAAGGACTAAAAGGTCCACTGTGGTTCTCTAAGGAAAGAGCCAGGACTCATGAGAGGATGCTGTAGTTGTTGTTCAGTAGCTCAGTTGTGTGTGCCTCTTTGCAACCCCATACTGCAGCACACCAGGCTTCCCTATCCTTCACCATCTCCTGGAGATTGTGCAAACTTACGTCCACTGACGTCATCCAATCCCCTCATCCTCTATCATCCCCTTCTCCTCTTGCCTCAGTCTTTCCCATCATCAGGGTCTTTTCCAATGTGTTGGTTCTTATCATGTGGCCAAAGTATTGGAGCTTCAGCTTCAGCATCAGTCCTTCCAATGAACGCCCAGGACTAATCTTCTTTAGGATGGACTGGTTTGATTTCTTTGCGGTGCCAGGGACTCTCCAGATTCTTCTCCAACACCACAATTGGAAAGCATCAATTCTTCATCACTCAGCCTTCTTTATGGTCCAACTCTCACACCCGTATATGACTATTGGGAAAAATCACAGCTTTGACTATATGGATCTTTGTTGGCAAAGTGATGCCTCTGCTTTTTAATATGTGGTCTAGATTTGTCATAGCTTTCCCGCCAAGGAGCAAGTGTCTTTGGAAAAGACCAGGGGGTATTGACAGCCACGAGAAGGGATTTCCCAACCAGTGGAGTTCTTCGGAGGTGAGCTCTGCATGCACAGTGATGGGGAGACAGGAAGGCACTGGACCTCCTGTGACCTCCCAAGAGTCTGCCACTGAGGCCACATGAGCCTGAAACCAGCGAGGCTGCAGAGCTGTGTCCCTGCCTGCAGTGAGGCAAGTGCAGAGGCCTCCACACCCCAAAGCACCCAGAGCACACATCACATGTGAGGACCCACAAAGTTTCCTCTACCTACAGAAACTCTCACTGTCTAGGAGTCCTGAGCCTCTAAAGTAAGGTATATCCTTTCTGTTCAGTTCAGTTCAGTCATTCAGTTGTGTCCAATTCTTTGTGACCCCATGGACTGCAGCACACCAGGTCGCCCTGTCCATCACCAACTCCCGGAGCTTGCTCAAACTCATGTCCATTGAGTCAGTGATGCCATAACCATCTCATCCTCCACCATCCCCTTCTCCTTCTGCCTTTGATCTTTCCCAGCATCAGGGTCTTTTCCAATGAGTCAGTTCTTCACATCAGGTAGCCAAAATATTGGAGTTTCAGCTTCAGCGTCAGTTCTTCCAATGAATATTCAGGACTGATTTCCTTTAGGATGGACTGGTTGGATCTCCTTGCAGTTTGAGGGACTCTCGAAAGTCTTGTCCAACACCACAGTTCAAAAGCATCAATTCTTTAGCTCTCAGCTTTTTTTTTGGTCCAACTCTCACATCCATACATGACTCTTGGAAAACCATAGTTTTGACTAGATGGACCTTTGTTGGCAAAGTAATGTCTCTGCTTTTTAATATTCTGTCTAGATTGGTCATAGCTTTTCTTCCAAGGAGCAAGTGTCCTTTAATTTCATGGCTATAGTCACCATCTGCAGTGATTTTGGAGCCTAAGAAAAGAAAGTCTGTCACTGTTTCCATTGTTTCCCCATTTATTTGCCATGAAGTGATGGGTCCAGATGCCATGATCTTAGTTTTCTGAACGTTGAGTTTTACTGTGCCTGCATGTTTAATGAAAGAGTAATCATCCCTAGATCTTCCATTGACATAGTTACAGTTGATAGACAGCGTTCATATTTACAGGCATCACAAGTTAACCCTTTAAAGTTGCTGACCACTCCGACTAGATGGAGTTCATTTACTCCCTCAGGCTTACTGGACTTCACTGAGGGGAAGGGCCCTCTCACTCATTCCCACCTGCAGTCACCCATTCAGGCACAGCACTGAGGCTGCAGGCTGAAACAAGCAGGGATTTGGATGGGATCAGGCTGCTTTGTGTGAAGGTTTCCTGCAAAGCCAGAACATTTGGTCCTGTTGCAACATTCAGATTCCCAATTCCAAAATGAAAAGTCTCGGCTTGGTTGCTTTACCAGTCTCCAAACTCCTCCCACCAGCACAAGTCTCATTTCCTCCGAAGGAAGGAGAAGGCCAGGGCAGGGTGGACAGTGGGATCTGTGTTTGACACCCTAGATCAGAGGTTATAGTACCTGGGAGGGGTCTGTGGACTAAGGGAACCCTACTTCTTCTCTTTTACAAATGGGGAGAGAGCTATAAATAACTCAAGATGATGCGTTCCAAGAGATAGCATTAACCACCCACGTTTTAATTCCTAGCAAGTCAAGGTTGTGGATTCAAGTTCTAGGTGCTCATTTGACTCAAATTCCCCAAATCCCACCTCATTGTGTGGACATGACCCTACACAGCCAGGTCACAAGTGCGCAGGCAGCTGGATAAGAAAGTGGCAGACCATTACGGGTTGAACGTTGTCCTCCAAAGTTCATCTGATCAAGTCCTAATGCCCTGCACCTCCAAATGGAAGTGGAAGCAGTGCCATCGCAGATGTGATCTAAGATGAGGTCATACTGGAGGAGGCTGGGCCTCTAATCCAGCATGACAGCTGTCCTGATACAAAGGGGAAACTTGGACATAGAGATCGGCACGCACAAGGGAGGATGCCCCGTGACTATCACAGTGACACAGCAGAAGCCAAGGAATGCCAAAGCATCCCACAAACCACCGGAAGCTAGGGGACAGGCCTGGAGCAGACACTCCCTGAGCCTGCTTAGTCTCCGCGTCCGACTCTTTGCAACCCCGTGGACTGTAGCCCAACAGGCTCCTCTGTCCATGGGACTCTCCAGGCGAGAATACTGGAGTGGGTTGCCATTTCCTTCTCCAGGGGACCCAGGGATCGAATTCCTGCACTGGTGGGCAGATTCTTTACCCTCTGAGCCACCAAGGAAACTGGAGCAGACACTCCCTCTCAGCGCTCCAAAGGAACCAATCCTGCTGATACCTTTATCTCAGATTTCAAATCCTTGAGACTGTGCAAAAATAAATGCTTGTTGTTTAATTTTTATTTTTTTGACCGTGCCACGCAGCTTGAGAAATCTTAGTTTCCCAACCAGGGATGGAACCTGAAGTGGAAGTGTGGAGTCTTAACCACTGGACTACAGAGAAGTCCCCAGTAAATGCCTGCTCTTGGAGCCACCCTGTCTCTGGTACTTTGTTATGGCAGCTTTAGCAAACGAACAGAGTTTTAAGACAGACCACTGGTGATGACGGTGACATCATGAAGCTAAGGTAGCTGAGGATCAGAGCCACAATTCTATTAGTTTAAAATACAGACATAGAGATAGAAATATACACACATACATTAAGAAGCTAGAGATGGATGGCTGGATCAACCGATCCAACAGCTGTTCGGCCCTCCCCAGCCTAGTAGCTCTCCACACGGGGCAGGAGAGAGACTGCACGACTGTCTGGGAAGCATCCCACAGGAAGATGGACTCTCTGCCGCACGCCAGTGTGTCAGTCAGTCCTGCTCAACACCCTGTGGTATAAATACGCTCATCCTCGTTTTACAGAAGATGAAGCTCGGGTTGGCTATGGCTTCTGCCTAACAGAACAGGGCTAGTAAGTGGCGAGGCTGGGATTCATTCTCAGGTCGGCCTGGCCTCCAACACAGGCTCGTTCGTCACACCTGCTGCTTTGCACAAACCCTGCGCTCACAGATCCTATGTGAGAACAAGGGAGCTCAACAGTCGGCCAGGGATCCAGAGTGATCAGGAAAGGGAAAGCTGTATCTTTACTCCCTGCAATCCAGGCCAGCCCACCCTCACTCCTGCAGCAACTGAGGATGAGCATGGTCAATTCAGGGCCCCTGCCCTCTGCTCTGGGAGTCCAATCTGCTTCCCTTCGAAGTACCAGCCCGTCTGGTCCCTGCTGGATTCTGCTCTTCCGCAGAGGCGCTATCTCAGCCTCTTCTCTGGCCCCAGAGCCTCCCTTTATTTTGGCAGCTCCAGTTCCTGGCCCATGGTGGTCACCCCTGGTCCACTCCGAGCCAAGCCAGCCTCTCCCTGGCTAGCCCAGGCCCCTCCACGGGGGCGAGTGAGGAGGTCAGACCCTATGGTTGATGCAAATGCCATCATATTTGCAAGTCAGAAATCCTGCTGGGCCATCACACTGGGGTTGCTGCCTGGACCTCTGCTGAGATGTGTATAAATCTTAAAACCCTGGGGAGCCGGAGGGGGCCTCTCCAGGGCCCAGGCCTGACTCCCTCTCATCTCCCTGGACTGCTCTGCCATCCCCAGGCCTCAGCCTGTGAGCTGTGTTTGCTTGAGTCCTAGCCCCGGCTCATGTCTCTCCTGGCCCTTTTTATGCTGCTTTCCTAGCCATCATGCCGGGCTTCCTGTCGCCTCTGAGATGCCTTACATGCTCTTCCTTTGGCCTGAGTTGCTTTTCTTCCCCCTCTTGAACTTCCCAGCCCCCACCTTCAGGTTCCGGTTCAGATGTCATCTCCTCTGGATTCAGAGTTGGGCTGGGTGTCTCTCTCTCATGCCTCGTTATCATCCTACAGTACCCATCGGCACACTCCTGAAGCTCTGCAGTCACTTACTGGTCTGAAGTCCTTGCCAGCTTGTGACTGGGACAGGCCGAGCCTTTGCCTGCCTTGCTTACACCACGTCCCCTCAGCCCACAAGAGCACAGAGAAAAAGCCCTGCCATTCAAATCGTTCAACTTCCATCTCTAGGATCCATGAAAGGAGCACGGCTATGTTACTGCGACCACAAGCGAGGGGCGTCCAAACTCACAAATACAAACAGAGCTTCTGTGAGCTACGTGTAGGACCAAGGCCAGGGCGGTCCTCAGCGAACACTCTGATGGGTTTTGACATCAAATCATCACCTTCTCAGGGGCTGCTTCCTGACACCTCCTGATACTTGAAAGCAGAAATCTGATGGGCTAAGGGCTTAGAGAGAGAATGGAAAGAGAGGACTCAAACCTCTCACAGCAGAAACGGGGAGGAAAGATTGGGGGAGAGAGAGGGTGTGTCTTCCTGCCCTCTATCTGTTTGACCTGGAATCTGTCGCTTGCCATATGGCAAGGGAATCCTCACCGCAAGCCCTACTTTGACTTGCTGTCTTTCTCAGCTGGCTTGTCCATTCTCCCAGAAACAGTACTGAAGGGAGCAGGAGGTGATGCCCAAACTGGCTGCTGTTGCCATAAATGATCCAGCTTCCTTCTTTTCCCCAGGAGACTCATCTTTGCTTTCCTGAAGCATTTGCTCCTCATGCCTGGGCCCTCATGCTTCTTGCTTGAGT
Source organism: Antilocapra americana (assembly GCA_007570785.1). NCBI lineage: Eukaryota > Metazoa > Chordata > Mammalia > Artiodactyla > Antilocapridae > Antilocapra > Antilocapra americana. Next base: position 749,945 of record ML663557.1, read on the forward strand.
TTACTGAAGGATCTGAGAGCCGCATAGCCACGTGAACAGGAAGCTGCAGGTCCCGGAATTCAGGCCTGTGAGCCCTGCGCTCAGTGCCACGACCTTGGAGAACTGTCAGCAGGCGCTCCCTCTGAGCCCCAAGCACAGCACAGGTGGCCTCCCTTCTGCCCGGCTTCCCTGACAGCTGCTCAGAGAGCTCACTGCATCGTTCTCGCCCCACCTTCTCCCTCAGAAGGAGTGCTCTTATGTAGGCAGTGATCTTTTACTTAGATTTGCTCCCGTGTTAGCCAATTTACTTCATTCACCTTGAAAAATTCTCTTCCCAACTCAGTTCAAAATCAACAGACTCCTAGGTGCATTTTTAGATGTGTAAAACACAGGATAAATGATAACATTAGCAAGAAAATGAGGACAGAAGGGAAACAAAGGTACCAAATGAGATACAGTGAAAAACTGACCACAAGGTTCTATCAGATGCCATCGGTCTAGTTCTGAGTCTCCTAGAGGCCAAAGCAAAGATGGCAATAGGTCCAGGCACAAGACTGGAAGTTCCTAGCCCTTATCCCAAGGTCAGCAAGGTCCCAGATCACACTGTCAGCCCTGAAAATGCAGTCTGGCTTTGAGGAAGGCAGTCCATTCTCTTTCCTCCATAAACATTCAATGCACATCTTCTAACTGTCAGGTCTGTAGACTCTGGGGGTAAAATACATACCAAGATGTGTTCCCTTCCCCGATCTTCTTAAAGAAACAGATTTGCCTGCCCAGTTATCCTTGGCTTTGGGGTTTTTGCCAAGGTGTGGGAAGTGGTTTTGGGGAAAGAACAGACTTTCTGTCTTAGCTTTTCTCAGACTGCAATGTCTCATCCTTCATCCTCTGTCCAGAGAGCTTCTCCTTCATGGCCCAACTCAAATGCCACCTCCTCCAGGAAGCCTCCCTTTGTGTTTCCAAGCTAAATTAATTGTTTCCACATCTCATGACAATTGCTTCAACGTATTAGCCCTTATTCATTTTTCCTTTTGCATTGACTTTTCAGCTGTTCCCTCTGGCCTGTCTGTTGCCTCTATTTTGAGGACACAGCCCAAGGCCAAGCCCATAAGCAATAATCCATATACACCTACTTGCGTTGACTTAAAGATAATCTATTTTCATGAACTGGACAGTCCAGAGGTCAAACACACAGAAATGAACTTCATTCAGGACCAAGGTGGCTCTACCTGGAGCTAGCAGGAATTCAGCAGCAACAAAGCAAACCTGCATGCTGGGAGCCTCAATGATGATTCTCCCACCACTCAGAGGTTGAGGGGGTTGGGAGGGTCGGCTTCTCGTGATTGTTCTAACTAAAGGGTGTGGATCCTGATAACTTTCTCCAAGCTACAGGCCAATAGGCTGCCAGCAGTGCTCCTGCTGTGAGAAGGGAAGAGGCTGTCTTGTGTCGGGTGTGGTGGAGGTCACAGAAGGAGCTCTGGACTGTGGAATTGCACATAAACTGTGATGCAGCGGCTCTAAGCAATGACCGATGGCTGTGTGTGCCTAGGGCCCATCTCTAAACCTCTCTGAACCTCAGCTTCGCAACCGTCAACAAGAAGAATAAAATCGACCACACGAAACGTTAAGACAAACATTATACGGTAGATGGAAGGGGTTTAAATGAAACCTGGTTTGGGATAGGTGCTTTTTAAACATTTTCCTCTGTCCTTGTTTTTCCCCTTTACCTAGGGTTTGGGGCCTCTGCTACTTACTTACCACATGACTTTAGGCAAATTTTTCAACCCAAAACTCAGTGAACTTATCAGCAAAATGGGCTACTGAGGATTAAACATGATGATACACGCCATGAGTTTGTTGCACCGCACAAGCGGTCAACATCACATGTTTACCATTGGGGTCCACAGACACGCATACCCTAATTCATGGACTATGGTCCTAATTCACCCATTCACCCAAATATGTAGCCCCCTGGCTCCAGTGTGCTGGGCTATATTCTGGAGACACAATGAGGATCATCCTCAAAGAGGATGTGGTCTCTATCCTTTCTGCCTTCCTCTTTCATGCATTCCAGCTCCTCTCTAGGCCATTTGTCCATCTAGGTGTCCCTCCTACAACCCAGAAGGTAGGAAACGAACGTGAGTACTTGATTCAGCCAGGTCCGCGTGTGGCTGATGCATGCTCCCACTTGCCCCAGCATTGCTCTAAGAGGAGACCCTTGGAATGTTCTGGGGTGCACACTGTCTCCTCAGACAGAGGACTGGTTCCCCAACGCATGATCCATGGTGATGTCTGACTGGCACCGACTTCCCATTGGAGGCTTGCGTTGGTCCTGGATAGAGAGCATGGAGCAGCCAGATCTCAGAGAAGGAAGGCTTGGGATCAAGTCCATAGGGAGGCTCTGCCTTCATGGGGAGGCTGGACAGCACCAAAGACTGGTAATGACTCGGGGAAGGTTCTAGAATAGAAACCCTCAGCTCCCCTCTATTAAGGGCCAAGACAGGCCTCCACCCACTCTGACAGGCTCAGGACCATTTCTGGAAGAACAGATACACTGCCTGCACCTGCTGACTCAGGCCCAGGCACTTAGCACGCCCCGGCCACTCCCTGCCTGTGGACCTTGAGGGATGCAGAGCCCAGTTTTCTTTAGCTGAGCCGTGACTATCAACAGCCAGACTTACACAACTCACAATATAAATCTTAATAGCATTAGTGGGGCTTGTTTCAACTTTGCATCACTAATCTCTCATAGCAACCTCCCCAGGATTTTGCATCATAATCACTAGAGCATAATTTTCCTATAAAGAGCTAATTGTTACAGATAGTCACGAGTCAGTGTAATTTTCCAGGGCTGAGAAGGAAAAAAGGGGCTCAAAGTTCTAATCCAACATCAGCAACAATAATCATAAAACCAGCCCATGTGAGGCCTGGAGGAGAAACGCGGTCTGAAGTATGTAGTCAAACAACACAGCTGTTTTTTTGGAGGGGGGTGGTTCTGGGATTGGGGTCTTCCTATCGTCAGCACAGACTCCAAGAGCTGGGCGGCAGGACAGATCTTCAGACAGAAATTCAGCAGATGCTCCAAGGGGCCTGCTGTCCTGGTCTTAGGGCTCCAAAGGGAAGCAGGTCTTGGGACAATGGGAATATCCTTCAGAGAAGGCCACCAGCAAGGTGATGCACCGCATTTCCTGACATCTGTTTTCCAAGCGCTCCCATCCCTGCTCAAAGACATTCCATTTGCATCACTCAGATGGGTCTTGCTTTAAGTAAGTGTGTGACACACACACAAAAAATTTAGATTTTTATCTGGAAACCCCCAACAACTGTATGCTATTTTTGAAGGATCTACCTTGCAGAATGATTTGCTACAGGGTTTCTCTAATAGTGGGGTCTCCCTTACAGGCATTTAAGATGGAATTTGACTTCTGAACTCCAGCTTGTATGGAACCCTATCTTCCCCAACATGTCTACTACATTCACCGAGGTCTCCATTCCTTATCTCTGGGCATTTATGTGCTCCAAGTTCTGCCATCCAACCAGACTCCCTGAGGACTCCTGTCCTCCCCATTCCAGCTATGGAGATCACTGTGCGTGCATGCTCAGTCATGTCTTATTCTTTGCAACCCCGTGGACTATAGCCTGCCAGGGCTATAGTGCTTTCAGTTTTTCACTATTGAGAATAATGTTTGCTGTAGGCTTATCATATATGGCCTTTACTATGTTGAGGTAGGTTCCTTCTATGCCAATTTTTTGAAGAGTTTTAATCATAAACGGGTGCTGAATTTTGTCAAAGGCTTTTTCTACATCTATTGAGAATATCATATGGTTTTTATCTTTCAATTTGTTAATATGGTATCACATTGATTGATTTATGTATATTGAAGAATTCTTGAATCCCTAGAATAAACCCAACTTGATCATAGTGTATGAGCTTTTAGATGTGTTGCTGAATTCTGTTTTCTAAAATTTTGTTGATGATTTCTGCATCTATGTTCATCAGTGATATAGGCCTGTAGCTTTCTTTTTTTGTGTTGTCTTTGTCTGATTTTGGTATCAGGGTGATGGTGGCCTCATAGAATAAGTTTGGAAGTGTTCCTTCCTCTGCAATATTTTGAAAGAGTTTTAGAAAGATAGGCATTAGCTCTTCTCTAAGTGCTTCATGGAATTCTCCTGTGAGGCCATCTGGTCCTGGGCTTTTGTTTTTGGGGAGATTTTTTTTTTTTTAATCACAGCTTCAATTTCAGTGCCTAAAGCTGGGCTGTTAATAATTTCTATTTCTTCCTGGTTCAGTCTTGGATGACTGAACTTTTCTAAGAATCTGTCCATTTCTTCCAGGTTATACATTTTATTGACAAATAGTTGTTCATAATAGTGTCTTATAACTCTCTGCATTTCTGCATCATCTGTTGTAACCTCTCCGTTTTTCATTTCTAATTTTGTTGATTTGATTTTTTTCTTTCTTTCTTTCTTAATGAGTCTGGCTAAAAGGTGTATCAATTTTGTTTATCTTCTCAAAGTACCACTTTTAGATTTATTAATCTTTACTATTGTTTCTTTCATTTCTTTTTCATTTATTTCTGCTCTGATTTTTATGATTTCTTTCCTTCTACTAATTTTGGGGGTTTTTTTTTGTTCTTCTTTTTCCAGTTGTTTTAGGTGTAAAGTTATGTTGTCTATTGGATGTTTTTCTTGTTTCTTGAGGTAGGATTGTATTGCTATAAACTTCCCTCTTAGAACTGCTTTTGCTGCATCCCATAGATTTTGAGTTGTCATGTTTTCATTGTCCTTTGTTTCTAGAAATTTTATGGTTTCCCTTTTGACAAAATCTATTGTATTTTAATATTTACAAGTGATCTCAATGCTCCCCGTCTGCATTTCAAGTGCTCAGCTGGTACACATGTCTAGGGTCCCCATGTTAGGCAGTCTTATCCTCGAGCCAGTGAGGTGTGACGGGGTGATGAAGAGGGAGCCAGTCCAAAGTGGCCCAGATTGGGAACAGAAGGAGCCCAGGAGCTTACAGGACCCAACACCTTGGCCATTTCAGTGGAAACAGGATCATTATCAAGTTCCCAGTGTGGTAAATGGTGGTTCCCAGTTTGAGCCCTCAGTCAAAACCCACCAAAGAGAAGCCTTTGTGCCACATGATTTTGCCCACAACTTCATTGTCCAGTACGGCAGCCATTTGCCATTGATGCTTAGATAGCATCACTGACTCAATGGACATGAATTTGAGCAAACTCCAAGAGATACTGAAAGACAGGGAGATGCAAAGAGTCGGATACAACTTAGTGACTGAACAAAAACAACAGTAGCAGCCATACGTGGCTCTTCAAATTAATTTAAATAATACTAAAAAGTCATTAGCTCAGTTACATTAGCCACTTTTCAAATGCCCATTAGACACCTATGGCTAGGAGCCAGTGCACGGAGCAGTATAAATATACTTCTACCATCACAGAAAGTTCTACTGCACAGCACTGGCCAAAATATGGATTAATCCCTGAAAAATGTGGGGAGTGGCCCCCAATTTCCTGAGATGAAAGTTCTGCCACTTATAGTTATGAGGACTTGAAATAAAAACCTAAATTGATTTACAAGAAAATAAGGTTATTTTTCTTGCATAACTGAATCTGTGGAATGAAATGCTTAATTCTTTCAACTGACACTCTTTTTAACTCTTGGAGCATGTTGCTTCATTTCTAAATTTGGAAGGCAACCCATACCATCCCACAAGATGATACAGGGATCAAATGAGACAAAGAAGTTTAAATGCCCGACCCAAGTCCTGGCACACTGGGCTCCCTTCCCTCCCTCCCTCTCCTAGGATTCTTTGTGTGTGTGTATGTGTGCCTCCTTGTCCTTCCTTCCACTGCATTTTTGGGGGCTGTTCCCTGAACCCTGCAGCATCTTATTTCCCCAGCCAGGGATCAAACCCTCACACTCTGCAGTGGAAGCCTGGAATTTTAACCACTGGCGTACCAGGGAAGTCCCTCCTCCACTCCTCTTGAATAGGGAAACCATGAGCAGATTTTCAACTCTCTGAAAGCAAGGGCCACATCACTGCCCCACCCTGAGATCCTCAGAGCAGCAGCATTTTGGCCACTCTATGGCCAAATGGGACTCATGAGAAGGCAATCTTCCAGCTAACAAGTGGGCAGAATTAACAGGAGAAAATGGCTTTACTGAAGGTAGAAAGAACATCAGGATTTGTAGAAGCAGTGAAATCAGTACGGTAAGCTAGAACTACTGGAGAGAAAACAGGAAAATAAAGATGTGTGGGAAGGAATGTGAGGTGAGGAGAGAATTAAGGAATTCCTTGCATTCTTTTGGCCAAAATATGAGGTGAACCAAGAGGACAGCAGGGTTTAACCAACCAGAATTTCACAAAGGCTGCCACTGCACAGGCTTATCTAGGCCCTGAAACCCCCATCTTATGGGCAATCACATCAAAGTGAGAATAAGCAGCTGCAGTTAAACAGGGAAGAAGCTGGGGCCACTCAAGGTCAGGTCAGCTGGGGGACAAGTCGGGGAAGAACACAGAGGGAAAAGTCAGAATTTTAATTATATCTAAATGGGTTAACTTGGACCTGCTTGCTCAAAAGAGCTGGGAACAATACAGATCTGTTGTTTTTCTCACCAACTCTGGCCAAAAATGGCATGTGTAATAAATCACGCAGTGGCATCGTCACACTGTCTCACCTGTTCTGGGCTGAGTCCCTGCCTGGAGGGACCCTGGCTGGGCAAAGGTGGCCTGCCCAAGGAGAGGAGCAATTATAGCAGCTGAGATGTTCTCTCTGCTACTCACTGTTCAGAAGTTGGGCCTCCTCGGGGCCAGTGGGAGAAGAACTGAGTCAACACAAAGTGGGTGTCATCATACCAGGATGCGCCCTGACTGATGGATGTCACTGCTCTTCTGCAGCTCCTTCCCTTATCATTCCTGTAAGCCATACTATCGCTCCCGATGCTTTAGAACTAGGAGGATGTGAGGGACCCACCTTCAACCTCCTTTCTTACAGCTGGGACTCAGTAACCCGGAGAGCAGGAGGCAAGCGCCAGCCCTGCACGGGAGCCTTGACCTTGGTGGGGAACCCAGGCCATGCCTCCTGGTCCATAGCTCTCTCCACTGATCCTTGTGGCTTTTCCACCTGGCACTGGATCTGCACACACAATACACCCTTGATGCTCTGGTGACTAAAAGGACCTAAATTTAACCAGCATGACCCAGGTCCTGCTGCCCTGGCTCTTAGCCACCACTGGCCTGATTATCAGAGTGGCTTTTAATTCTAAAGAAAATTCTTCAGTACAAGAGCTCAGGCTCACAAAGGCTGCCACAGCTTTATAAGCCCTTGGTTGGGGTTAATAAAATGTTTAGCTCTTATAAAATGCCCTTTCTCTTGAGGTATTTTGCTTGTTTGTTTTTAGAATAATGAGATCCCTGATATGATCTGAGACTTCTGCATGTAGAATGGATGGCTGGAATACAATCTAGACTCCCTCCATGGGTGAACACAATTGCCCCTGGGCAACAAGGCACCGAGTAGACTGTCTCAGCAAACTGACTGCTTTCTGAGACATGTCAGAAGCCGCAGATAGACGCTGTCAGAAGCCAATTCCCTGTGGCTCCAGGAGAGACTGCAAACCTGGCCTGGCTTTTTGTCCTTAGGTTTCTGAGCTGACGCATGGTCTGTTGAAGATCGCTGACCACCCCCACCCCCATTCACTCTTGCCCTTCCCTCCATGCCCCTCCACCCATAACCAAGCACTGGGCAAGTTCTAGTGGATTCCAGCCCCAGACTCTGTAAGGAAACCAATGTCCCTGAGCTGCAGCCTCACAGGAGACCACAAACTTTACAAAGACAGAAAATAGAAAATCTGCTCTAAGGTCAAGAGATTGGACTTTTTTTTAAGACTACTCATGAAAACTTTATCAGATATTAGACCCAGGCAGTCCCTGAAGCCCCTGCTTCCTGTGTAAATAGGGATAATGATCTAGGCTGTGCTGTTTCTTGGGCTGGAGTGAAGCTCAAAGGCAAAGATGGAAAGACACTTGGAAAAGATGAAGCTGCACAAGTAGAAAGGACTAATGGCTCATCCCCAGAAGGGTTCCTGAGGCTCCCAGGGCTGTTTCGGCTTTAGTGTTTGTTGTTATGTGTGCTTGCACATAATCACCATATTCATATTTTACTCTTGCATTTTGCAGGAGTAATACAAGAGTACTCCTCCTCCCTCGCCCTCCCCCCTTCCCCGTTATTCTGGCCATCACAGACAGACTACAGCCGTCTTGTTAATTGCTGTATCCTTGGGGCTGAGAGCAATGCCTGGCACATAGCAGGGACCCACTGAACAGCTAGGGAACGAAGAAAGCCAGAGCTCCTTGAGAAGGGATCAGTTTTCCTGTGCCCTCGGGTAGTGAGTAGCAGAGCATCGCCTGGTGATGCTGACTGTTGTTGTTAAGTTGTTCAGTCATGCCCGACTCTGTGACCCCATGAAGGTAATGCTGATACCACAGGTGAATTCTGTACTCCATCATCTCTGCCTCTATGTTCAACATGTTCATATATGTTCACCACCCCCTGCCCCATGTTCATCGCCTTTATTCTTCAGAATTATAAGAGAGGGGTAATACTCCTCTTAGCTACCTGAGTTCCTTGGGATCTGATTCATCTTCCACCCCTTGGCTTGACACCATGTATGAACTCAATAGAAGTTGGTGGAATGTATGACTTTCTTTATGATTATCTGAAACACCCCAGAACTGGGTCTAGTAAAATATAAGAATCTGAAGCCTGAGGGATGGTAGAAGAGAGATTCAGTTTACATGATAAATGGACGACAGTTTCCAAGAAATTGGACTGCTTGTTTTAACCTCATATGTGTAGGAGAACCAAGACATTCCTGGACAAATCCCAAACTAGCCTTACTGGGGTTAATGTGCTTCCTGTTCCTGACAGGCCTCCAAGGAGACAACTTATCCTGATAGAATCAACACCGATTTATGGAAATGTAAACAGATTTCTGAAGGGGACTTGACTGTAAGGGTAAAATTAATCAGTAAAGACATTTGACCAAAGTACTTAAGTAAGCCGGGCAGACCAGACAGAAAACCCAGACAGGAAAACCATCTGGCCCCACACACATCAGATGTTCTCTGAAAACTCTCTAATCCCTTTCTATCCTAGAGGGGAAAAATATAACCTTACATTTTTAAAGTTAAAATCTAAAAACTATGTTAAATATAATAAGTATCTACTATAGAGCAGAGAACTCTATTCAATACTCTGTAATGACCTATATGAGAAAAGAATCTAAAAAAGAGTAGATATATGCATTGGGTTGGCTAGCTCAATACATGCATAACTGATTCACTTTGTATATGTGAAGCTAACACAACATTGTAAACCAACTATACACCAATAAAATTTAAAAAATAAATATAAACCTTGCACTTCTTTGTAAAAAGAAAAAATCAACAAAAAACCACCATCACCACCAACATTAAAAAAAAACTATGTTACATGGAGTAAAAAATATCACATCTATTAGGAGGGTCACGACAGTCACAGTCAACCACGGCAAGTGCTAACATCTCTGCCCTAGGAGTGACTGTGCCCCTGGGAGAGAAGTTCTGCTTCGTAAGTCCAGTTACTTCTCTCAAGTGGAGAAGAGGAAGGAAGGAAGGGTCCATCTTGTCCCCCCAGGAAGCTCTCTACAGGGAAACACAGAAAACACTCTATCTTAACACACCTCTCCTTTAAAGCAAAGCTGATTGGTAACTTGATGACCTCACAAAAACAAAGACAGGCCTTTTGATGACAGTCTGCGGACTGTCAGCCAGTAGGCTGAGCCACAAAGAAAAATAACAGCAAGGCATCTGGCTCCCCTGGCTCTACTGGCTTCAGGGCCTGATTTCTCGAAGATTAAAAAGAAAAGACAAACAAGAAATCAATAATTCCAGAACAAAAAGGACAACCTAACTATCTGAGTGGAAAGATCCAGTCCTCAGAAGTTTAACCAAGGGACACCTGTGAGTCCAAGGACAGTTGGCTGGGCACCACCGAGCATCCTTGTGTGGCAGGAAGACCTGTGATCCGTCCTTGCAGTGAGCTGAGCACGCCTAGCCATACAGCAGACGCGGGCTTCACCAAGCCATCCACAGTCGCTCATGTGGTCCCTGCCATGGCTGGGAAACAGGATGGCCTGGGTCATTCACAAGAGAGACGCAAGGTCACCAGCTTCCATGGTAACAGCTGTCAGTAGTCACCACTCACTGAACAGACCTTACCTGATTTCATCCTCACAATTCTATGAGTTTCATACTATAATCTCCAGTTTGTGTGGTGTTTAGTCACTCAGTCATGTCCAGCTCTTTGCAACCCCATGACTGTAGCCTGCCAGGCTCCTCCATCCCTGGGGATTCTCCAGGCAAGAATACTGGAGTGGGTTGCCATGCCCTCCTCCAGGGTATCTTCCCAACCCAGGTCTCCTACATTGCGGGCAGATTCTTTACCATCTGAGCCACCAGGGAAGCCCAGTGTACAGGCATGAAAAAATAAGACCCAGAGAGGCTGGGTAACTTTTCCAAGGTGATTCCTTGAATATGGAGGCTCTCAATCATGGCTGACCCTTCAAATCCCAAACCACAGTGCCCAGGCTGCACGGTCAGCCAATTAAATCAGAATCTCTGGGGCAGAGTATACCTAAAGCTCCCCAGACAATTCCAGTCCTACTCACTCTCCTTTTTTTCACCCTCCCTTTGTCCTACCAAGTTTTGCGTGGGTCTATATAGACTTTTCTGGTGGTCATGGGTGCCTGCCCACCCTCAGCTGTGTTCTGCAAGATCTTGTGTGTCTGGAGGTGTACCCCTGATGTATCCGTGAAGAGAGATGTACTCCACGTCCCCCTCTCCTCCTCTGCCCTCCCAGATCTCCCCCAGACGAGATGACTACAATGAGCAGCCCCGGGTCTAGTATTGGATTGGCCAAAAAGTTTGTTCAGGTTTTCCACCCACTCTTACAGAAAAACCCAAATGAACTTTTTGGTCAACTCTATAAATAGTAGGATTAGGATTTGAATCTGATTCCAGGCCTTTGCTTACTTTTCTCTGCAATACTGTCAACCATGAAGTTACAATCCAGAATTTTTTTTTTTTTAAGTCACCAAATGGCTGTCATACTGGACATATTGGGAGATCTGCGATTCAGAAAAAGGAAATCTCATTTGACATCATGTTTACTTTCCTTATAAATAGGATTAAACAAAACAAAACAAAACAGGTTGAGGTCCAAGAGTCTCTCCTGTACAGCAGAGTGCATGGGCTTTGTGAACAGGACTTTCAGACGTTCAGAATGTTTTTATTTTACTATCCAGTTCCGGCCACATACTTCTGGAAGGCTGAGCTGGAGTTTGACTTTAGGGTCTCAAGCTGCCTTCTGGGGCTCACAGTGAGTGTGTCGCCTCACGAAGGTACCCACGGCCAACGTCACGCTCATACCTCATCTGCTCAGACAGATGGGTCCGGTCTGCCAATTCCAATGAATGCCTCAGTTAACAGCACTCATTTTCTAGGGCGAAATCATCAGGATTTAAACATCCTCTGCTGAGTGCCACGTGGAACAGAACACCCCATCTCCCTGACTTTTCCTGTCATAAGGAAATGATGGAAAATACTTTTTCATATTAAAACGTCTGCTTTTCTGAGGAAGAGAGCCACCGTGATCACTTAAGCTGAGACAGCTAGTTTGGGTTGCATAATAAAGACTTGTATAATCAGAGCCTTCAGCCTGTCACTGCCATCCAATTAACCCTTTCCTCTTTACCCTATACGATTATAGCTTATAACTGCCCAGAGTCTCCCTAACAGTTCATCTCATGCAACTTCTGTTCTCACTAGCCATAGCCCATAGCTCAACAACACATATTTTGCTGCCTGAGTATTTTTAAACCCCTCAATGTAACATGTTCGGCTCCATCTTATAGGGGAGTATAAGGCACTCATTCAGTTTCTGTACATTTATCCAAGATACACTTACTGAGTAGCCTTCCTATGCTAGATATGACCCAAGATACTGGGTGAAAAAGACCAGTAAGGTCCAGCCTCTAACATGAGCAAGCTTGCAGTCCAGTGGGGAAGCTTGATACATAAAAGGCAAGTAAAACCCAATGTGGTGGCTACACGGTGGACCCACCAGTAGATCCCTTGACTCAGCTGGGGAAGAAGGGGTGAAAGGTGATCAGAGAAGGGCCAGTGAACAAAAGGAAACCTAATGAAGGAAATCTGCAGAGAGATATCAAGTATGATCAGGAGCTGAACGACCAACTGAAGCAGCTCACTTTTGCAGGCAGCCAGGACAGCATTTGCCTCATTCAAAAAGCCATCCTAAGGCCCTTCACAAAATGTCTTCCAGCCCCTTCTCCCTCCTAGTCCCCTGGGCCGAATCCCACACCATGACTCACTGTTCCCCAGCCAGACCCTGTACATTGATGCATATGTTTCTGTTCTTGCCGAGCCTGTGTTCTTCGTTAGGAATGCTCACTACTCCTCTCGGTCCAGTGGGTGCCTGTGAATACTATGACGTCCAGTACAAATGTCACCTCCTCTGTGAAGATGTCCCTGCCTCTGGGCAATCACAGTACATGTGACATTATATTACGCTTATCTGATTGCCTCTCTAGGCTGTATGCTTCTAGAGGACACGGGTGTGTGAGTGCATGCTAAGTCGCTTCAGTCGTGTCCGACTCTCCGAGGCCCTGTGGACTGAAGCCCGCCAGGCACCTCTGTTCATTGGATTCTCCAGGTGAGAGCACTGCAGTGGGTCACCATGCCCTCCTCCAGGGGGTCTTCCTGACCCAGGGATCGAATCTGCATTTCTTTCGTCCGTCAGTCACTGGCAGGAGGGTTCACTGGCACCACCTGGGAAGTCCCTGGAGGACAGGAACTGCGTCTTACTCATTCTCACCTGCCCAGTGTTTGGTAGACAGGAGACACATCATGCGCCTTCTTTTTGACAAAGGAATGAAAGGAACGAAGCAAAACAAAAACTCGCTTGAGGGGACTTTCCTCTCCTCTGCTTACTCTCCTCTGTTCATGCAAATGTGCAGGTTCCAACACACACAGCCCTGCCCAACCCTCAGCAGAGAGAGGTGGATACGGAAACCCTCCCCACCCTTTTCACCATAAACACAGTGAGAAACCAGGGTGAGCTCAGGGAGGCTGAGGCTGTGACTTTGTCATCACACTCAGTCTGGTCCAGCCACTCGTCAGTGTGTGTGATAGGGTCAACCAGTGGTGGTCCAGCGGTCAGGACTTGGCCTTCCAACGCAGGGGGTATGCATTTGGTCCCTTGTTGGGGAGCTAAGATCCCACATGCAGTGGGGCCAAAAAAATCAAAACAGAAACAATAGTCTAACAAATTCAATAAAGACTTTAAAAACAGCCTGCATCAAAAAAAGGCTTTAAATAAGATAAATAAACCAACCAAAACCTGACACGAAATAAGACAATTCAAAGGCACAAGCACAGTCTCCCTAGTACGGGCTAATACAGGGGTGACTTAGCAGGAGGATGCCCACATCAGCTCCTGGCAAGACAGGCAGAAGCACCAGCTTCTGAAAGGACGGCTCACGTGTGCAATTGCACCACAAGCAGACCAAGAATGGAGAGGCTTGGCAGCGAACTGGTTATTCACGAACCTAATCACAAGCAACAGCTCAAGAAAGGCCCTTCTGATAGGCTGGTCATAATTCATGCCGAGGACGGAGGGAGCCCAGCCAAGTTGGCATCTGGACCTTGAGGGATCACGGGGCTCAGGCTAGCGCGTCGTGAATCATCACAGGCAGGCCAGCTCAACTCCTCAGACCCGGTGCTGACAGGACCAAGGTCGGGGTCAGGGCTTCTCAGGCCACAGTGAGGCATACTTTTCTGTGGCCAGAGCCTGCATCCCTTTATACAAGCCAAGCGCTCCAGCATTTCTCTCATTTGAAGGACAGCACTTTCAGATGCATGATGAGGCGATTAAGGAGACGGAGTTAACAAAACATGTTCCTACTCATACACCGCACTGAGCCTTCAACCAAGGTGAGTCAAACGCCTAACGTTTAGGGACCCAGGACAGCATCCGGGAGGGGTGGAGGGTCAGGCTACTCTCCTCCATTCATGCAAATGTGCAGGTTCCAACACAGACAGTCCTACCCAGCTCTCAGGAGAGAGAGGTGGATACGGAAACCCTCCTCATGCTCTTCACCATAACCGCAGTGAGAAAACCCAGAATGAGCTCAGGGAGGCTGAGGCCATGACTTTGTCATCACACTCAGTCTGGTCCAGCCACCAGTCAGCATGTTACACGGTCAACCACGGTTAATGATGATGAATGATAACTTATGTCTTGATGCCGTGTGGGGTGCGGAAGGGTCCAAAGTCCTTTCATGTTCTACTGTGAGATCCCTGTACTGCAGAAGAAACTATTCTGGCCACCAGAACAGACAGAGATGGATATTTCAAAGAGGAAAAGAAGTGTGTATTCCAATACAGAAGCCCTAGTTTTGACAGGCAAAATCAAGGCAGATTCTCACAGTCTTCCTCATGGTATGTTTGTGGCAGTTCCAACGTGCACACAGAGGCTTCCCTTACTCAAGAAGCCCACAGGGCACAGAAAAAAAGCCTCTAGTTAACTTTCCATTGTCCAGGATGAAATGGTACAAGGGGTGTGTACAACTATAGGTAGGAGAACAAGCTGAGATATCGACAATCTAAAAACAATCTAGATGTTCTGCCACCAGATATCAGAAATTATCCTGACTTCAAACAAAACAAATTCATTTCAATCAAGGCATGAGAGAGTCTGATTCTTTGAAAATACTTGACAAGCTTTCTCTGGAGTCTAGCTTCCGCTGGCCTGCAAGAGCCAGGTGCATTTTCATCCTCCCTCCAGTGTTCAAAATAGTCCAGAAGATGGTTATGGGACAGGAAGCAGCAAAACACTTAAAAACAAAGCCCTTCGGAAGCCTAGCTATCGCCTGTCTCTAGGTATTTGATGATCCTCCAGACAAGTGATTGATTTGAACCGCAAGCAAAGTGGAGCAGCTGTGGAGAGCCCACTCCAAGGGACAACAAAGGAGGCGCGGAGGTTCTAAACTTACATTTTCTATGGTCAGAGACCACGTGCCTCACAATCGCTTGGTACGTGTTAAAAATACACAGCCTTGGGGAACACCCAATATCCACTGAATCTTAATCTCTAGGGGTTGGCACAGGAGCCTACATTTTAAAATAAGCTCTTTAGGAGCTAAAGTTGGCAGACAACTTCTCCAAACCATAATGAACTGAGGTCTAGGGGTCTGAAGACTCTTGGTACCTTTGTCCTAGTTCTGATAAGCTCTGTGTTCCGAGACTGAGTTTGGGCCATTTTTATTGATAATTTCATAGCCTGAGCCCATTTTAAAGAGACCGTGTCTGCTCTTCCCAGTGTCTGGCACACAAAGAATTATCAGTGAATGGTGGTGGAATCGGTGAATAGATTTTATGAGTAGGTCACATATAGAACAGGTTGTGGGATGAATGAAATAATGAACAATAGAGGCTACTAGGGAAATAATAGATTTCAATATAGTAGTTACCAAACATGAAACTGGAGTGAATTTTTTGCCTTGATGACATGGAAATCATAGATAAATTTCTCTCTAGTCATTCCATGGCATGCAGTTGAAATAGAAAAAGAAATAGTGCAGATCACTGGTCTGAGTATGTGTGCAGGCATGCACCATGTACACACACACACACACCAAATGATCTAGCTGCCACATTCAATATTGATCAGTTCAGTAGGAAGAGCCAGCTTCAAATGTATTTACGATGGAAACTCTGCCTTAGGGGGACTTCCCTGGTAGCCTAGTGGATAAGAACCTGCCTTGCAATGCAGGGATGCAGGCTTGATCCCTGGTCGGGGAACTAAGATCCGTACGTGTCTTGAAGCAACAAGCCCCTGTGCTCCAACTGCACCACAGTGAAAGATCCTTAGAGCCGCAAGTAAGACCCCACACAGCCCCAGTGAATAAATATTAAGGAAAGAACAATTCAGCCTTGGATAGATGGCCCTCTAGGTAGGAAGTGCAGCCCTGCATCTTGATGGCTTTGCACTTAACCTGGGGGCATAAACAGAGTTTGCAGGTAATCCACTAGGCTGGGCTCTGGCTCTTCCTAGGGATGGCTAGGGATGGCTAGGGATGGCTCTTCCCTAGCCATCCGTATCCCAATCTGCCAAAGGGCCTTTCACTGGGAGTTTTCCTGTTCAACGCATCACCTAGAGCAATTCAGATGCGGTCCTGTCCCCCCAGAGACTCACAAGCCAAAACAAGTACTGTCAGGTAAGAACAAAAGGCTACCAAATTGAAAGGAGAGCTCACAATAGACAAGAATGTGGGGAAGGTTGGATTATAGAGAGACTGAGAAGCTAGGCTTTGATTTGGGCAAAAAAGGGTTAGGAGAAGTATTCACTTCCCTTCAATTCACTCTGTATTTTAAAATTCCCCAGCATTCCCAGAGGGAGAATGGCATTTAGAACACAAGGTACATTTATAAATCAAGAGATCAAACCATGTATGGCATAAGCCCACACAATATTGTAAAGTGATAATCCTCCATTTAAAAATATATTTAAGAAAAGCTCAAATCAATCATAAGAAGTGGATTCTTCTTTTCATTTTCCTTTCATTTTTTATTTCCTTATTCATCCTGCTAGTGGTCTGAACTTTGGTTAAGAGAGTCTCAAGAAAAAATTCAACTGTCTTTCCCACATACTTCAAATTCAAAGGGAAACTTCAGGTGGAAATGCCTCAAATCCAACATTTAATACTTTGAGTAATAGTGTCACCCTAGGCAGCAAGGGGTGTTCAAACACACTGTACATCCCACGTGCCCAGCCCCGCCCCCTTGGCTCGCGAGCTGTAATTCCCCATTTCTCTCCACCCAAGAAGGAAAGCTGAAACATGAATGAGTGAAATGGCGTGACTGTAGGCAGAATCCTATATGTAGTATAATTTTTTAAAGGAAGTCATCTGAAAATAACTGTTGTTGATTGTCATTAATGATGAGTTGCTTTCAAAGTAGCTCATAACTTATTGGGAAAAAGAAATCAATCTGTCTCACTCAGTAATAGAATACTTGCTTCCCAGGGTGTGGAAAAAAGATGAAAATTCCTAGCAAACTGATAAGACCCTTCCCCCTGGATAAAGGTGGGGCTTCCTTCAAAAACATGTTAACAGTGCTCTACAAATAGCTTTCAAAGTTTGCAAATGCAGAGTTAAGTCAACACCAGAGCATTGTAATGTAGCTTGGCCATATCACCTTCCTTGAGACTTACCCATTAGCTAAAGAATAGCTAAAGAACATCCATTGTCTTCTTGCCCACCCCACCCTCTTTTATGGATACAGACAACTGACTTGAGCATGGTGAGGCCAGTAAAGGAATAGAGACTGGAGAGGAATGGAAATTGGAGAGTCCCCCAGCTTCCGGTTGGGCCCTCCCTATTCATTCCTACAGGCATTTCTCACTAAAGCCAAAAGTCTTACTCTAAAATAAGGGTCCGTCATCTCATTTTCCAGAACAATTGTGACATAAGGGTAAGATTAAAATAGTTACATCTGCAAAGTGCTGAGGATAGTCTCTGGGCCACAGTAAGAGCTGTGTAAGTGTTTGCAATTACAGTGATGACAACATCTCAAAGCTACAGCTGAGAAACATCACTGCCTAAGATTAGGCAGGAAAATAATCCAAATTCTTTTCTTTCCAACAGGCAGGTGGTACCAGTTCTCAAAGGGACATGGTCAGAGCCTAACTCCTGGTTATCAATGCATAGCTCATCTAACTCAGGAAGAGCTCTTGATTGGACAGTGCAAAAAAAGGAGTGAAATGGCCCAGGTCATTCACCAGGTGACCTTGGGTACCATGGCGGCTTCTTTGCAAGTCATCTTTTTCAGGACAGCAAACAGCTTGGAGATGAGAAGCAGCTGAGCGATAACACTATCTCCTTCCCACCTCTGACAGCCTCTAATTCCAAGTAACCAGTCATGAAACACGCCAATATTTCCTGTGCTTCTCTAACGTGTCCCACCGCTTTTCTTTCAGTGTCTTATGACTTTGAAGGAGAGTCAGGGCGTGAGCAGGGCCAAGATGGCTTTCTGAGAAGGCAGGAAGTGTGACGTGGCAGGAAATGAAAATGAATTCAAACAATCTAGATTCCTGGCCTGGCCTCAAGGGCTGCCTGGACCTGCAGAAATCCTCTTATCCAGGCATGAGCCCAGCAAACTCTTCTGTTTAATCATTTTCCAATGATGCTTAAAACAATTAGGAATACTTGTGTTGCCTATTCATGCTCCATTGTAATCAAACCAAGTGGCTTTTCCATTTTCAACGGTGATCTGCAATATACTCAGTGACCATTATAATCCTCTCCCCTGGACGCTATCCATGTAGGCACTTGGACATTTATCTTACTGGTCCTGTCTTTTTTTAATCTTTAATGTGTTAACATCTCTGTCACAGAATCAACTGTGTTATAAACAACAGAATCCTCATCTTTAATAAAGGAGAATTAAAAACATAGGAGAAATATATATATATATATATGTATATATGGGTTTGGTTGTTTATAAGACATTTCTGAATCTATGACAGAGAAGGGACCAACTGTATAGAATAGAGAGAGAAGATTTGAGAGTTGTCTCTGCCCTGTTATATTCTTGCGTTTTATCTTTCCAGCTACACTGCACATTTTTTAAGAGCAGAAATGATGCTGACGTATTTCTAGCTCTTCCATCACTTTCCCTAACTTCCTATGAAATATTTGTAGTTAAATAATGGTGTATACATGGCTCTTTGCATTTTATAAAATGCTCTAACTCTTGAGATAAAACCCTTTTCTGCCCCTTTCCCCAGAGACATTAAGAGACCTTCCCATGTTAGTACTACGCAAAGCAATCCGCACATGACCACATTATCACACTCCCAGACAGGAGGGGCAGAGCCAGCATCTGGACCTAGGCGGTACGTCTTCAGAGCCTGCATACTGAACCATCACTGTACAGCCCCGCACAATGGTGGCCCACTTCTCTTTTTACTCTATCACAAGACCTTCTTTCTCCATACACAATTTATTTACAGAAGCTTAAAAGAGTGAGTTCAACAAAAGAGCACATTACAGTAAGGAGAGGAACTCAAGGTCTTATTTCCAGTTACCAGGGGAAATTTTATGAAAGAGGTGGGCTTGTTAAAAAATGCCATAAGTCCTTTGAAAAACAACGGGGGGTGTAAATTCACTTTAAAATTACCTTTTTCAAAACATATATGTTGCTGTTCAAATACACAACTATCCTGGGGAGGCTCGGATGGGGTTCTCAGGTAAAGTAACAGAGCTCCAAGTACATGTATTAAACCCACGAATCATCATCTGAGCAAACACTGAGGAAGTGAGGGAACTAATATAGGAAAAGTCAGTCCTGCCTGATTCTTGCTCCTGGGTCAGCAGGCACCTCACCACCCACGCCAAGGAGGAGAGAGACCATACCTTTTATCTCAGCTGCTTCTGATTTCCTCTGCAGAGCTGACTTGTGTCTGGTTGTAGCAGATGAAGCAAATGAACGCTCTCCTGGAGCCCAAGGCCTGGGCTGCCAGAGGAGGAGGTACTGCCCTGGCATCTCAGAGTCACTTAGCAGCTCATTGGGGGGGCTCAGGCCAGCGGTGGCCACAAGAACATTGGAAACAGTGGCAGTTGCTCCCTCCACAGTGAGGCCACAGACCTGAGAGGGGCCAGCTGGCTGAGGATAAATTCCCCCCACCCCACCCTCTGTGGGCTCCTCCTAGCTGATGCGCCACTATCAGCCCAGCAGCCTCACATTCAGAAACCAAGCGGCCCATGGAGGGATCATGAGCACGGCAGGAGAGGTACCTGGGGAGGTGTGGGTCAGACACGGCAGGGCACGTTTTGTGCACAAGTGCCCGAGTCTTTCCAACCACTGGAGTCTACCTTGACTTCTGCTCTTGCAGAACTCCTCCAACAAACCATCCTTATCTCATACACGGCCACAAGCCTGGTCATCTTATCTATTACGTGTTCAAGGCTCAAGGGCAGAGCTCTTCTCTCTAACCGCCTTCTAGGACAAACTCCCTTCAGCCTTCAGCACACAGGAGAATCCATCACTTTGGATTAGGTTATGGGTCAGTCAGAGTGCAGGGTGCAGCAGCTCGCCGGGTGGAATCCTTCAGACGCCCAGGGCCCTTCTGTCTGTCAGAGCTGAAGAGATAAGCTCTTTTCTACTTGGCGTTTGGTGACAGAAGAACCAGGAGATCAGATTATCAATTAAATGAAGCAAGCTAAATGGAAAACAAAGTATCGTTTGACAGGGCCTAATTTTTCCTTTTTTTGCCTCAAGTTTTTGAGAGAATGTACCTCTTTCCCTTCCAAGGAAGTTGTGCAAATAGTGTAAAGATTTTCTGAGTAGAACTCGAGTCAAGTGAGCTTATGTTTGGAGAACGTTCTGACTTGGGAAAGAAGAAGCAAAGCTCGCGGGAACTTGGCTAAGGGCTGGAATCTACCTGAAGGTTAATCTGGACTACGGGGGTGGCGACCGGGCAGAACAATGCTTGTCAGTTGCGTGCAGATGATGTAGGAGGTCTGGGAGCCCCCCCGAGGTTCCCGTCACCCTCAATTACTTTCCACACCAACCTGTCACAAAGCCTAAAATATCACACTACTCACAACTAATAGAGAACGTTCTGCATTAACATTTATGTTTTAATTCAAGCAAATTCAAGACATTGCTATAGGTAGGAAAATGGCATTGCCTCCTGAGATGGACAAGCCACACCAGCTGTGGGCATGTACCAGGGCTCTCTTGATGAACTTTGTTGCCTAGGAGGAAGACCCCACGTGACTCACAGTCAGGGAGCAGGACACAGATGCTTCTGAAGACAGCAGACTTGGGCAGGGCTGTGAGGAGAGAGACAGGAGTGGGACATACAAATCAGTTTGAGGTACATAGCGAAGAGGGGAAGATCGTGAGAAGAGAGTGTAGAAGGACAAGTCTTAGCTACTTCATTGCTCTGCCCTGTGCAGGGTCTGGTCATAAACACTCTTTTACCTTTTATCCCCAAAAGGTCAGTGCCTGGAGTACCTTCAGCGAATCTTTCTATTTCTCACATTTCAGAATTCACACTCAGCTCCCCTAGAGTCAATATCAAGTCGGTCCTGGCTCAGCCAGCTCTGCCCGTGGTGCCCCCAGACCAGGTTCATCATGGATGCACCTCAAGAGTGTCATACTGAGTGAAGTAAGTCAGACAAAGACAAATATCATACGATATCACTTATATGTGGAATTTTAAAAATGGTACAAATGAACTTATCTGCAAAACAGATATAGAATTATAGATGCAGAAAACAAAGTTATGATTACCAGTGGGTCATGAGAGTAGGGGTAAACTGGGAGATTGGGATTTATGTATACACACGGCTGTATCTAACATAGGTTAATAATAAGAACACAGTACATAGCACAGGGAACTCTATTCAATACTCCTTAATGAACAAGACCCCTATATATGTTGTCTACAAGAGACCCACCTCAAACCTAGGGACACATATAGACTGAAAGTTAAAGGCTGGAAAAAGATATTCCATGCAAATAAAGACCAAAAGAAAGCAGGAGTGGCAATACTCATATCAGATAAAGTAGACTTTAAAATAAAGGCAGTGAAAAGAGATAAAGATGGACATTACATAATGATCAAAGGGTAAATCCAAGAAGAAGAAATAACAATTATAAATATTTATGCACCCAACATAGGAGCACCACAATATGTAAGGCAAATGCTAACAAGTATGAAAGGGGAAATCAACAACAACACAATAATAGTGGGAGACTTTAATACACCACTCACACCAATGGACAGATCAACTAGACAGAAAACTAACAAGGAAATTCAAACTTTAAATGATACAATAGACCTAACTGACATCTATAGGTCACTCCACCCCAAAACAAGGAATTTCACCTTTTTCTCAAGTGCACACGGGACCTTCTCCAGGATAGATCACATCCTGGGCCATAAATCTAGCCTTGGTAAATTCAAAAATATCGAAATCATTCCAAGCATCTTTTCTGACCACAATGCAGTGAGATTAGATATCAATTACAGGAGAAAACAATTTAAAAATTCCAACATATGGAGGCTCAACAACACACTGCTGAATAACCAACAAATCACAGAAGAAATCAAAAAAGAAATCAAAATATGCATAGAAATGAATGAAAATGAAAACACAACAACCCAAAACCTATGGGGCACTATAAAAGCAGTGCTAAGGGGAAAGTTCATAGCAATACAAGCTCACCTCAGGAAACAAGAAAAAAGTCAACTAAATAACCTAACTTTACACCTAAAGCAACTAGAAAAGGAAGAAATGCAGAAGCCCAGGGGTAGTAGAAGGAAAGAAATCTTAAAGATCAGGGCAGAAATAAATGCAAAGGAAACAAAAGAGAACATAGCAAAAATCAACCAAGCCAAAAGCTGGTTCTTTGAGAAGATAAATAAAATTGACAAACCATTAGCCAGACTCATCAAGAAACAAAGGGAGAAGAACCAAATCAACAGAATTAGAAATGAAAACGGAGAGATCACAACAGAAAACACAGAAATACAAAGGATCATAAGAGACTATTATCAGCAACTATATGCAAATAAACAGGACAACCTGGATAAAATGGACAAATTCCTAGAAAAGTACAACTTTCCAAGACTAAACCAGGAAGAGACAGATAATCTTAATAGACTCATCATAAGCACGGAAATTGAAACCATAATCAGAAATCTTCCAAAAAACAAAGGTCCAGGACCAGATGGCTTCACAGCTGAATTCTACCAAAAATTTAGAGAAGAGCTAACACCTATTCTACTCAAACTCTTCCAGAAAATTGCAGAGGAAGGTAAACTTCCAAACTCATTCTACGAGGCCACCATCACCCTAATTCCAAAACCCGACAAAGATGCCACAAAAAAAGAAAACTACAAGCCAATATCACTGATGAACATAGATGCAAAAATCCTTAACAAAATTCTAGCAAATAGAATCCAACAACACATTAAAAAGATCATACATCATGATCAAGTAGGCTTTATCCCAGGGATGCAAGGATTCTTCAATATTCGTAAATCAGTCAATGTAATACACCACATTAACAAATTGAAAAATAAAAACCACGTGATTATCTCAATAGATGCAGAGAAAGCCTTTGACAAAATTCAACATCCATTTATGATAAAAACCCTCCAAAAAGCAGGAATAGAAGGAACATACCTCAACATAATAAAAGCTATATATGACAAACCACAGCAAACATTATCCTCAATGGTGAAAAACTGAAAGCATTTCCCCTTAAGTCAGGAACAAGACAAGGGTGCCCACTCTCACCACTACTATTCAACATAGTCTTGGAAGTCGTGGCCACAGCAATCAGAGCAGATAAAGAAATAAAAGGGATCCAGATTGGAAAAGAAGAAGTAAAACTCTCTCTATTTGCAGATGACATGATCCTCTGCATAGAAAACCCTAAAGACTCTACCAGAAAATTACTAGAGCTAATCAGTGAATATAGTAAAGTTTCAGGATACAAAATCAACACACAGAAAATCCTGGCATTCCTATACACTAACAATGAGAAAACAGAAAGAGAAATTAAGGAAACAATTCCATTCACCATCGAAACAAAAAGAATAAAATACTTAGGAGTATTTCTACCTAAAGAAACAAAAGACTTATATATAGAAAACTATAAAACACTGATGAAAGAAATCAAAGAGGACACAAATAGATGGAGAAATATACCGTGTTCTTGGATTGGAAGAATCAATATAGTGAAGAGTATATTACCCAAAGCAATCTATAGATTCAATGCAATTCCTATCAAGCTACCAGAAGTCTTTTTCAGAGAATTAGAACAAATAATTTCACAATTTGTATGGAAATACAAAAAACCTCGTATAGCCAAAGCAATCTTGAGAAAGAAAAATGGAACTGGAGGAATCAACCTACCTGACTTTAGGCTATACTACAAATCCACAGTCATTAAGACAGCATGGTACTGGCACAAAGACAGAAATATAGATCAATGGAACAAAATAGAAAGCCCAGAGATAAATCCACACATCTATGGACACCTTATCTTTGACAAAGGAGGCAACAATATATAATGGAGGAAAGACAATCTCTTTAACAAGTGGTGCTGGGAAAACTGAACAGCCACTTGTAAAAGAATGAAACTAGAACTCTTTCTAACACTATACACAAAAATAAGCTCAAAATGGATCAAAGATCTAAGCATAAGACCAGAAACTATAAAACTCCTAGAGGATAACATAGGCAAAACACTCTCTGACATAAACCAAAGCAGGATCCTCTATGACCCACCTCTCAGAATATCGGAAATAAAAGCACGAATAAACAAATGGGACCTAATTAAAATTAAAAGCTTCTGCACAACAAAGGAAACTATAAGCAAGGTGAAAAGACAGCCATCAGAATGGGAGAAAATAATAGCCAATGAAGCAACGGACAAACAATTAATCTCAAAAATATACAAGCAACTCCTGCAGCTCCATTCGAGAAAAATAAACAACCCAATCAAAAAGTGGGCCAAAGATCTTAACAGACATTTCTCCAAAGAAGACATAAAAATGGCTAACACACACATGAAAAGATGCTCAACATCACTCATTATCAGAGAAATGCAAATAAAAACCACAATGAGGTACCACTTTACACCAGTCAGAATGGCTGCCATCCAAAAGTCTACAAGTAATAAATGCTGGAGAGGATGTGGAGAAAAGGGAACCCTCTTACACTGTTGAGGGAATGCAAACTAGTACAGCCACTATGGAGAACAGTGTGGAGATTCCTTAAAAAACTGGAAATAGAACTGCCATATGACCCAGCAATCCCACTGCTGGGCATACACACCGAGGAAACCAGAATTGAAAGAGACACGTGTACCCCAATGTTCATCACTGCATTGTTTACAATAGCCAGGACATGGAAGCAACCTAGATGCCCATCAACTGACGAATGGATAAGAAAGCTGTGGTACATATACACAATGGAATATTACTCAGCATTAAAAAAAAATTCATTTGAATCAGTTCTACTCAGGTGGACAGAACTGGAGCCCATTATCCAGAGTGAAGTAAGCCAGAAGCAAAAACAACAATACAGTATACTAACGCATATATATGGAATTTAGAAAGATGGTAATGAGAACCCTGCATGCGAGACAGCAAAAGGAACGCAGATGTATAGAACAGACTCGTGGACTCTGTGGATGAGGGCAAGGGTGAGATGATATGGGAGAATGACATTGAAACATGTTAATTATCATATGTGAAATCAATCGCCAGCCCAGGGTTGATGCTCAGGGCTGGTGCACCGAGATGACCCAGAGGGAGGGAATCGGGAGGGAGGAGGGAAGGGGGTTCTGGAGGGGGAACATATGTATACCCATGGCGGATTCATGTCAATGTATGGCAAAACCAACACAATAAAGAAAATTTAAAAAAAAATACTCCTTAATGGCCTAGATGGGAAAAGAATAAAAAAAAGAATGGATATATATATATATATATATATATATATATATATATATATATATATATATGAGTGTGTGTGTGCATAAATGATTCACTTTGCTGTACATTTGAAACTAACAACACTGTAAATCAGCTGTACTCCAATAAACATTTTTAAAATAAATAACATGGGGAAAAAGGAATCATAGCCTTAAAAAAAAACCTTCAAATTTACATTTCTGTCATTATTTATACTGAATTCAATGCCAAAGGATGACGAACTTAGAAAGCTGATGGACTGAGGGAGTCGTGATAACTGTTGCCCTCCTCAGCTGATCCCAACTACTCTGAGGCAGTCCCCACCTCCAAAGACCTCACTAGATGTTGTTTCTTTTTGGGGGATCAACACAGTGGTTTCCTGAGCTTCTTAAACCTTCCTACCAAAATGTTCCAGAAAGGGCAGGAGGTGACAGGGAAAAGAAAGGTTCAGCTCAAGGCCCATCAGAAAAGCAATATTTCTTTCTTTCATCTTACATTTATCTTACAATCAGACAAAGTTTGCATATACTTTACAAAGCATCTGCTTTTATTCTTATATAATTCTCCCTCCACTCCAAAATGTCTGGGTACAATGGATGCCCCAGGAAGCAGATGTTTGGATCAGAGACAGGGACCTCCCTGGGTGGCTCAGCCTTCTTTTTTGCCATCTGAGCCTCATGTGGGCAGAAGCTCAGCCCTGTGACAGCGGGACATCAGTGAGAACTGCAGGTCTTGACTCTGCGATGACCCAGCCGCTCAGGAGGCCTGTTAGGACCTGGAGAGGGTGCCCATTTGAACACAAAGCCCAGCACTGGAGCCTGTACATGGGCTGTCATGACCCCTCAGCTGTTTCTATATCTTGACTGCAGTGGATACAGGGCTTTGTTTGCCTAAGTCTAACTATACCATCTTCTCCCCACCAGCTGAATACCGAAATCCAGGAGACACACACGTGCGCAGGCACAGTTCCTACCGCTAGCTACTCCCTGCCACTTCAATTCTGCCAAAATGCTTTCCTTACTCCTGCATGGGCATTTTGTTCAAAACTTTGTATTTTTTCATTTTAGTCATTTTCATTATCTTATCCATTTTGCTTCCTGAAAGCTGTGTTTTATCTTATGGTCTTTGTGTTATTTTATCTATTTTTTAACTTTAGATATTTAAAAATGGGTTCTTTGGGGAAGGGAGCAACTTCAAGGTTAAGGGGGACCAGGACACAGATGTTCCATATAGTCTGTGCCTTTGGGAATTCCCAGATTCATAGGAAAGACAAAAAACAAACCCTAGACAAGATGATATATCAATTCTCAAAAGGCACACAAAAATGGGCCCCAAATAGTCTCCAACACCTCAGAACCCAGGCTGAATGGAGATGAGGAGGAGGAGGCTGACAGGCAGGGGCAGTCAGGGGAGCAATTTCCCAAATGCTCATGACTACCTCCCAGATTGTCTAGGCTGTAATTCTCAAAATACTTGCACCCTCTTCCTGGTTTTTCCACACAGCACAGGCAATCACTAGGCAAGATGACATGAGGCGGGGCTCACCAACAGGATTTATCTCCTCTCCCTGCTCTCCCCGCCCAGGCAACATCATCATTTACACAGAATTACATGACTCAACACTTCTTAAAGGAGGCGGCAGCCATTTTCTGACACCAAAGCAAAGAAAGAAAGGCATCCTACAGAGCCAAGAGCGGGGTCAGACCTTTTCTTTCCAGCCTTTCCCTGCCCTGGATTCCTACCAGAGGATTTTTGGTGGGAGGGAGGGAGAGAAGGGTGCTCCCCCGGGCAGCCAGCAGTCCCGGCCACAGGCATCTGTGCTCGATGCTGGGGGGAAGTGGTCTCTGCTAAGTGGCTCAGTCATTCTGTGAGTTCCTCTATCTCCTTCCAGTACATTCTCTCTCTTTTTCAAATTAGTCAGTGTCATTTTCCATTGCATGAAACTGATGGGCCATCTCATTTCCCAGTGCTTGTTTTCTCCTGTCCTGGGTTCCCCAACCACTCAGTAAGTGACACATGTCCCGTGAGAGTTCCAGTCAGACTAGTTGTCTTGTTATTGACATTTTATGACTCCCCTAAAATAGCCACTATTATACTAAAAATAATACTGACAGGTTCCCATATTCCTTTATAGCTCAAAAATATACGTTAACTTCTCATGTGACAAAAAAGAAAATGGAAGCCCAAGAAATGAAGTGGCAGATTGTGTGGAAAAAAAAAAAAGAGTCTAGAGTTTAATGTTTGGTTGCTAAAGAAAAAACACAGAATTCAGAGGGAGAGAGGCCAACTCTGTGCTCAAAAATGCTCATTCTCAGTCCTGGAAAATGCTAGAACAGTGCAGTCAGTTACCATCCTGCACAGTGTCCATTCCTCCTAAATCATAGCTGCTGGACTATAATGCACCCCCCACCCCCAGCAATAGCTGGAGTCCCCCATTAGAGTGCATGGTTTGCTTTCTGCCCTTTGCAAGGCCATGTCTGGCTGTAGAAAATCCTCAAAGATGATGCTCACCTGGCAGGACCTAGGCCACCACGAGCCAGGTTTGTTTGGCTGATCCTGTACAATTTCTCTGACATCACCAGGCTTGTTTTCATTAGAAGGAGAGCAGTAGGGGTCAGGGAGAAAGAAATGCTGATAAAAGCTCTTTAACATTCTGGCATGAGTGCCCATGGATAGTGTTTCTCAGCTCTAACTAAAAATGCTTGTAGTTTTGTTTGGACATTGGCCATAGGGCCTTAGCCAAAACGAATTTTCAGTCTAAGATAACTGGAAGTTCAGTGTGTGTATGCACTTAGTCACTCAGTTGTGTCCTACTCTTTGTGACCCCATGGACTGTAGCCCAACAGGCTCCTCTGTCCATGGAGATTCTCTAGCCAAGAATACTGGAGTGGGTTGCCATGCCCTCCTCCAGGGGATCTTCCCAACCCAGGGATCGAACCCACGTTTCCCGCATTTCAGATGGATTCTTTACCGTCTAGCCACCAGGGAAGCCCATGAATACTGGGGTGGGTAGCCTATCCCTTTGCCAGGGTATCTTCCCAACACAGGCATCGAACTGGGGTCTCTCACATATGCAGGCAGATTTTTTACCAGCTGAGCTACCAGGGAAACCCAGAGGTTCAGAAGTCATCTTAATTGAACTGGTGCTGTCCAGTTGATCAGCACCCTGGACAGTGTTCTCCAGGAGCCCGGAGAGGGTGGGCCCCTGACTGTAACCTGACACCAGCTCCAGGACGTGGGGTCCTACAAGCTCCAGGGAAGAACCCAGCTGATCCGTCTTAGTGCCTGTCCCCAGGATCTCCTCAGGATTCCAGGAGGAAAAATGAACACAAACAACAAAAGTCTGTAGCACCTCTGTAAATACCCGGCTGCCTAGAGGAATAAGAGCTAAACCAAGATAGTGGAGCTTTCTGGAAAAAGAGACATAATCAGGATTTTGAAGGAAGGGAGGGAGTTGATGTGATACAAAAGTATACAAGGCAGGAGGTCGTAGATAGACAAAGACCAACAAGACAAGTCTGACAAACTGATTTCCATCAGTACATCTGAAGTGTTCCCCAGCACACCAGGAAATACCATTTCTGAAAAAAATGCCCCACCCCATCTTCTTCAAATTATATTCAAATATATTCTTCAGATAGTCTCAAAATCAACTCTCTGATAAAGCCCTTTTCATTCCCTCCTATCTTTTTCTAAAAATGGACTTTTACCTTCTAACAATGATGACTATATTTAGACCTGATGATATGGTAGCCACAGCTGAGACCTGTGGTTCCTTTCCTGATTAACCAACTCTATTGTTACTGGGTGCATTTTTCCTTCCTTTATTCCTAGATCCTCAGTCCTGCACTCTGCCAGAACTGTTCTCTTCTGGAAAGCTTTTAGAATTTCACTTATAGGCTGCCAATGTCTTATTTCTTTGCCCTTTGTTATTTACCTGTTAGTATTTAATTAGGTGAATTAGAAATAGTCATCTCCATTTCCCCCTCCTTTGAGAAAAAGTCTCTGATTAAATTTTATTATTAGAAAGAATTTTTCTTTATTCAAGAGCCTTTTGAGGAACTAAACTCAGACTAGTTAGGGCCAAAACACACTCCGCACTTCTCCTTCATATAGTAATGACAGGGAGTGAGCAGAAAGGAGAGAGGTATCAAGACCATTTCAGCAACAATGGACAAGACAGAAGAATCAAAGTATCATCAGGCAAAGCCAGTTCCAGAAGCTAAGACATGGGGAAGGTAAGCTGTCCCGAAACCAAAACTGAATCAATGTCTTCAATCACTCCGAATCAGAGTGATTAAGGTATCTGCTTTCTCCCTATAAAAACCAAGTCTCTAAAGAGACTAAATAATTTCCACCTGAGGGGACACATGCTCATTTAAATTGGTCCATTTGCGGCTTTGATCACATGTCACTAGGCCCTTCAAATGGCTGGGATGAAAATAGGAGAGCCTTCTGAATCTCGTCATCAATGACTCATGATCATGAAAACATAAAAAATAGTAGAATCTTGCCAAATTTCCTCTTCATTTTGGCTTCTGTCAACATAGAGTCTACCAACAACGGGACGAATGAATTCATATTACTAAGTCAAAACATGCTGGTAAATACATGTTCCATGTAAATGGTGCAAGAAAAATCCCAAAGGCAAGAAGGGACCAGGCCAGACTCCTTCTTAGTGGTCTTGTTCCTCGGGCCTGCTGCTTACACAGGTTGTGGAGGTCAAAGGAGGGAGGAGGAAGGACAGAGAAGACATGTGGCTTTAAAAGATGCGGCCAGGCAGAAGGGAAGACTCAGGCCATCTTCCTTCCTGGGGCTTCAAGCCCTGGGTCTCGACACTAGGCTGCACCTAAGCAACTGGGCTACCCAAGCCTTGCTGCCGGGAAGCAGGCAGGACGAGGTCAAAGGTTCAAGTGCTGAATGGAAGGCCTTCAGAGACAGCCCTACCCCAGACTTTGTCTAGGGAGTGGTCCCTAGAGAGAGAACTAGGAGTGGCTTTCTTGACACAAGAGGACCCATTTTGGCCCAAGCCATTTTGTGATCTGAGCCTGGCCACAATGCCTGCCCTTGCACAGGTCTCAACCTGTTGGATCTTAAAAGAATTCTTTTAAAAGGAATTCCTTAAAAGGAATGCAGGAACAGAGGATGAGCAGTCAAACAACAGTGCGGATAAAGCAGAGTCCTAGTCCATCCTCAAGGGATATACATAATAATTTATCTTTGAGTTCTGCAGGAACTCAGGCCCCCACCCAAAAGGAGGGTGGAAAGATGGTGCGGACCCAACTGACTTCAATCAACTAAGACTTGGATTCTGTGGACCTCTGCCCCAATCCTATGCTGAGTTCTCCTCTGCTCAAGCCCCTTCATGATTATACATGTTCAGTTCAGTCGCTCAGTCGTGTCTGACTCTTTGTGACCCAATGGACTGCAGCATGCCAGGCTTCCTGGTCCATCACCAACTCCCAGAGCCTACTCAAACTCACATCCATCGCTTCAGTAATGCCATCCAACCATCTCATCCTCTGTCGTCCCCTTCTCCTCCTGCCCTCAATCTTTCCCAGCATCAGGGTCTTTTCCAGTGAGCCACTTCTTCGCATCATGTACCATAGCTTAAAACTTCCCCAATTTTGTTGTCTGGTGAGACACTGCTTTGGGAACAATCATTGGTGCTCTTGTTACTTTCTGCAAGTAAATAAACCCTTCTCCCCCTCTTTGGCTTGGTTGTGTCTTTTGGCTTGACACCCATGAAGAGACAAACGTGAAAACAGGAGGGAAGGGGGCAGGGCACAACCTTTAAAAGAAACGACAGCCTTTGGGCATAGTATAACATAAACTGGTTAGAACAAACCAGGTCCAAGATTCGACTTCCAGCAGACCGTGAGCCTCATTATATGCTCACTGTAACACGTGAGCCTACTAAGCGGCACACTCATTGGCACCGCGACAGCTTCAAGGTCAACTATAAAAAGCCAACATGTCACAGTGGCCCAGTTCCCGAAAATCCCTGCCCCTTATTTAAAACAGTTGGACTAATCCTCCCACTCATCAGCCCATGGAATTACTGAGCCCATAAAAAGTAACCATTTTTCTAGTGTGGTCTCAATTTCCAAGATGACCCCATAGCCTGGGACTGCTGTCTTTTGAGACAGACTGCAGTCTTTCTGTGGAATGTGTATCTCTCTAAATAAATCCACTTCTTGCCTACCACTTTGCCTTGCACTGAATTCCTTCTGAGCTGAGATATAAAGAACCTGAGCCTCACTGAGCCTTGACACTGGGTGGATGATTCTATTTATAAGACCGTCGGTTCAGGTCCCAGACTGGGTTTTGGTGGAGTTCAACTCCCAGTCCATGGCTTTAAGTCCCAGTCTGAGGTGTGTGGTTTCTAATCCACTTTTCAGGAAACAAACTGAGCGTACAGCCAATGTTCTGTGTGCCAGAGGCTGGCCTTAGGTGCCAAGTGGCAAGAGTCGACATCCCGCTGACCTAAAAGGACAGCCCAAGCACTTGGGGGCCTCTGCTGGGAGGGTCTGCATTCAGTAACTGGAAATCAATGCGGAAGCATTCTAAAGAACTACACGAAAAAAACTGCTGGGGGTGGGCAAAAAAGCACAGCTAGGATTAAAAGGATTCCTGGCAGGCAAGATTTTACTTAATTTGCCTGAAGCAAATTGATTACTGATGGTACTCCCATAACTCCTGGAAAGGAGACAACTGGATAAGTGCCAGAGGCTGAGTCAGGAAGTCACCTGCCAGAGACCAGAGCAAGACGGAATCACAGTGTATGGACCCAGGCCTCCTCAGAAGCACCAAGTTAGGGCGTAGGGAGACCGAGAGAACAAAACAATGGAGAAAATGACAATGGAGCTGACCCAGGTCACCATGAATCCTGAAGGAATTAGTCTACTTCTTGGAATTTAGCTGGAACAAATATTATTTTATTTCTGAGAATTCGGCTGGAGTAAACCTTAGCAAAAGGGGACCACTGATTCAAGGTGACCTTTGGTCAAAGGGAGTTATCACAAAAGGATGCCCTTCATTTGGCCAGAAGTCCTAAAGTTCTGGTTTTATTTCTAAGTTCCCAGGCAAACGAGTTGTATTCCAGCAGATATGAAGTGGGATTTCTGATCTGAGAGTCTCAAACCCTCCATTTCCTAATGGCTTGAGGAGGCGACACCCAGACTCCCATACCACTCATATTTTCCCTTTCCTAGCACACAGCGATGCCTGTGGGATGGGGCTGAATTTGAGGGAGAGCATTGTGTTTCAGGTCTTAGTTTGTTTCTGCTGCCTCAGGCACTTTCCCAGTAAAGGACAGTAAATAAAGATCTTCACCAGGTCCCTCATGCCCCATCCTCCCAACTGTCACCTGTGGACACGGTCAGGAGACGCCGTCTAGAGGCTGATCGCTCCCGGAGCAGATTTAATGGGAGCCTGATACAGAGAGAGAGGAAGAAGGATGTGCCCGAGGGATTCAGGTTATGGAAACAGATCAATGAGGCTCAGTTCACGGTGCCTGTCTGTGTGTGTCTGACTGTCTGTGTCTTTAGGGGTGGAGGATATACAGAAATACTTCAGAAGCATTGTCAATGGCACTTATTTATAGGTCCCCAAAACGTACTGCAGCAGGAAGGAAATAAAGACAACAGAGATTAAAATGCACTGAGAAGAAATTAAGAGTCAAGGAAGGGAGCCATTTGTATATGGTTCATGTGATAAAAAGATGACGTCACAAAAGATGAAGGAGAAACGTGGACTTCTGGCAAAAGCAAGGGGCGTGGGGAATAAAGAGATGAGAGCCTGGGGTTGGGGGCTTGAGACAGCCCCTGCTGTTTCCTGTAGGTGGCAGGGAAGGCGCAGTGTAATCATTTCCCTCCAGTTATTCAGAGACTTCTAATTAAGCAATAAAAGTCAATCAGAGTGACCTGGAAGTGCCCTGGGAGAGGCTCTTGGGAGAGATGGCGGGATCCAGGCAATAGCAGCCCGCTTAGGAGGGCCAGCCTGCCTCATAGGAAGCCCCCAGGGCTCAGGTCTTTAGACGGCTCTCCCACTGGGGTACAAAGAAACCCTCCCAATCACTGTCTCTAGCTGGGAAATCCCCGGGCAGAGGAACTGGGACTGTCTGCTGGCCTGTGTAGGCCAGGCAGCCTGGGGGTGCCGGTTACAACCAGAGCGGTGGGACTGAGACCCCTCAAAGCCTCCCAGGAAGCCAGGCTGACAGCGCAGGAGTGAGGAATCATGAAGTCCAACACAAGCGCCTGCTTTCAGGTGTGAGGACAGGGGCTGATGGAGCCTCTGGCCTGCCCATTAGGAAAGATTATTATACTTAGGTAATTGAGCACCCACGAGTCTGCTGGGGAGCAGCCCAAACCTCAGAAAAGCAGGATCGGCTTCAGAGTTGGAAGGAACCCTACTTCTTCACCCCAAAGAACTCGAGTGGCTGCTATGTGCCGGGGCTGTGGGTAGAGCTGCCCCAGAGATCTCACTCCGCACAGTCTGGGCAGTGAACCAGCTGGCACCTCCCTGCGGGCAGGGCTGCCCCCAAGCCCAGCTTCCCAGGGGCTGGGGCTTCCGCTCTGTTGGAGTAGTGGGATCTACAGCTTCTCCGGGGCTCTAGGGCTCTCCAGGTGCAAGGCAGCTAGCTTTCCCAGACTATTCCTTAATCCCTTAGCTCCCTGGCCTGCCTGTGCCAAGGCCCTTCTATGGCCCTTCATTACCAGCTTGCTCTCTTCCTTGCTGTATAAGAGGGAAGATGCCCAAGTGGATGGGGCCCCTCCCCCGGAACGAGCATCCAGAAGGCCCCCTCACCTCTCTCTGAGATGCTGCACCCCTCTCACTGACCTTCAGCCCCCGTAAGGCTGCCCCTTAACCCGCACTGTGCGACACTGGGGCCCCAGACCCCAAGGCAGTGGTTCTTCAGACTTAGGGGCGTTAGGATCGCTCCAGGGATTAACAATATATGGGTGTCTAGGTCTGGTTCCGGAGATCCTAAGTCAATAGATCGAGTGCGGGGCCAAGAACTTGCCTTCCAACCAGGGACCATACCTTGGGAACCGCTAGGAGTGCCTGAGGGACCCAGCCTGCAACACACAGGTACCATTAATTACGGGGATACCGCAGGAGGCAAAACATCTCTCAGAAGCAAGCCTCAAACAAAGATTGTACGTTTAAAATTATACATTGCTTAAGGCTATGAAGGAAGAAAAAAGTGCTCTGAGTAAAAGCTGATGGGAAAACGGACTTGGCCTGGGAGCACGAGGGTCAGGGAACGTCTCTGGGAAGAGACGCTTTAGATGTGCATTGGACTGTAGCCCGCCAGGTTCCTCTGTCCATGGGATTTTCCAGGCAAGAATACCGGAGTGGGTTGCCATTCCCTTCTCCAGGGAATCTTCCTGACCCAGGGATCGAACCCAGGTCTCTTACGTCTCCTGCATTGCAGGCAGATTACCACTGAGGCACTGGGGCAAAACCCAATGGGTGCATTGCATCCCCTCAATTTTCTGGGGCAGCCAAGTTATAAATATTCCCCATTTTTAAAAATATGGAAATTCTGGTATTTGGTATATTTAAGCTCTATTTTCAGATGTCCATTTGTTCTGGAAAGTAGCTGAAAAGACCTTTGCTATGTAGGCTGGTTGAGAAATTATGGTCACCAGACTTAAAAGTCATCTACCCAGAATAATGAGATGCAAAGCAGAATTCATGCCAGAGCATGCCTTGGCTCTGCTCCAGGGCAGAGTTGATTTTACTCTGCTAAGGGACCACAGCTGCAGGGAGGCCAGGCCCTGGGGTGATGTACTGTACATAAGGTACAGGAGGCCAGCAGGACCCACCATGCCAGGCTCTTGAGTCCAGCCAGACTCTGTGGGGATAGAGTGGGAGGGTGGGTATTTGGGTTTTCTTATTCCATGATCTCCACTACTTCATGCCCCAAAAAACAAAACATAAAGCACCACACTCATTGTGCCTCACCAACAGCCACTTTTAAAAGATCAGGAGAAAGAAATCCTCAGTTAATGGAGGAGTTATTGAGTGACTATTACATACAGATACATATAATCCTCAAAACATAATCCTTGCCCTTGAAATCCTTAGATTTGTTTTATAAACAGTGCCTAGCACAGGGCTGCATAGTAGGAAAAAACTCAGTACTGGGAAATGGTAATAAAAAGGACCAACAATAATAAAATATTATGGTATTATATAAGTTACATAATCATAATCATTGCTGTACCAAAATACATTGCTCCCCTGGGAGGGGAGCTCCCCAGGGCCAAGATCAGCAAGCACAGGGCCTTCCAGTGGAGACTCAAGCCCTTGTACCGGAGACCCTCCTGGCCCATCCCATGCGTGCTAAGTCACTCAGTCAGGTCCAACTCTTTGCAGTCCCATGGACTGTAGCCTGGTGGGTTCCTCTGTCCATGGGATTCTCCAGGCAACAACACTGGAGTGGGTGGCTGTGCCTTCTTCCAGGGGGTCTTTCCCACCCAGGGATTGAATCCACATCTGTTACACCTACCTGACTCTGGCCCCTGCGAGACTGCCCGCCTTCACCATCTGAGCCCTGGGTGACAACCATGAATGTTTCTACACAGGAGCTCTCTCTCTGCACCCCAGGGATCAGCATCTTTGGGCCTCTCAACATCCTTGGCCCCTTGGGGAAGAACAGTGGACTCCCAGGTCCAGGCCTGGGAAGACACAGATTTCCCGTCCTTCTGCCTCTGCATGTGTCAGCCAGGGCTCCCTACAGTCCTGCCATTCCAGCGCGATCCTCGGAGTGTTGACAGCTGTCTACAAAGGCATCACTGCCGGGACACTTCTTAGGAACGCAATTCTGACCCATCCCCAGACCTGCTGAATCAGAATCTGCATCTGAACAGGATCAAAGCTGACCTGTGTGCACACTGAAGACTGAGAGACTCTCATTTACAAAACTAGGCTGGGGAAGGAACAGCTCTGCTCGGCCACCTGTCAGAGCGACGTTCCCAGGGCCCTTGTATGAGGGAGAAGCAAGGCTGCTCAGCGCCCTCTGCAGACCCACTTGGTCGGGTGGGCTAGCGGAAAGCACTTGGGGTTTGGAGCTGGAAGATCTGAGTTCAAGTTCTCGTTTTGCCACACTGGCATCACCATCTTGATGGCCAAGAGTTTGAGCAAGCTCCGGCAGCTGTGGTGGACAGGGAAGCCTGGTGTGCTGCATTGCATGGGGTCACAGTCGGACACAACCGAGTGACTGAACTGAACCCACATTTCACTTGTCTGAGCCTCAGGGAAAATCGGGGAAATAAGAGCATCAACCTCACAAAGTTATTGCAAGGATCAGATGAGATGAAATATATGAAAGTAAAGTGGACGTAGACGTTTAAAGGGCGTGTGCACCCCCCCAACACACATACACAGACGTGCACACATGATAGAGCTTGAAGCAAAAGATAAGCCTGTTCATCACTTCCATAGACTCAGCTCCATCCTGGGGCAGCAACAAGCAGGTCCTGACGAGCTCATCTGGGGCACAGAGGGGGAAAACCAGACACAGCTTTGGGTCTGGTGGAAACTGAGCCAGGGACAAGGCTCAAGAGTTTGAACCTCTTCTCCTAAATCTCCAGTTTTGTAAGCCAAGTCATGGGAAAGGAATCATGGTCTTCTAATTGGACTTTAAAAGTCTCTTAAGCTGTAGGGTGCGGCCTTTTTGTCCCATTCACAGCCAGGCCAGGATGGGATTATGGGGAATCAAAGGATACAGATGAGAATTACAAGTCAAGCAGAGACAGGTGAGGGAGATATGCCAAAATGGTAGAGGCCTCCTGCCAATGCTGCCTGGCTCAGAACATCGTATCCATGCTCTCCAGAGCAGATAGGGTAGGCAGATACCCTCAGAACCCAAATTCAGTAAGGCTGATAAAAATATTAGCACTCATCTAGCTGATAAAAATATTAGCACTCATTTTACAATGAACAACATCAAGGTTAACAACTTGTTCTAATGGAAATACATGGGTTTGAATCCAGGTCCCGACAGTAGTCCAGGGCACAAGGTCCTTTCCTCAAGATGTCCTGCTCCACTGAGTCACTCAGGGGCCCCAAGAGCGATGATGGGGGGCGGGGGTGATAAGCTGGCAGGGAGGAGTTTCCTGGGGAGAGCTGTATAGAGGAGGCATCTCTGAATTGTGGCTCCAGACAGGGGAGGGTTCTGTGTGGGACCCAACCCTGCCAGGCCTTCTTTGATGTGATAAAGGCAGGAAATCGGGAGCTGGGAGAAGGGAAAGGTTGTCTGGGAGGGACAGCTACTTGGATTGGGTTAGGATTTGGGCTGCGGTGGAGCAGAAGAGACAGCAGGCCGAGGAGGAGGCTGCTGAGCTGGTGGAAAGTCCACAGTCACATTGAGGAGACTGCATTTGGGGGAAGCCTTGGGAGGCTGTGCGTGGCCAGAAACACACCCTCCTGCATGTGAGGAAGGCAGTTCTAGCGGCTGTGTGACAAATGAGGGAACCACTACGGCTCAGCTGGTAGGGAGCCCATCTGCTAATGCAGGAGACAGGGGTTTGGAAATGAGCAGACGTTAAGTGCCAGGCACTCAGTGAAGAAATGCAAGGAATGAAAATACAGGGCCCCACATTCAGAGGAACAATTACATGCATGTTTCATTATTCTACACAAAACTATGAGTGATCGCTTCTTTAAAAGACAAACAGAACAGCAGAGAAAGACACATCAGGGGAGAGAGAGATTCTAGCTGGAAGCAGACTGAGACGTGGGAAGGAGTCTGAGCTGGGTTTGAGGCTGGATTGGGTTTGAAGGGAGGTGGTGAGTTAGGGTGAAGGACAGAAGTCAACACACAGCAGGATGTGTAGGCGGCGGAGGTGGGCGGAGGACAACAAGATACGGTTTGTACTGCAGCTGGAATATGGGCTTCTAGGAGACCCCTGGGTCCGGACCTTACTCTGAGGCTGTAAGGACCAGCAAAGGTTTAGAACAAGAAAAGGACAGAGGTTAGAGGTAGATGGTCAACAAAGGGTGGTTCTTAACCATCTGCAGGGAAGGGGAGTCCATTACCCACTGAGGTCTTACTTACCGCCTCTCCTCACCTCTCCCAGCAGGAAGCGCTCTCTAACGTCTGACACAAAGCTCTTCCCTGTGATCTCGAAGCTTCCTATGCCTCGTGAATCTCTATGTCAGAGAATTTCACAGGATTCAAAGGAGACATCACTCAAGAGAAAGCGAAGGTCCTTCACCTTTAGTCCTTCACCTTTGCTCACTTGCAATATTGTGCTGGTTATTCTGGGTTTTTATTTTTCCAAATTAACTTTAGAATTTGTTTATCGATTAAAAAAAAAAAGACAAAGCAAAGGAAAATGATATTCTTCCCGGAGACTCAAAGGATTAACCAAATAACCAAATAACTTTGACTTTATCCCAAGAACAATCCAGGAGAAGAAACATAACTCACACAAGACTATTCCTTATGGGGGAAAAAAAAATTCCTGTGCTGGAAAGGTACTCAAGGGAGAGGAGGAAAGGGGAGCAGAGAGGAAGATGAAGAAGGATGAAAAGCAGAAAGAGGAAGAAGAGAAGGCAGAGGAGGAAGAGGAAAGGGAGGCGTGTGAGTGAAGGAGCACCCACCCTCCCGCCAACATATCCAAGTCCTAAGTCCTAATACTTGTGAACATGACCTTATTTGGAAATAAGGTCTTGGTGTATGTAATTAACTTAAGGACCTCGAGATGTGACAACCCTGGATTTAAGGCCCACATTCAATGACTGGTGTCTTTACAAGCAAAACGAGAGGGCGGTTAGAGGTGCAGAGGCAGAGATGGACGTTAGGCCTCCACCAGCCAAGAACGCCAAGGAGCCATCCGAAGCTGGAAGGAAGGATTCTCCCCAGAGTCAGGAGAGGGCATAGGGCCCTGCTGACAATCCTTTCGGACCTTTAGGTCTCTAGAAGCTGTGAGAGAATAAATTCCTGCTATTTTAAGCCACCCAGTGTGTGGTCATCTGTAGAAGAGCCGCAGCAGGAAACTAGCACCCTTGGGGGTCCTCTGCGTCGGGGTGCGTGCAGAGACGGGGGAGCGACAGTGTACCACCCTCGAGACGCTTCTGGTCTGATGGCGCTCCTGCCAACGAGGGAAATCTGAGTCTGCCAGGCCATGACGGACGTGTGTGAATCATAGTGAAGACACTCAACGTAGAAGCCATGTAAACAATAACCGGAACTTGGAGTCCAAATGCCTCTGACAGCCTAAGGAAGCGGAGGCCAGGCTTTTCCGCAGGGCGGGCCTTGCCCTCGGGGCCCAGTGTGTGCCCTGGACACTCAGCGTTGTCGGGCTCAGGTCAGGGCCTGGACGCACGCTTCCCTCTGTTTCAATGGAGGAGCGTCTTTTGTTTCCTGAAGCCTCAGGATCATAGATAACCCACAGAAACCCAGTGGGGGCAGGGGTTGTGGGCATGAGTTATTTGTAACTCATGAAAGGCCCCTGCCTAGAAGGCCCTGCACCCAGAGTGCATTACTTGCGTGGTGGTCCCTATCCTCCCCGGGCTCTTGGCCTCACCTATTCATAGCCTGTGAGGGATCTGGGGCTCAAGCAAATGGCCCTAAATGAGGACATCTCCCTCCACAAAAGTGCACACGTAGATGAAAACAACTGACCACCACATGGCATGTGACAGGGTTTCTGAGCTTGCAGATGTCAGGTTAGACTTTACTGCAAAGGAAGAAAAAAACCAACCAACACTCCCTAGCCAAGCAAAGCAGACCCAGCTAGTGAAGAAACAAGAAGCTTGGGGTGATCGGATGCCGGAAACGGGTGCTGGATTACCCAGCTCTCTTCTCCCTGGCTGTCACTGACAGGATGCATGTGTGCATGAGAGTATACACACACACACTCCAGCAACAGCAACACTGCTGGCAGGCAGCCCGGTCCATGGGGAAGCCTGCAGACTTACAGCCGAGGATGTGAGAAGGGTGTGTGTGCCCATCTGCAGACAGAGCCTGGCTCTGCAGAACATGGTAGCCCAAGCCCACAGGTGACAAAGGGGCAGCGGCTTGCGCTCCGGCCCCTCTGTGGGCCCTGCACAGATGACCGGTTGCCAGTGGTGGCAGAGGGCAGAGGAGGGAGCCTGGAGCACAGTGGACGTCGCCCCTGCAGGGGAGGCCGCTGGGGCGGCAGGTGAGGTGGGGCTGGGGGACATGGAGTGACTGAAGGGACTGATCACAGGCTCCAAGGCGTTTCATCTCTGTGACCACAGATAATGAGAAGCTGCCGCCAACACCAGCCAACAAGCCTTGAGCTGAAAGTGTCCCGTTTCAGGTTCTAATCTGAGAGGAACGTCAGGGCAGAATTAGGAGGTGCTCAAACAGAAAGCCCAGAATGAAAACCCTGGCGGTTTCCCAGCTGCCCCCACAGGCGGTGAGACACAGCAGCGAAACAAAGCTGCTTTGCTGCTGGATTCATCTGGCCTTGAGGCAGAAGGACGGGAAAATTGAATTTGGCATGCCCGCTCTGCCCAGCTCACAGTTTGGGGTTAGCAAAGGCATGTGGCTCCCTGCGCGGGAGTTCAACAGGGTGAGGACCAGGTTCCTCTCATCAATAAATCACACTTGCCAAATCCGCTCCTGAAACTCCCCAGTCACGGTACACTTCGCCTTTATTTCTCATTCCCCATTCTTTTTCCTCAGTCCAATCCTTGCCCCACACCCTCACTGTCCTAGGGCAGAAGAAAGCAGCTTCCACTAGGAGAAAATTTTCTGGAGTCTTCCCAAGTCAAGTGAAAAATCAAACAGAGAGGATGTCAGAGAAAGCGCAGGCCTCAGACCCCACCCCCGCCCTTACATAATCATTTCATCATTTCGCTTAGGAAATCAAGATAAATCAAGTTCCTGTGGCTAAATTCCTCCAAGCGCTTGAGAACAGGACTTTGGGGAAGGAAAGGTCGGCGATTTACTGTGTGGCCTGCGGCTAGCTAGAGCTCTGCGTGGTGTACTTTGTCAGGATTCTCAGTATTGTTTTAACTGGGGAATAATTCACACGCGCCATTCTGTTAGCTTCAGGGGTACAGTGTGATGATTCAGTATTTGTATACACTGCAAAATGCTCACCACCGTAAGTCCAATTAACATCGGTCACCAAGGATTTCAGTTATTTTACGCCATTTCCTAACTGTGCATGCCTTTTCTTCTTTTTCTATGTCGTTTTCCCACCTCCA
Source organism: Antilocapra americana (assembly GCA_007570785.1). Classification (NCBI taxonomy): domain Eukaryota; kingdom Metazoa; phylum Chordata; class Mammalia; order Artiodactyla; family Antilocapridae; genus Antilocapra; species Antilocapra americana. Next base: position 791,761 of record ML663557.1, read on the forward strand.
CCTCCATCATCTACCAAAGGATTTGACTCTGCCCTGGGCAAGCCCTCTTCCTGTTTGAGTCTCTGGAACCAGCCTCACTTCTCCGAGCATCCAGTTGGGTACAGTGCGTGGTTAGATGCACTATTACACCTCACCAACAGGAGGCGCCAAATACATGATGTGCTCCAGCAGGAGTGCAGGCTTTTCCCTGGGACAATACAAGCGTCCTCTTTTAAAAATTCATACCCTGTGAACCAGAAGCTATTTTCATGTCTGGCTTAAATGCAGCAAAATGCAGGAGCTGTCTGCAAATAGATCTCTGAGGGAAAAGGCACCCTCCTTGGCATGCTGCTGGTGGCAAGGGAGTTTTTAAAAATTAAATCTACTGCAGAAAATGTGGAGGTTCTTGTACTATAGGCAGCTCAGGGACAGTCAGGTGGATGTAAAAGCCTGGAAAGTAAAAGGTTTGAGGAATTTCTGGGTCCCTGCAACACTGCTGGGTATAGAAGAGATAGCAATCTCACTCTGGCCCAGAGAAAGCATCAGTTCCTAGTCCGTGAAGTGAGTGAAACTGAGTGTTAGTTGCTCAGTTGTGTCCAACTCTTTGCTCAGGCTCTTTGTCCATGGAATTCTCCAGGCAAGAATACTGGAGTGGGTAACCATTTCCGTCTCTGGGGGCTCTTCCGGACCCAGGGATCAAACCCTGGTTCTTCTGCACTGCAGGCAATTTCTTTACTGTCTGAGCCACCAGGGAAGCCTGTCCTAGTCCATGCTGACCCACTTCTCCATGAGGTCTCTAGATACCCCCAGAAAGCTGGAGTACCCTATACGTTTGGGACTAATTCCCTTTTGACATCTTCAGGCAGCCTCCTCATAGGTAAAACCAGGTGAGGAAGGGGCAAGAAAAAAAAATTGTAGAGTTAGAAGCCTGGCTAGTGCTTCCCTCAGTAGGCCCTCTGTTCTCGAGTCTTACTGATTAGAGTCACTGTTTTCCCATCATCCACGCAAGAACGCCTTCCTGATTAAGTATCAGCCATTTAACCAGTCATCTGTGCACCCTGTCCATGGGGAGGGGTGAAATCGAGCAGGACCTTTTGGGGCTCCTGAGCCTGGAAGCCTTTCTGTGTCCCCCATTTCTTACTTGTAGGGAATAGACTCCTACCCTCCATGACCTTCCCTGAGTCCCGAAGGGCAGACTCGAACAGTTGCTAATCAGGGAAGAGAAGGGATACAGAGAGGAGGGAGGGAAAGTTAGGAAACAACAGTGCAGCCTTGAGGCAGGTTCTGATGCCACCTCAAGGGACACACACAACAATGTCTTTGACCTCTCTACAGAAGTAAAACCCCAAATGGAGGAAGTAGCATTCTTCATTCCAGAGAAAACCAACTGACATCAGATGAAAAGGAATTACAGAAGCTCATCAAGAGATTACCTGAGGCCCAATTAAAGGCAGGAAGATCCCACACACACCATGATCTTATTAGCAATCCCATCCTTGAACCATATGTAACTCCTCACCAAATCCTCTTGGCTTGGGACACACAGTTTTTGGGGAACAAGCTCAGTGTGTCCCACTTTGCCTGGCAAAGCAATAAAACTGTTCTTGCCTATTTCACCCAAAACTCTGTCCCTGAGATGTGACTCAACAAACTGTGGAAAATTCTTAAAGAGATGGGAATACTGGACCACCTTACCTGCCTCCTGAGAAATCAGTATGCAGGTCAAAAGGCAACAGTTAGAACTGGACATGGAACAACAGACTGGTTGCAAATTGGGAAAGGGGTACATCAAATCTGTATATTGTCACTCTGCTTATTTAATTTATATGAAGAGCACATCATGAGAAAAGCAAGACTGGATGAAGCACAAGCTGGAATCAAGGTTGCCGGGAGAAATATCAATAACCTCAGATACACAGATGACACCACCCTTATGGAAGAGAGATAAGAGGAACTAAAAAGCCTCTTGATTAAAGTGAAAGAGGAGAGTGAAAAAAGCTGGCTTAAAGCTCAACATTCAGAAAACTAAGATCATGGCATCTTGTCCCATCACTTCATGGCAAATAGATGGGGAAACAAAGGAAACAGTGACAGACTTTATTTCCTTGGGCTCCAAAATCACTGTGGACAGTGACTGCAGCCATGAAATTAAAAGACGCTTGCCTCTTGGAAGAAAAGCTATGACCAACCTAGACAGCATATTAAAAAGCAGAGACATTTCTTTGAGACAGAGGTCCGTTTAGTCACAGCTATGGCTTTTCTAGTAACAGTCATGTATGGATGTGAGAGGTGGACCATAAAGAAAGCTGAGCGCTGAAGAATTGATGCTTTTGAACTGTGGTGTTGGAGAAGACTCTTGAGAGCCCCTTGGACTACAAGGAGATCCAACCAGTCCATCCTGAAGGAGATCAGTCCTGAATATTTATTGGGAGGACTGATGCTGAAGCTGAAGCTCCAATCCTTTGGCCACCTGATGCAAAGAACTGACTCCTTGGAAAAGACCCTGATGCTGGGAAAGATTGAAGGCAGGAGGAGAAGGGGACGCCAGAGGATGAGATGGTTGGATGGCATCACTGACTCGATGGACATGAGTTTCAGCAAACTCCAGGAGTTGGTGATGGACAGGGAGGCCTGGTGTGCTGCAGTCCATGGGGTTGCAAAGAGTTGGACATGACAGAGTGACTGAACTGAACTGAGATTTGACTCAATATTGGTGCACAGAGGTCAAGCTTTTGACATCAGGCATAGGGGAAAGAGATAGTGTCAGATGACTATCCCTTAGGCTATGGTGTGGGATTTATGGGCAAAGCTTCAGGGGGGAAAAAGAAAGGGAGGTGTCTCTACGGATGCCATCTTACAGTCAAGGTTTCACAAATCTGTAACAATAACAAGAGGAAGGCCTATGCCCAATAAGTTGATGGATTTGTAGGTTAATTTGTTGGTTGTCTGGGTGGTCAGCTAGTCTGTTCATTCACTCACGCATTCACTTAGTTTTAAATGTTTACCATTTCCCTGGTGGGTCAGATGGTAAAGCGTCTGCCTACAATGCGGGAGACTCGGGCTCAATCCCTGGGTCAGGAAGATCTTCTGGAGAAGGAAATGACAACCCACTCCAGTATTCTTGCCTGGAAGACCCCATGGATGGAGGAGCTTGGTAGGCTACAGTCCATAGGCTTGCAAAGAGTTGGATACAACTGAGTGACTTCACTTCTTCACTTGTACCAAGCTCTGAGAGAACTGATCAGGACAGAGGTAAGCTTGTCAGACAAGGCTCAGCCCTTAAGGAGCTTCTAGAAAGGCCCACAGCTCAGAGTTACTTGAAGTATAATGAGAGCTATCAGTGAGGTGACCAGCGCTTATTGGATCAGAATGACAGGGGGCCTCACCAATACCAGAGAGCCTGAAGAGAAGACGTATGGAATCCAAGCCCACTGGTGGACTCACTTTAGAAGTTTAAGTTAAGTAAGGGCAGGACAAGACCAACAAAGTTTGCTGTGAGAAGCATCAAAACTGGATAGCTCCATGACACACATCCCACCAGAAACCGTCTGCATGGACATCTGGGCTGGGAGAGAGTTGTGCGTGAGCTCCTGGTGTAGGCGTCCCAAGGGGCTGAACTAACATTTGTTTCCATTAATCTAGCATCTCAGAAGGTAGTTATCATTATGACAGGCAGCCTAGTTTGAAATTCTGACTCTCCAGTTATAGGGGAGCAGGGGCTAGAATAAAGACCTCCATGACTCACTGGCAAATTTTATAAGGATGAGTTCATAGCCAAAGAGACAATTTCAAAGAGGAGGAGGAGCATTTCAATGGGAATCAGAAAGCAGAGACATCTGGCAGATGAGGTAGGAACATGAAACTTGACTGAGCCAATAAAATAACCAGAAAGTCACTCGCAAGGAAGGCGTCGGAAGTCAAGGAGACAATTTGTCTCAGCAGCCTCCTATTAGCATGGGTGTGTGCTCAGTCGGGTCTATTCTTTGTGACCCCACAGAATATAGCCCGCCAGGCTCCTTTGTCCATGGGATTATGCCAGCAAGAATGTGCTGTCAAATGCTCTTTGATAATGTAGGGCTGGCTGCCCTTTAGAAATCAAATGGGCTACAGAGCACTTGTAGGGAGTGAGGGAAAGCTGAGTTCAGGCAGATGTTCAGAAAGCAGGGAGACTCTGCCAGCAATCTCTGCTCAGGATTTACTGAGGACCCAGTGAGCACACCCACTGCTCAGTGTCTTCGGCTTCTTGATGTTTCACAGACGAGACTCATCTGTTCTGCAGGTCACTGCCCACCCGAGCCGCAAGAGAGATTCAAGGTTGTCTAGTTCCTGTTTCCCAAAGATGCTCTGCAAAATGCTCACTCTGAGAGACGTTAGTAGGTGTATTAAAATAGATAACAGATACTAACTGGTACAACTCAAAATTCAGGGGCCAAATGAAAGTGAGAAATATTGGGCTAAACATCTGAGGCTTCAGGATGCCAACCTGCTCACCTGGGGATGAGCCCCTAGTTTGGGACTTGTTAGCACTACCCTATTTATTATCATTTATTACCACATACTTCTAAGAAAATATTAGGAAGATACATTAATCTCCCAAGGACTGTATTGCCATGGCAGTCCTCTACAGTAGGCCAGATCCTTTCTAACTCCTAGTAAACACACTGTGTCACTGACATGATGTTGATAAGGGTTAAGATAAATTACAACGTCCCTCCTACCGCACCTCCCCCACACTGAGCTCTTCCAGTCCCTCCATCTGTTCTGTCCTGGCAGGAAATTGGATCTGTGATGAGTCCAGCAGCACCATTCTTTCCCAAACCTCCCTGACGAATCACCTGGCCCTCTGGTACCACTTGAGGGGCCCAAGCACAGACCTGGGAATCATCTGTCTGGGAGATTTCTGCGTGTTCAAATTTAGCCCCTATTCCCCTTTTAAAACTTTCAGCACCTGGTATGATCTCTGCATTTCCAGAAAAGCTAAGCTCATCAATAACAATAATGATAGCAACACATAACATTGAGAACATGCTTTGTCAAAGCCCCCTGCTGAGGCACAGTTACTGCTTCTATGTTACCAGAGAATGAACTGGGGCCCAGAGAGTTCAGGGAACTGGCCCAGGGTCGTGAAGGAGAGTCAGAATTTGAAAAGTACTTCTCACTCTAGAGTCTGTACGTTTAGCCACCACCACCTACTGCTCCAGATGCGTGTTCCATGAGCCAAACGATCAGAGCCCCCGCTCTTTGCTCTGCGGCCCCCACGCCTGCAGATAACGGGAGGGGATTCACCTGACTGTGTCCCTGCCACCGCTAAGGCCTCCCACCCGATCATCCTGCCACAGCCACCCTGGGGGCAGACGGGACGAACCCATACAAGAATAGCTGTACTTACTCCAATTCCTCCCTCACTGCTCCCACCTCCCCAGCTACCAAGTGGCTACCAGGTATGAGGCTCTAGCCTTAAAACTCATCCTTATTCCAGAACTTAATTGCTTCCTTGGAAATGGCTGCAGATTTATACATAATGAAGCATGGGGTCCTTTCGTTATCTCTCACCTGTGCGATCATATGCTTTGGGGGGGCACTAGGGAGGATCCCTGAAAATCCATGGAAGGCCTCACAGGTCCCTAAACATCACTCCTGATCCTCTGGAGGAAAAAAAGAACTCGGCTTTGATTTATATTTTGTTGTCCTCAAAGAATTATGGTCTTATCACTCACACCCATCTCTTTCCTTCCCCACCCTTAATTTCAACACCATGATTTTAAAGTGATCTTTATAGCTTGACAGTTTAATAGATGATTTTCATTCCACAGAAGCCCTCACTGTGGAAGAATGACAAGGAAAATATGGGCTGTGTAGAGATCATTTTAAAAACTTAGCGATGCAGTGAGGAAGGGGACGTATTTCCAAGCACCTGGCTCTGCGGTCTGTCTTTGCCTCTTACCAACCTGCCACACGAAATTGTTTGGGGAGGAAGCTGCAAGGCTTTCCAATGCCAGCTACAGCCAAGGCTCTCTTCAAGCCTCCAAGCTTTGATCTCCTCTTCTCCAGAATATTAATAAAATGTCCTTTGGTTAAAGTGGGCTAGAAATGTACTTACAGTATTCAGGACAATTCACTATGGCAACCTCCATTTTAGAAAACAGGTATTAGGAGGCCTCTGCTTTGAAACCACCAGTAACTATTGTCCCAGGTCCCTCCCAAACTCACTCGGTTGAGACCTTATCAAGCCAAGGAAAAGAAAATCTATCCTGGAACAAAATTACTATATGCAAACATGATGCAAAACATACTCAGAAGCACAAGATTCTTGGCTTTAAAAATAAAGCCCCCCCCACAGAAAACGAGCACCTACGATAGCCGACAAGCCAATTATCCCATGACGGACCGCTGTTAATTTCCCAGCCGCTTGTCTGCCACACGTCAGTTTCTTGGCGCAGCTCCTCCGATGCCCTGACAATGGGCAGGAGGACTGGTCTCCTAGCACCTGAGAGGTGAGCCCAGGTCAAAGACTGACTCAAGAAGGGGTCTGGTTATAAACAGAGTAGGGCAAAGGGTGACCCCAGAACTTCTTGGGCTGAAGGTGGAGGGAGAGAAGGGGACTAATCCATAGTGAGTGGTTCCTACAGGAACTATGTCAACTGAGTTTGCTTTGTTTTAATGTATGTGATCTTCTCATTAAAGCTAGTTAGGAAGGAATTCTATTAGACTCTTTTTACAGATGAGAAAACTGAAGCCTAGGACATTTTAGTAACTTGCACAAGAGCACACAGCTAGTCAGGAGTCACACCAGGATTCAAACCCAGGTCCTTAACTTTTCTTAGTTACTAATATCGGCTAGGCTGACCTGCTGGTCCCTGCCTCCCTGGCACACCCAGCAACAGTGTGGCTGTCACTTTGGGGGGAACCGTTCTCAAGTCTCACAACCTGGGATATGACTGCGATTTACTGTAGTTTTCGGAGTGTGCTGGAGAACAACAGAGGCCATTAGAGATATCTTAGAGACAAACTGTGCCACCTCTGAAAAGTCAACAGACTGAGAGAAAGCAGAGGCAAAGGAGCACACTCACATGGCGAAGCAGAGCGCCACACATAACCAGGGCACCACCACCGGATGTGACGCTGCTTGCCAGGGAGGGGGGCTCGGGGGTGGTTTTCAATCTACCCCTTACAAGCGGGTCACCTTGGAAACGTGATTCTCTTCTCCATGGGGTCCTAGTTTATTCCCTTGAGAAGTGGGGTTGGTACTGGGATATCAGAAGGCTGTTCTGAAGATTTAAAAAGCTGACATAAAACATATACTGCCACTGTGACTAACTGGAGTTGGCAATAATGTTACTATTAATAGTGTGCAAAGCTCCAACTGCCTGTAGGAAAATGTCCAGAGAGCCTGACACCAAGAAAGCCAAGGGTCTGGGATGGGAACCTTTTCTCCCCTTTTTATCATGGATGACAATATGCTACCTCCTTCAGAAGAAAGGAGGACACTGTGTTTTCCTCTTGACAAAATACAGATGGCCTGGTGACTGACTCAACGGGTCAGAATCACTTCAGTTTTCCCTCCATGAATGGAACTGGCCAACAGAGTGGGTGAGTGTGGACCCACCACTGACCGAAGCAAAGGGACAAGGATACCAGAGCAGCTGGCCCCTGCGCTGCAAGAGGTGCAGAGATCCCAGGAGTAATATCCACCCACAGAACACCCGCAGAGCGAGTACCCTGACGTTCTGATGAATAAGTACCCTGTGCACACAAAGGTAGAGGCATAAGAAGACAGTGTCAAGTGGACACAACAAAATAACAACTCACAATTTAATTGAGCCTGTACTGTGTTTGAGACTGTGTGTGTGGGAGCTTTGCAATATTATCTTATTTAATCCTCACAATAATCCTACAAGGAGACCTTTCCATCAACCCCATTTTACAGATGGGGAAGGCGGCATTTTGGGCTTACAGAAGCACGAAGTGGCAGAACAAGAAGCAGACTGAGGTCTCATCTGGCTCAGAGTTCACAGACAAGGGCAACCCAAGGTCAACAGAACGCTGGACTGGCCTTCAGGTTCTGTCTCCATCCCTGCCTATGACCTCAGGTGTCCTGGAGGAAAAGGTAAGAGGTCCTTCCTGAGTTGGGTCCTAAGAGCAGTGCTGAGGGCTGGGGATGGTCACACGCAAGGACTTAGGGCTGAGAGGGTGAGGCTTGGGGTACAGAGGCCAGGGTCAGCCATGAAGCTCTGAGAGGCAGACAGAAACCTGGGCGGTGAGTCATTTCTGGCTCCAGTTCTTGCCTTACTCATCCAGCGCTGTGAACTTTCTATACCATGTCACATCTGTGAAATGCAGGTGGTGGGGAAATGGAGGAGAGGCTGGACAGAGTTCTTGGTGTGCACTGGAGGGCGTCCACAAGACCAAACAACTCCCCAAACCGATGTCAAAGGCACCGTGTTCTCAGGCATCTTTGCAGAACAACACACTCGATTTTGCCAAGATAGAAACAGCCACAAGCACACACTTCTCTTGGCCAGAAAAGAATAGCTACAAGAATGATTCATGCATGTCATGTTCTCATCTATGCCCTATGTAACTAGGAATTAATTCTCAGAAGGACACAATGAGCGACTACAATGGATATACCAAAACGACAAGCCTCTTTTATATCTTTTTCAAGGAAAAGAATGGCTATCTCTTTATATAAAAGAACTCACTAAAATTCTCTCAGATCCATACCAGATTTATAGGCATTTGAGATTGGAAGGACATTTGAAGGTCAACTGATCTGACTCTCCATCGGATGACTAAGTCCCTTCCACAATGTTTCTGAGGGGGTCTCCAGAGGATGCCTAAACACCTTCAGGACAAGAAAGCAGATAGCTACTGCTTTCATTGAGCAGCTCTGATCCTCTCCGAGGTCTCTCTTACTCTGTCTACAGCTTTGGTTCTTCCTCTGTGGCCCGTGGCCATATAGACCATGCCAACTGCTCCTCCAAACAGCCTTTCAGAAACACACCCTCCTGAGTCTTCTCTTCTGCAGCGCTGTTGATCTTTCTACACTTACAAAAACAATCTGACCACTGACTTGCTGTTGTTCTGGTTGTCATCCTTGTTTTTCTAAGATAGATTTACTTGATCCACAATTATTCCAAGATGATTAGTCCTCCAAATAACCCAAACGGTACATTTTTTCCATCCTATATTATCAGCAACACTGAAAGCTGATTATAATCAACTTGCTTTCATAAAAAAGGAATCAATCAAATAACAGACTTTAAGAGAATCCACTTAGCTAAAAGTATCAGCAGCAGGCATTTCATGTTTGCAGATAAACAAGGAGGAACTATGAATGCACATTTCTCCCCCACTGCCCATTCCCCATTGGAATTTCAATGACCAATTTTCCAATCACAGAGGCATAAAAATCATCAGTCATCTTGGCCACAGCCTCACATTTTATGATGTAGATGCTGAGACCCAGAGCTCCCATCTATTTCTCCATGCCATCCCCAGATGTTTCTTAAATTCCCTGTTCTGGATTAAGCAATGGGGATGCCAAGCCCTTGCCCTCCCAGATCTCTGAGCAGACACTCACAGGGCCATGCAATTCAAGGAATTTAAAACAGGTGGAAGCACATTGTTGTGATAGCCCAGAGACAAGTGTTTGGAACTTTGTACAAAAAACCTGGAAGGCAAAAGGCTGTTTCCTTTCTTGCGCCTTGACTCAAACTCCCCTCCAACTTCCCTCTGTTTGGCAAGCTGATCCTTTAAGATCCAGCTAAGGTCTACCACCCACCCCAATACTTTCTCTCGGACTCCTTTAGCGGCCCTCCTCCTTTATGGTCTCATAACATCTTGTACAAATCACACTCGGTGTACTTAGCATCCTGTGCCACACTTATCCCTCCAGTGTGTATCTTCTCCATTAGACTTGAGGTTCTTGAAGCTAATGGCAACCCACCCCAGTATTCTTGCCTGGCAAATCCCAGGGGCGGAGGAGCCTAGCAGGCTACAGTCCATGGGGTTGCAAAGAGTCGAGTACAACTGAGTGACTTCACTTTCTTTCTTTTCTTTTCCTGAAGCTAGGTAGCTGAGTGTTAATTCAGTTTTATACATCTAGTCTAGTTCAGTTGGCATGTATGGGATTTATGAACAAATATGTATTTCAGCAGACCCTTAAGGGTTTGAGTATTAAAAAGCAGAGACATTACTTTGGCAACAAAGTTCCATCTAGTGATAGCTATGGTTTTACCAGTGGTCATGTATGGATGTGAGAGTTGGACTATAAATAAAGCCGAGCGCTGAAGAATTGAGGCTTCTGAACTGTGGTGTTGGAGAAGACTCTTCAGAGTCCCTTGGACTGCAAGACCAAACCAGTCAATCCTAAAGGAAATCAGTCCTGAATATTCATTGGAAGGACTGATGCTGAAGCTGAAACTCCAATACTTTGGCCACCTGATGCAAAGAACTGACTCTGGTGCTGAGAAAGACTCTGATGCTAGGAAAGATTGAAGGCAGGAGGAGAAGGGGATGACAGAGGATGAGATGGTTGGATGGCATCACCAACTTGATGGACATGAATTTGAGCAAGCTCCAGGAGTTGGTGGTGGACAGGGAAGCCTGGTGTGCTGCACTCCATGGGGTCGCAAAGAGTCAGACACAGCTGAGTGACTGAACTGAACTGAAGGGTTTGAGAGAACAGAATTCCAGGCCAGGAAGCCCATGCAGACATATGGTGTTCTGAAAGGGAGCGGCGTGTTCACAGAACCGTGTGGGTAATTTTCCTGGTGAGAGTGGTGGGCATGGGAAGAGTGGCTGGGGTTGGGGCTCGGGGGTTAAGCTTGGGCCTGATGTGGAAAACCACATAAACCACGTGGAAGTGAGTGGACATCATGCTGTGGTTAGAGTCGGGGCAAAAAGTCTTTACAGAGGGGAATGATGTCATCCCAGTGGTCACGTGAGTGGCCAGGGAGGAAGCACTGCATCGAGGAAACACACAAGGTAGGAGAGTGTGTGTGGAGCCTACTGCTTGGTCCAGGATGGGAGGAGACGCTCTATCAGGGGTGCTGTGGTCCGAGAGCTCAGGGAAATTCCTGGGGAGGAGAGCAGCATGGACTGAGGCTTGAGGGTACATGTAGAAGCAACAGGATGTGATGAGTAGACAGAGTCATGGGAGACAGGGAAGAAGCATCAAGGATGATGGCAGGGTTTCCAACCTGGAGCCCCAGGGCGACACAGACAATGTTAATAGAGACAGGGAGCATGAGAAGAGGAGCAGTGGGGGCGGGGGTGGGGACCACGAGGTCATTTCTAGAAAGATTCCTAAGACAGTCCTCCTGGATGAATTCTATAGGTGGAGAGCTACCTTCATGACAAAGGAGATGAATGAAATGCAAGAACATTGGTCATGAAAACCCCGAGTACAAGAGACATCGTCTAATCCTCGCAGAGACAGAGGGAGCAGTTCTGATGACTGAGGGTGAAAGCAACAGTTCAGATGAGAAATCTTCTGGTTCTTAAAACCACAAATCATTTCTCAGCCAGTTAAACTGGCATTTGTATATAAAATAATCTCTAGGCAATCAAATCCCATCTCTTATTTTCTGCACTCAACTGACTCACATTCCTATCTTTTTTTTTAAAAAAATTATTATTACCAGCTGGCTAACAGGCTCACACCATTTAGTGGACTCTGATCAGCAGGGAGAATTCAGTTTACGTTAATTAAGTGATCCCACTCCACCATTTTATTGACTAACAACCTCATTCCTTTTTTTAAAACTCATTTTTTCAAAATGCTAGAAGGTCAGGATTTTACTGAGGAAAAGCCCACAGACGCACTCAGGAGCAAACCCCTTCTGCACCAAAATCAATCCATCTTTTAACCTAGCAACATCCTTTTCTCTCTCATTTTACAGCAAAAGCTTCAAAGAGCAAGCAACAAACAGAACCTCTATAGAACCAACTACTCCACTTAAATAAACAGCGAAAGGACTTCCTCAGCCCACACAGTCATCCTAAGAGCACAGAGACTGCTCTTGGTAGAAAAAAGATGGACACTGCACACTCACCCGCTTCCTCAAGTTGTAGGTGAGAATGAGGTTCCGGGAGAAGGAGTGGGAGAACGCCGTGTAGAATTCCAGCACTTTCTGCAGGGCGTCCCGCTTGATCACATGTAGGTCACAGTAGGTCAAGGCCCTCACGTTGGCACAGGACTGGGCAAGGGTGGCTTCCTTCCAGAACACATCTCCAAACACATCTCCTTTCCCTGAGGAGAGAATGCAGTGATGAGCAAAGGGCCTGCCAGAGGAGTGTGGCCATTGGCGCTGGCTTTCCACTGTCTCCCAGGACCGCTGTCCATTCGGCATTCCACGGCTTGGGCTCAGAAAAGGCCAGAATGGTTTTAATTTGGACCTTAACAACACGCCACTTCAGAAAACTAAAAATACCATAGGCTACATGTCAAAGTTCAACCAATAACTTCCGGATCGCTTGTGACCTCCCGAACATCCTACACGAAACTGGGACCCCATGTTATTCTTTGTCACCCCTGGTTTTCCAAAACACTGATCATATCTGTAATCATGTTACTTGTTGTCTGTCTCCCAGCATGAGCTCTCCCGTGTCCCATCCCTCCACTAACACAGTATCTGGCAACACGGTAGGAGTTCTCACAATAACTGCTGGCAAAAGAGAAGGAAGGTAAACTGCAGGTCTACATTGGTGTGACTGAGAGGCACATCCTAGGCTGCAATGGAGGGGGTGTGGACTCTTCACTGGGAGCTGAAAAACAGGAGGCATCTCCCCGATTAACATGATCTACGTGGACAAAATCAGGCAAGAGTGGAACTCCTCTTCCTCCACACTCTGTCCACTGCCCTGAGGTTTATGTGTGCAGTGTCTCATTCCTCATTCTCTCTCCCATCCCTCCTTCCATGTTCCTCACCTTGCCAGATGCCCTCCTGGTGGTATAAAAATATGGGCCCTATATAAATGGCATCTTGAGGATCCTCTTATGCCTAGCATTCCACAAGACTACATTTAACAATATATTTAATAAGTCAATAGAGTACTCATCCCATGTAGCAGTATTCTGGGTCAAACTTCTATCAATCTCCTCTAAATATTTGTTTTTCTTACCTAGGAATATTCTTCCAACCCTTCCCAGAGACTGAGGTTTTAACATATGTCTAATGTAAAGCTTAATTGATTCCTGGCACAGCCTCTGGTTATATAACAAACAGCTTGAAACATTGTTTCTCTTGCCTTTAAATTCTCAGCACAGATAAACACAAATCTGAATCTCCAGGGCCAGAAGTGTTTGGGAAGGAGGGAAACAATGCAACCAGGGTGAAAACCAATCTAACAACCCTTGAGGCAGTTGTCAGCCCAAGCATTCAGATCAGCCACACTCTAGAACCCAGGTACCTGTGACTCAGTGTGATTTACAGGGCATTTGTTTTCCTAATTCAGGTGAAAGGAGGCAATCAGGGTTTTAAGCATCTGGACAGAACCTGACCTTTTCTCAAACACCAGCAAGTGTCCACTCTAAGCACACAAGGTACTTCACGGGTACAGTCCTCTCCAAGCACCTCCAGGACATGAACTGAGGAGCAAATGTACTGGACACATTACTTCACACATTATGTGTTTGTGAAAAAAAGTGCAGCTTTAATTTATGAACATAGCTTCATCAACTCAATATGAGTAGGATACAAGGTTGGGGTAGCTTTTAGGCAAATATGTGCCTGTGCTATTTACATCCCTTACCAGGTGTTTTTTCAGCCATCTGTAATATGAGTGAGGTAATGCAGAGCAGGAGCCAGCCGACAGGAATGTCTCTTTGTAGGATATCACCTGGCTTCCATGGAGAGGGGTTCATTCAATGCGTGCTCCCTAGCACGCACGGAGTCCTCATCAACAAGCTGGACAATTCATTCATACATATGGAGCATTCTACAAGTCCTCTCTACTGCTCTGCAATGCCCTTCCTGCCTTCCGTAATTATATATTCCTGTTCCCCTAGACAATGCTGTTTTCCTGACACACAGTATGGCAGATAGTCAAAACCTAGACCCTACTCTCATATTGCAACTTATGTCAAGAAAAGTGAAAGCATTAGTCACGCAGTCATGTCCAACACTTTTGAGACCCCACGGACTGCAGCCCACCAGGCTCCTCTGTCCATGGGGATTCTCTAGGCAAGAATACTGGAGTGGTTTGCCATTCCCTTCTCCAGGGGATCTTCCCAACCCAGGGATCAAACCCAAGTCTCCCACACCGTGGGAAGACTCTTTACCACCTGAACCAGTGGAGGTCTCATTCTATGTCAAGAGATGAAGCCTAATTTCCTTTCCTTAAACCTGAACTCACTGTAATCCCTTGCCTTCCCCAACAGACTGGCAGAAGCGATGTTCTGGGATTCTCAGGCAGGGTCGTAAGAAGCCTTGTAGCTTCTGCCTGGGTTTCTTGGAGCACTGACCTCTCAGGATCTTCCCTCTTGGACCCAACCACCGTGTTTTGAGAAGAGCAAGCCATACAGGAGGTCACAAGGAAGTGCTCTAATAGTCCGGCTGACAGCCAGGCTCTGCCAGGCTCGTAAACAAGCCATCCTGGCCCTCCAGCCCAGTCAAGCCTTCAAATGACCTCAACCCCAGCCAGCACTGGACTGTAACCACACGTGGCAAGCTCAAGGGAGAACCGGAAACCAAGCCAAACAACCCACAGAATCATGAGCAACAATTTATTTCTTAAGCCACTAAATTTGGGAATGGTTTGGTCAGCAGAAATAGATGACCAGAACACACAGAATCATGGAGCTCTAGGCTGAAGGGCGCATAAGAAATTACTTCGTGGTTTAAGTCAGAACTATTGAGAATAGGTCACTGGTAACCCTGCCTGATTCTTATTAAGATTACTTCATCTAAGCAACTTAAGCTTCCATCAACAGATGAATGGATAAAGAAGTGTACACACACACACACACAACACAGAATACTACTCAGCCATAAAAAAAGAATGAAATGTTGCCATCTGTAGCAATATGGATGGACTTTGAGGGTATTATGTTAGGTGAAATAAATCAGAGGAAAAATGAATACTGGATGATATTATTTACATGGAAACTTAAAAAAATACAACAAATTAGTGAATGAAACAAAAAAGAAGCAGACTCACAGATACAGAGAACAAAACAGTGGGTACCAGTGTGAGCAGAGGGAAGGGGGAGGGACAATACAGAAGGAGGGGAGTAAGAGATACAAACTATTAAGTGTAAGATAAGCTACAAGGGTCTGCTGTACAATGTGGCTGTTATTAAATATCCAATGCTTTGTAATAACTATAAATGGGACATGAATTGTGTTAAAAAGTGTGTTAGTCCACTGTATACCTGTAACCTTATAATACTGGATATCAACTATACTTCAATTTTAAAAGCTATGGGGGAAAAAAGCTATGGAAAAAATATGAGGGGAAATTGTTAAAGAAACAAAATGGAGAAATGTGGGTTATTTTGCAATATAGTAATTATATTACCATGTCATAAAAATAGACATAAAAATAATCAAGAGAAATATATCAAAATATTAACTGTTATCTGGGGATGGGGAAGTAGATTTACAAATCATGATTTTCCTTGTTTATCCTTCTACTAAAGTATAATATTTTGTAATCAGAAAAAATATAACTTCATTTAAGCAAAACCCAATATGTGAACATTATATATCTAAAATGAATTAGGAGTAGTCTTTCTAATTATAAAAGAACCCATGAAGTAAAATAATAGCCCCCCCATGTATATTTAACATATGAGTTTATTTGTAAACATTTAGTTTATAAACAACTCTTCAGGGGCATATCTATTGTTACAGCAAAGAGCAACCATATTGGATTTTAAACATATCAGGAAATAAATCACACATCTTTAGAAATGACAATATTCCCATTGTGAAGAATTTCCAATCAAAGGTTTTGACAGCAACAATAAATGGAGACTAGTTTCTACTACACCAAGTATTTCACGGTGAGATAGTCATGATTAATCTGTAGGGCCTAGGAAGTCTCAGTGTTGTCATAACTTGCATCTGATTTTCAGCCCCAAATGAAAATCATACTATCTTTCTTCCTGTCAAGGCAGCCTTTTTTGGTATAAATGATCTGTTAGTGAGATTTAAGAAAGAGGTGTCAGAGGACCTGTCAGATTCAAAACAAACCCAGGACTATTCTGGCAAATGAGAAACGTATTTATGACACACATAACTTGGGAAAACTGTCGGAGGGAAGGACACCGAGCATTTGGCAGCTGCCTGTCAACTACACATACTGCTGGAATCATGACTTCCTGGGTCAGGGTTATGCATCAGAGGCCAGGACAAGCTCTACACCCACATTCATCTCTGTTCCCTAGTGTGAAAAGATTGTTTGCTGAAGAACAAAAGGTACCCCCGTGCACTCGGCAATCAAACTTCTGCAGGCAATTGGCTTATTGATTTATTTATTACACCAAGATGCTGGGTGCAGAATGTTAAAACCTAGTGTTCCAGGATTTGAAAAGACACACTAAGTGGATGTTCTCGGCTGGGAGGAAAGAAAAAAAACAAAAGGGAGGGGGGAGTAATGGAAAGGGAGTCTCATTAAAATTCCAAGCAAACTTCCCTGTGGTAATTGATCCTCCTCCCCTCCCACCCCCAGTTACATGCAGCTCTCTTTACTGCACCCCTTCTTTTGCTGTAAACATAAAAAGCCCTCTGGGGTGCAAACGTGGGGCTGAAGAACAGTCACAAAGCAGAGGTGGGAGCTGGACACAGGACTCAGGTGGCACCGGGACAGGGAGGGGAGCCTTCCACAAGGAGCCCAGCACAGGAGGAGACCAACAACCCATACAACAGGGGTCCCCAACCCCAGTCCACAGAGCAGACATGAGCGGCAGACGAGTGAGTGAAGCTTCATCAGTATTTATAGCCACTCCCCATCGCTGGCATTACCGCCTAAGCTCCATCTTCTGTTAGACCAGCTTAAGATTCATGCTGCTGTATGGCAAAACCCATCACAATATTGTAAAAGAATTATCCTCCAATTAAAATTAAAAAAAAAAAAGTCTCATAGGAGCGCAAACCCTACCATGCACTGAGCATGTGAAGGACCTAGGCTGTGTGCTCCTTATTCCCCTGCCACCATCCACGGAAAAACCATCTTCCACGAAACTGGTTCCTGAGGCCAAAAATGGTTGGGGACACTGCTATAAACAATTTGAGGTCATGAAGGCAGAGGCTGAAGCAGGGACGATGGTGGAAGTGCGGGAGTTTGGGGAGGGTTAAGAAGAGTGATTGGGGGAAATTCAAGAGGTGCTGGGACTCAGGGATCTGAGAACATCCGGCAGCCTGATGTCCGAATGCTAAAGAGCTGTAGAAACGGATAATTGAGTTTACAATACTACAGAGAAAGCCCTGCTTCTCAAACTGGTTGTGAGTGAGCTTGGAGGGGTCAGAGCGAAATTGAAATTCCAGCTGCTTCTCATCACTATTCCCTATTACGTCCTCTGGTAAGGACCACTCAGACTGGTATCCTGTACTAAGCAAAACAATTCTGCAGTTAAAGTCATCACATGCTGCTAAAATCATCAGCCACTCTTGGGCCCATACCAATTAGAAAGAACTGATTCAGTTACTCATGCAGCTCTCGGCAGGCGCTCTTCTGGGCGCTGAGATATAGCAGTGGGATGGCGGATGTGATGGAGGGAAAGAAATAGAGCAGGAGATGCCAACATGCTAGGGATTATGATGGGAGACAGAGAGTGGTGTTTAGCTCAAGCTCAAAGGGAAGGGAAGGCTTCCAGGAGATGGGGCCTCTGAACTGAGACCTAAAGGAAGAGCTCCGGTGAGCCAGCATAAAGTCAACACGCATACTGCTCTTACAGTGAACGAGTCAGCCTTCTATAATTCCTCGCTGAAATGTTTGTCTTACTCTTTGGACCTTGATGCCTTCAAACTGTGGTGCTGGAGAAGACTCCTGCAAGTCCCTTGGACAGCAAGGAGATCAAACCAGTCAATCTTAAGGGAGATCAACTCTGAATACTTGTTGGAAAGACTGAGGCTGAAGCTGTAGTATTTTGGTCATCTGATGAGAACAGTCGACTCATTGCAAAAGTCTCTGATGCTGGGAAAGATTGAAGGCAGAAGAAGAAGAGGGCATCAGAGGATGAGATGGCTGGATGGCATCACTAACGCAATGGATGTGACTTGGGCAAACTTTGGAAGATGCCGATGGACAGGGAGGCCTGGTGTGCTGCAGTCCATGGGGTCACAAAGAGTTGGACATGACTGGGTGATTGAACAGCAGCAGCAAATACCCTGATCAACATCTTTCTTAGGCCCAGAATGAATATATACCTAAAGCATCAGAGCAGTTTCCCCAGTTGGGCTACTCTTTTCTTTGACATTCCTGCTTCATTCTTGTTTTCACTTTCTACAATTTTGAATTTTCGGTTTTCCCCTAGTCATTTCAGCTCTCTAAAGGGACTATCATAGGCTTATCAACTTAATGCATATTCTATCTTCACAGCCTAAGCCTCTGGTGGAAAAAATTAAGCACAACTGTTAGCTTTGGCCTCTGTTGAAAAGGTTATAATTATCCAGGCCTTGCTGGAACCCTGAAAGCTAATACTTTGATTTTTTTTAAAAAATGTTTTTGGTAATTCTCCTCACTGCTTAGATCCTGAGTCACACCCAGTCAAATTAGGTTAGTGTTGTTACTATTCTTTTAAAATATCAATATATTTGTATTTGACCATCTATGAACTCCAATGATCTCATCTATAAAATGGAAATTGGGGATTGATGCTTGAAGTAGGAAGTACCTACTTCCAAGGTTTGTAGAAAGGATCAAATGAAATGATATATTAGAGTATTAAAGTTCTGTACAAACAGGAATAAAAAAAAAAAGACACAGCACAGAGGTGACTCCAGGGACCTGGAGTGGCATGTACAAAGGTCCTGAGGCACGGGATGTGGCTCTTCAGCAGGACCAGACGCTCTCTGCACTGCCCCATGTTTTGGATTATCTGCTCCCTCACTTGGCCTGTAGGGATGAGCATGGACAGCATATTTTGTAACGCTCTGAAGACAGTACCTGGTCCCTCATTCAGCTGCAAACTCGTCTAAGCACCTTCTAGAATCTACAGTGAGCATATGCGCCAACACTACCGCCCTCCCCTCCCCAGAAGGCTGGAAGAGGCGCAGGAATAAGGAGTGTGGTGAGGGCCAGCCGGAGTGCCTTTGTTCCTCTTCCCTGGGGCATCGGGAAGTCTTTTGCCCTCAAGCCATTTGAAGACTAGAGAGACCTTGCCACTCACTGCATCAGGAGGGTGAAAAGTGGCAGCGGAGACCCTGGCATTAGCAGAGAGGCTCTGAGGGAGAACTGCTCTCTCTCCTGACCCTTGGGGTAATTCTGCGTAGGGGATCTAACACGGAAGCTGGAACAATCTTTCCAGGCAAGCCCCGAGCAGACTGTGCTCACCACTGAACAGGCTGGCTCAGGAGGATTAGAATGAGGCCGTGGATAGTTCTCAGACCTCCTGGACTCAGGATACACACCAGGCATGTGAAATCCAGGTCCTCGCTGTGGTCCTCAGACTCTAAGACACGAAGAGAACTGGCCAAAATCTCCTGCCTGGTACTTCCCCTGGGATGTTTTCCAACCACTTTTTCATCCACTCCCTCAGCAGGGGTCTCAGACCAGACAGGCTCACTTTGAGCTCAGGTGCGCCCTGCTGGGGGCTGGCAGGGCCCGTCAGCCCCTCCTCCTGACTCTCCACCTCCAGTCACACAGGTTCTTAGACTTCCCCCAACGCCGGACCCCGCTTCCCTCTGGGCCTTCCCAGCACAGCCGCGGACACTCAGCCCGGCTCCCTGGTCTGGATAACTCCTCCTTGTGCCTCAGAATACACCCGTACCTCCTCCCCAACCCCTTGAGCAGGGTGCCCTCAGCACTCTGCAAACACGCCTCATCTCTGCACCACCACATCCCCAGCCATGTGTGTGGCACACAGCAGTCGCTCAGCAGTTGTTGAATGCATAAACAAACCAGGGGCACTAGGCATCTTACTAAAACTCCCCACTCTCAATTCACGCAGTTAGAAAATGTGGGTAATAAAACCCACCTCTCAGGAATGTTGTAGGACTCACATGAAATAATATGAACAAGGCACTTAGCACTGTGCTTGGAGCACAGTAGGTGCTCAATAAATAGTAACCACAATAAAGAAGCATCCTCAACAGTATAAATCAACTATACTCCAATAAAAATTATAAAAAAAAATGAAGCTAGTCAACCATGTGACAATTAATTACACTGCAAAATGGCCTATAGTTTCAAGCAGTAGCAATCTACAAAGCATTCATTTTGAACACGGGCTACTTGTCCAGGCCTGTGCTGTAGATTTATTTCTATTCGATAAATATGTATTGCATGCCTATCATGACATTCTGCTAAGTGCTGAGGGATATGATAGCTAGAATGAATTAGTTCTTATTCCCATCCACCAAAGTATATTGAAGAGTTACGGTAAGACTAAAGATAACAGGAAGCAGAGCGCTATGGGGAGAGGAGATGCTGGTGGGAACCATTCTCAGAAAGAGTGCCGGGTATAAGGAAGAAAAATTTGAAGGATGCATAATAAATTTTCCTGTTCAATATTTAAAAAAAAAAAGAGTCCTCTGTAACAGCCCTGTGATGCATATCCCACAGGGATTGTCAGTCCCATTTTGAAGAGAGGAGTGAGCTCCAGAGAGGTTTAAATGATGGTCTGTTACCCACAGACTTTCCCCACACCCCAGTGCAGCCTCCATACGAGGAGAGGCTTCCCTGTGATCCCAGTGATCATCCTCTGCAACCCCTCCCTCAAGCAGCTTCCTCTTCAGCCAACACGGAGAGACCTCTACTTGGGGCAGGCACCAAGCTGGGTGACAGGACAGAGGATAAATCAGGGGCTGCTTTGATCTGAAGGAGCCACTGCCAAAGAATTCACATGTACCGCAGAATCCCTTCTCTGTTATGGAAACGGAATCCACAGCTCTCAGCTGGGCACACAGATGGCCAGCACCAAGGCTGCCCACACCGTGGCCCTCTGTCTGAGCTCTGGCTAGGGGAGGGGTGCGGACGGATGGGCCACCCTTGGGTCCTGCCCTGCCCTCCTCTCTGCCCACCTTCTCCCGACCAGAACAGGATGGGAGCTCTCTCAGACCAGGGAGCCCAGGTGCCAACCTAGTTAGGATGAAGCAAGAGGCTAGAATGAGGCTGGCTGCCTGACACCATGAAGTTGCCATTTCAGGCCCCTATACCTGGACTGCTGGCTACATGAGACAAAAACGAGCTTCTGTCTTATCTAAGCTCCTGCTATTTCAGGGTTTTGCTGGATCACCCGAACCTACCTCCTAGCCAATTCAGGAGTCCACTATCCGGTGGGGGTGAGATGTGTTTGACTCTATCGGAGTAGGTATATACACGCCGATTTCCTTCACCTGTTCCAGGAAAAAGCATGGCCCTCCTTATGCATGAAGGATCGGACAATAACACGACAGTGGAGGCTCTGACAGCACATTCAGCGCAAAAGCTCCAGCAACTTGAGCTAAACATCTTGGTGGTACCCACTGACCTCCCACCAGCCCTGACTGTGGACGTGGGGCCAGGCTCTACCAAGGAGTCCCGGTACATCAGGCCAAGGGCCGCCAGGGACCATGTTCAGGCATCCACTACATACCTCACCCCAAAGCTGCTGAGATCCAGGATTTCAAGCTAATTTTGGAATACTGAACTCTCCCTCATGCATTTATGGCCATTTCCCTTGCACTGTCTGAGACCATGGAGGAGCGAAATTAAGCAGAGTTCTGACACCTTGTAAATCTTACCCTCCTATCTGTAGTGAAACCACAAAGCCCATGTTCTTGCTGAAAAAAAAAAAAAAGCCGCTGGCAGTCTGTGAGCTCTGCTTCATCTCTTGCAGTTTAGAGATGTGGGGATGTACATCACAGACAGACAGACAGACATGGTGGAAAGTTCACCCACTTGCCTTTGCGTCCAGGCCATGAAGATCTGTTACTAGGAATAAAGCCTTAGCTTGAAGTGTCAGATCCTATCGGATTGTGCTGTGGTGTTGGGTGCTTAGCCTGTATGTTTTATTGGATTTCCTATGCCAGAAAAGAAGTCAGGGAATGGATTAGGCTCAGGAGGTTGAGGCTCCAGGGACAGGCATGCGGTTCACCCCAATTCTCACAGGGATGTCTCCTTTTAGAAAGGTTGGTCTCATGTTAGATTTTGTAGGAGAGCTCAGAGATGTTCAAGAGATACTTGTTTTCTTTGGAGGTTGGTACAAAGGAGAACAATTGTTCTCTGCAAACCATCTCTGTACTGGAGATGGGACACTGGTGTAGTTCAGCCATATATCTGGTTAATGGAGAACACGCAAGAACCCGTAACATCATATACCAGGTACAATGTGAACTGTCCCTGACTCTCCCAGGCAGTTATTAGATTGGGAGTTCCCAAAGCAGGGGTTACGTCTTACTACCCTTTTGCCCACACAGTTCAATCCAGTTCAACAACTTGGCCCAACCTATTACGGATCAGGCAGTGTTCCAGCAATTAAGGGAGACAGAACAAAAAGACAGGACATCATCTCTATGTTCAAGGGGCTTACAGTGTAAGGAGACAAAACTTACATGGCTGAAACGATGAAGTCAAAACAAACAAAAATGTAAAACGAAGATACATGAGAGGCTGCTCTAGAAAAGCAACCTGGAATATTCACTGGAAGGACTGATGCTGAAGCTGAAACTTCAAAACTTTGGGAAGAGCCAACTCATTGGAAAAGACCCTGATGCTGGGAAAGACTAAGGGCAGGATGAAAAGGGGGTGACAGAGGGTGAGATTGTTGGATGGCATCACCGACTCAACAGACATGAATTTGAGCAAACTCCAGGAGACAGTAAAGGACAAGGAAGCCTGGTATGCTGTAGTACATGGAGTCACAAAGAGTTGGACACGATGGAGCGACTGAACAACAACAACAAATCTAGGCAGAACTACTGAGATTTCACAAAGGAAAAAGGAATGGAGCTGGCTTTCGACAGTGAGGCAAGAGAATTTAGACACATGAAAGAGATGGATAATCCCCCCAAACAGCAGGGGGAAAACTGGATGGTTGAGAATGAAGAGTTGGTTTGGGCTCGGCTCTCCTTTTTGTAATGGCTCAGTTTCTTGGTGGTGTTACCGACAGTCTCCACGTTCTCACTGTTGAAGAGGAATGATTTGTCCCTGTTCCTGATGGTTCCTGCCTGGAAGCCATCTCCAGGGGCACCACACTCCTGGCCTCTGTCGTGCCCTCATCTGATGAATGAATTTGGAAGGAAATCCTGCACGTGTGCAGGCCAGCCCCTTCTCTGTCCTCGGGATCTGCCTGCTGGAAGCTTCTTCTCTCTTGTCTCTCTGGTGGTCCCTTCCGCCACCAGAGCTAGACAGAGCCTCACAAGTGTAGGCTTGGGCTGGTCAGCAACACAAGGGTGGGTCTAATCCTGGGACTTGATATTGGGAAGCCTTCTTGGATGCAAATATAATGCATATCCTCCAACATCAGCTTTATCACAAAAGTGAAAGGTGATATTTTGACTGGTACCCATTGTACTTATTGTCTCTTGGTTCAGAACTCCGGGAGAGATGAATACAAATTATGAAGCACCCCTGAACCAACACCCACCTCTCTTCATTTCTCAAGCTCCTCAGATCTTGCTTCTGACCTTACACTCAACACTACTCACAGTAGTCAATAACTTCTCCTGATAACAGCCTAAAAGATATTTTTCAGTCAAGTTGTTTGGCATGGTTTATCTTTGAAATCAGAACAGATTTTACAATCAATGATCTGTCACAGTTAAACTGGCAGCACTGTTCCTCAGTGGGCCATAGAATATTGGTGCGTCTTTATCATCCACAACATCTGGTAGACGACAAAAACGTGGTTCTGCAGCACTTGAAAATGCCCTTTCTGCTCCTCCTTGGCTTCAGTGACACCCCACTCCCCTGGTCGCTCACCCTCTGCAGGTGGTCCATTTCAGGCTCCTACCTGTGACCCATACTAAATGGTGTCCTTTGGGGCTCTGCTTGAGACCTTGTTGCTCCTTACCTTCCACTCTCTCTAAGTTTTCTCAGTCTCTCCTCTGGCTTCAGTTGTCATCAGGATCACAATGATCCCCAAGTTGACACCTCAAGTTTTGATCTCTTGTCTGAGTCCAGCATCTCCCATTGGACACTTGAACTTAGCTCAAACCCACAGACCCTAAACTGGAACTGGCCCTGTTCCTGGAGAAACCTGCATGTCCTTCAGCGTCCTCCTACCTGTGAAAGTGGTCCAGACTCCATCCCCTTGCTTGTCTCCATATTCAATAAATTACAAAACTCTGATCATTTTAATCTATCATGCATCTTTTGGATCTGTTTACTTTTCTCCATCCTGTGAAGTTGGTTCAGGCCTCTCTCGTCTCTCAGCATCCTCCTCACCAGTCTCTTGCCTGTTCTCCATTCTCTTCACAGAAGCCAGAACGATCTTTCTAAACACAGATGGGAGTCTGTCGCTCTACTCCTTTAAAGTCTTTGTGGATGTCACCCTTCTGCCAGGGAACACTCTCTCTTAAATCTCCTATCTTAGTTCCATACCTACTTCCCCGCTCCACCTAGTGGAATTCAGTTTATCATGCAAGTCTCAGTTCAGATGCCACCTCTGTCAGGAAGCCTTCCTTGATTTCTCCTGGTTGGGCTGAATTAGATGCCTGTCTTCTAAGCTCCCATAGCATCCTGTTCTTTGTCCTATTCTAACTCTTGGCATTCTATTAAATAACAGAAGTGAAACTGCATATTCACTTATCTGTTTTCCTGGTGAGACTTAAGCACTACAGCTGGCCTGTTTATGGAATGAACAAACCAGTATATGAAAAGATGGGTCTGAGTGGAATAATATACAGTGGGCCAGGATCTGAAAGACTGAGAATGCCCTAGGCTGGATGACTTTGAGGACAGGACTGGTCCCCAGTGTGAGTGTCCTCAGGTGGCTACCACATTGCCAGCCTGACTCCAGAAGGAATTTGCTGACCTGCTCAGAAACACACCCATAATTCATTCTGATCTAGCTTAATGCTGAGCTGAAAATTTATGGACAGATCTAAAAAGAAGAAATAAAAATGATGGATGTTAGAAATTATCCTATGATACAACTGCTCTCCTTAAAGGAATTCAAATCTCATCCAAACATGGGTCACCAGCCTTCCTGGTGGAGACTCTACTTAGTCTTAGCAAACAACACTGGCATTGCTCTCTGAATGGGGGCACCACACATAAATGGTTACGTTAAACCAATGGCTTGGAAACATCACGACAGTTCTCCTTCTGCTCTTCACAACTGCAATTAGATAAAATTAAATTAGCTGAATATCTCTCCACTAAGTAAACAGATCACAATTCTTCCACCGAAAGCAGGTGATGATTTTCTAAGATTGCTACAGATAAAAATTCAAAATTGACTTGATTTTCTTCCTTTTGTTTATACAATATGTGTGCATTATAGAAAATAATTGAAATATATTGAAAAATAGAAAATATGGGTTCTATGCTTTTGGCCCATAGAATAGCATGCAGAAAGCTTCAGTCGACATTTTGGTACACGTTCAATTTTTCTTCCACTCATATGCATTTTAATGTAAGTTAAGGTTACTGCATATATACTTACATATTCTGTTTCCCACCCCCTCCAGTTAACATTATATTTGAAATATTTTGCATTCCAATAAAACTTCTTATATCATCATCATAACTACTGCCCTTGATTTACCATAATGTTTTTAAGCCAATCCTCTCTGTCTGGGTTCTACAGTTATGAGAATTTCCTTTAGAAAGCTCTATTAATTCTCCTAACTCTGAGTGTCTTCACTGGGACTACAGGGACTACAAACCAATCTTTTAAATTGCTTAAGCAAAAACAGCATTAGGAGCAAGAACCCGGTCGTCGTCCCCATCCCCACTCAATGCATGCATTACTGGATACAAATGGTTCTGCATTTCTGGAGTTCTATCCACCCTATGGCTCCTGGCTAGGAGTCCGGATTTAATATAATTGCTTCGGCTGATGGAACAGCTATATGAATATTAATGTTGGCTGAAGTGTTTAGAGAGACACTTAAACAAAGCTTCCTCCCCTTGTGCCTCGCACGAGCAAGAGGTATTATTATATGGTTCACAGCAGCAGTAGTCACCCAGCCACTTAGCAAGCTCCCGGGGGGAATGTGGAGGAATACTGCAGGAGACGGCGGTGCAGGAAGTCGGAGGGTGTCTCCCCTCAACCCCTCAGAAGGATCTTGGGAAACATCTCTAAAGGATTTAGCTTCTCTGTCTCTAACACAACTAGGATTTACACAGAGTTATTGCTGCTTTTTCAACTCTTGTTAGCTAAGCCACTCTGCCTTCACTGTCTAGTCATTCTCTTTTCCAAGAACTGTTTGAAGGAGGAGTTGGGAGGACCTACTAAGATTAATGCTATTTTTTTTCTGATTGGATCAGGCGATAACAAAAGAAATGCTGTCAAGATTTCTTTTGAAAAATAAAATGTTATTTTTTCAGATTGTATCCTAATAACCGAAGGATATGTGAAACATGGAGCAACG
The DNA here is from genome assembly GCA_007570785.1 of Antilocapra americana. Taxonomy (NCBI): domain Eukaryota; kingdom Metazoa; phylum Chordata; class Mammalia; order Artiodactyla; family Antilocapridae; genus Antilocapra; species Antilocapra americana. The sequence goes on from ML663557.1 coordinate 818,430, forward strand.
CTTTCTCAAGATCTATTTAACTTTTAAAAAATTTTTCCTGATTTTGAAAGTAGCATACATTCTTTTAAAAGAAGTCTTGAAAGACAAATATAAAAAAGAAAATGAAATCCCTTGGCACCTCAAAACCAAAGTCACCAATTATAACACGTTGATGAAGCTGTTGGTGGACTTTTATCTATGAATGCTTCTTCCCACATAGCTGAGGCTACATTAAAAAAGTGTATTATATTACTTTACTTATCACAGGAGCTTCTAATATCATTTAAAATTCTTTGTGAGCATTTTGAATGACTACACTCTCATTTCTTATAAAATGCTCTGAAGTACTTGGTCATTCAGATGCATATCCATATACTCCCTCGGCACTCATTTCCCCCTTGATTTCCTATTCCTTCCTCTGAATCCTAAATCTGTCTTGAGCCCTGGCTTCTTTTCCCAGTTCCAGACACGCCTTTCTGAATAGCTGTGGAACACTCCACTTGGGTACCCAACTGCCCTTTAAAGGCAACAAGTCAAAACCAAGCTCATCACTTTCCCTCTCACCACCTCTTCCTCCTGAACGGCTGCTTCTGTTACTGGCGCCTTCATCTCCCCACCCACCCGGACATCAGTTACCTCTCTCACCTTCATTTACGGTGAGAGAGGTATCAGCTCCCCACATCCTGTCATTTATGGCCCTTCAGACTCTCCTCCCAGAAGGTTTCAGCCCCTTGTCCCTCACATGCCAAATTCAGCAAACACAGGATACCCATAAATCTGAATTTCAGATAAATGGATACATTTTTAGCATATAATGCACACACACATATATATATATATGTATATATATGTGTGTGTATATATATACATATATATATATGGCACATTCAATATTTAGGAAATATTTAAGCTAAAAATTATTCTTTTTTTATATGAAATTCAGATTTAACTAGTTGTCCATGTTTTATTCAGCAGCCCATATCCTGTCTCAGTTTCTCCTGCCCACACCTTAACACACTTCATCCAAACTATAAGTCATAAGTCACTGAATAACCTCCTTGTCTCTATGTCAAATTCATTAATTTCACAAATCACAGCTTTAATGGTATCAGACTTCTCTCACCACCCTGGGCGGTTTCCCGCTGCCCAGTCCTTCAGACTCCCGTTTAGAATCATCAACAGGCTAGCCCACCCCCGCCTCTCCAGCCCAGGTCCCACGGCTGCCTCTCAGGTCCAGGGCAAGTGCTGGTCTCCTGGTTACAGATCACCCTACTCTCCGTGTCCCAGCCTCTCTCTCACAAGGTTCTCTCCATCTGCGATACCCTACCTCACATGTCCAAATCCCGACTCCACCTTCACAAAGCCATCACCCTAGGCTCAGCCATCACCTCCTTGTACACACATCCTGAGTAAGCTGAAACCACCATTCTGGCAGGTCAGAAGCAGTTGAAAACCGGCAATTTCACGTGGCTTCAGCCAGTGTAATATCAGATCCCCTGTCTGGTGCTTCCCTGCCTTACCATCTTCCCCATGTTCATTTCTTCAGCCCATTCCACAAAGAAAGAATATCAAGTAGTGACTGCCTACAGCAACGTTTCTCAAGTACAGTCCTCTATCCATCACAACACATGACACAGAACCACTCCATGGACATGGTGGTGGGGATTGTTAACAATGTAGATGCCAAGGCCCCACCCTGGAGCTGCAGAATCTGCAGGCAGGGCCAGGGAATCTGCACTGTAATCAAGCTTTCCAACTGAGACTTCTGCTCACTAAGGCTGAGAACCACTGCCCCGCTCGGAATGTCCTCTCTGTCTACTCACACGGGTCCCTGAACATGCCACAGGGTTCCTACCTCTAATGACCCTAGAGACTCTTGAGGATCCTTCTAAGCCCAGGTCAATTTCTGTCTCTTCCACACTCATTTCCCTGTTCAAACAAGGAAGTCTAGAGAAAGAAGTACTGTGTCACTTGTCACTAATCATGAGTTTTTCTTCCCAAAGGGTATAGGACATTCATCCACAATAAGGACTTTTCTTGGCACCCCCACCCATCCCAAAGAGACCAACACCAAGTTAGGCTGTGGCAGCTGCTAAATAAACACATGCTTCACTAATGTCCATCCAAGGTCAATGGACCCAAAGAACCTAACTCTCTAACCGAAGATGAAAGTGCCTTCCAAGTTAGGAACTGTGAGAAGGGAGTATTTTATTAAGGATAAAAAAAAAAAAAGATTTCACCTGTGAACAAGCATTTACAACTTTATTCATACATCTAAGGAGAATGTCCATGTCAATCCTAGATCAGTAACGACAGAACTGCAAGGAAAAGGTTTACCCAGACTATCTGCGCTGTGTGAGCCAGTGCCTGCCCATCAACCTCCCCCTTGGCTGCTCCCTTCCTTAGGCAGAGTATTGCCCATTCCCAAGTCAGAAGTGCCTCCTCTAGTTAACAGCCATGTCTAGATCTCTTCCAAAATGACACTGGACTCAACAGAATAAATGCATCATCTTTCCTCCCTCGCACCCTCTGATTCTATTGCTTGTCAGTTGCTGCTGGAAACTATTCTGTCTCCTCACCTCCCATCTCCTGGAGGTCCTCCTCGTCCTGTTCTTTCTGGCACTTCTTCCCCATCTCCCTTCCATCACCAGCTCAGGTCCTCGTGATTTCTCACCTGAGCCTCCTGACTAGGCTCCATGTCTCTGTACTTGTGGAAACCAAATCTTCATATCTCTCCCATGTTTAAACCCCTCTGTGGGCCCCTTATCCCTCCACGATAAAGTCCGGACCCTTGTTCTGGACCACAGGGCCCTTCATAGTCCTGCCTTGCAACTCGATTCAGCTCAGTTCAGCAAAGAGCCCCCAGTGCCTTCCACGTGCTGGGCCATGCCGGACATCTAAAACCAAAGGACTCAGCTGGCAGGAGACAGAGGAGTAAACGTGCAGCTGATGCAGGGTGATGGACTCAGACCGCAGGAGGCCTTGGAGGCTCAGCCACTTGGTGGCAGCTCCTACAGGGAGTTAGTGCAGAGCCAGGGCTGCAGTCAAACCTCCAGTTCCACGGCCAGGGCTCTTTCCACTACTCAATGTAGCCTGGCAACCAAGATGTGTGTCTTGCCCAATACGATGAACCAAAATACAACAAAAAGGGAAGACATGAAATGATCCATGATGAAAATATAAATTAAGTACTAAAAGGCAAACCCCATAAAAGTTACTACATAGATGCTAAATCACAGTGAAACAGAGGCATTTAAATATTGCACATATAAGATGGAAACAGAGAGATGGATCACACTCAAGCTTAGCCCTGATGAAAGCTCATCACTCACTTATGTTGGTCAAGTAACACAGAACTGAGATAACAACTTACTTGCAGAGGCTAAGAGCGCCACTTGGGCAGGGACAACACGAGTACTTTTTATTCTCCTATCTGTGAAAAACTTAAAAGAAGATTACTTAAAAAATCTAATGAATAAAACACACAGGTTAAACACTTGAATTTATTTCAAAGAGCCAAGAAACTAAACTGGAGAAGCCATGAAGTGATTTCTAAGAGAATTCCAGAGGGAGATTAGGAGGATATCATGTCAAAAACCAGGCAGAGACCCTCAAAGGGAAAGGAGAACACAAGAGGTCATCTAGTATATTCTCTGTCCTTGGGGGACAGCGTGGTTTTCAATCCGAGAGAGATGCAGTCTATGTCTGTAGGACCATGTTTTTAAAACTGCAGGCTGAGAGCAGGTCCAGACAGCAATTGAGTGGGTCATGACCGTCAATTTCCTTCTAAACGAAAGAGAATAGAATCTAGTAGAGAATACGAGGTTGCATTTCACATAGCAGGACTAAGTGCTGGGTTTGTGTATAATCGCGTATGTGCTCGTGGGTCTACCAGTTCACAACACAGTGCACATTGAGTTGCAGTCAAGAAAGCTTGGAAAACACTCTTCTAGAAAACTTTGATTAGAGAGGGTTTTATTTTTTAATAGATACTAAATACATTCAGTTGTGAGCCCTGACCCTTTTCCTTGTTCTTGGAGTCTGTGCTAAAATTAAACAGAGAATGGGGGTGGAATATCAGAACTGGAGGGAGGAAGCAAATTAGCAGAGTGTAAATCAAAGAACCGATCACAAGAGGCCAGAGACCAAAGGAATGAGATGGATGAGTTCTGGGTTATTTCTGAAAGCCTCCTGCTTTATAGTAACTAAGGATTCCTGGGCTATCCTCATTGGAGCACTGGTTACACAGTAGTTTCTCAATAGTTACATGTTCACAACCTCCAGGAAGCACCTGTATTCTCTCTGTGGTAACAGTTGCCAAGCAGTATGGGTGGTGTCTTTTTAATAACGTCCATCTCTAGCACGTGCAGCAGCTCCTCGAAGGCTGGACTCACATTTGGCCCACTGCTTCATCCCCTCCTCTGTGATAGTTGACTCAGTAAACTGCAGGTGGACTGACGTGAAAGGCATCAAAGGACCACAAAGCTCTAGTTCTAGTATCTACTGGGTGCCAAACCCGCTTCACAAGAACGAACTGATTTCAGTCCACTGAGCATAAGACATTCTACCTTGAGGAAAACAACAACACAACTCTGAAGTTTCCAAGGAGAAAACTGCTTGGACTCTCGTATCCCTCGGCCCAGAGGCTGAGTTCACACTAAGGACCTGTGCCATCCTTCCATAGAATGAGAGCTTCCTGAAATGTCAAGTGCTTCAGGAGGTCAGGCTAGGACCTACTCTTTGGACTCAGTCTGGCTCTTGAAGATAACCTGCTTTTTCCAATCTGGACAGCCCGAGGGCAACCACCACGTTGAATCTGAAGCTGCTGAGCTATTTCAGAGGTCCTGTCCACATTGCTAGCTGGAGCTGGCAGGATGCCCAGGAGGGCCCAAGGCAGAGGGCTGGACTTGGAGAAGCAGTCAGTTGACCAAGGAAGTCCACAATGAACCAAGATCTGGTTGTGTGTGTAGGCTCAGCTGTGTCTGACTTTTTGCAGCCTCATGGACTGTAACCCACCAGGCTCCTCTGTCCATGGGATCCTTCAGGCAAGAATTCTGGAGTGGGTTGCCATTTCCCACTCCAGGGGATCTTCCCAACCTGGGATTGAATCCATGTCTCTTACGTCTCCTGCATTGGCAGGTAGATTCTTTACCACTGTGCACCATCTGGGAAGCCCAAGCTCTGGTTGCTTCCCCACAAGAGGCCCAGGCTGAAGGGAAATGAGATGGAGCTGGAAATAATCATTTGCCTTCCTCACCCTCTGCAGCTCTTCCTATCTCCATGCCTAGGTGGCCAAATCCAACCCCTAAGAGTGCAGCGGTTTAGCTCGGGGTGCATGTGAGGGTTGATAAGGAAGCCCTGGGTATGAGTATATAAGGAGGATGGGACTGGCCTGAGGCTACACTCCTTGGAAAGGCACATGGAAAGTTATCAGGGAGGGTAAAGGCTGAGAGACACCCTACACCAAATGATCAACTCAAATTCAAGACAGAGCCCACTCAGCCAGGCAAGTGTCCAGAGAGCTATCACTGAAGGAAGGTCCTCTTTACTGGGGACACTGATTAGTATTAAAGGCAGAGATAAATGTCTTCCCCGCAGCAATACTAACGCAATGGGTTAACCCTTTGTGTGTACTGTTCCTTATGCACAATCAAATCTGACATCTCTGTGGATGACGAAAGTAAGGGACAGAACAACTCTGAAGAGTTCAGTGGGTACCAGGAATCCAAAACTTACTTGAATGAAGTTTCAGCCTCCATTCTCTGCTCAATCTCTGTCTCAGTCTCCCTCCCACCATCTGCCAGCATATGCTAAAGGAAAACTGAGCATCTTTGGGTTATCCTGAGTGGAATGTAATCAAGAGGGTAATTTGGCTCGGAGCCAGGGGAGAAAAGAGGCTGGATATCATATACTCCCAAATCAAGCAGAAACAAAGTTTAGGCTTTAACAAAAAATAGGATCTATGTCTGGATACATAGTTTGAATCTCAACTCTAATTCAGTGTAACAATCTCTCCCTGTCTCTTAGTTTCCTAAGAAAGCACACCCAAAGATTTAAAAAAAGTCCCCAATGTGTAGCAGTGTCTGGCAAATTGAATGAGCCAGCAAACTACATGTTATCATTGGGACTGCAGTATTGCTCAATGGCTCTGGTTTTTCCAGTGGTCATGTACGGATGTGAGAGTTGGATGGTGAAGAAAGCTGAGCACCAAAAAATTAATGCCTTTGAACTATGGTGTTGGAGAAGACTCTTGAGAGTCCCTTGGACTGCAAGGAGATCAGTCCTGGGTGTTCATTGGAAGGACTGATGTTGAAGTTGAAACTCCAATACTTTGGCCACCTCATGCGAAGAGTTGACTCATTGGAAAAGACCCTGATGCTGGGAAGGATTGGGGGCAGGAGGAGCAGGGGATGACAGAGGATGAGATGGCTGGATGGCATCACCGACTCGATGGACATGGGTTTGGGTAGACTCCGGGAGTTGGTGATGGACAGGGAGGCCTGGAATGCTGTGATTCATGGGGGTCGCAAAGAGTTGGACACGACTGAGTGACTGAACGCTCAGTGGATTAGAGCCGAGGTTCTAGAGTTAGAGGCACTCCAAGATGCTGACTCTATGGACTTCATCAACCCTGAGGTCCTAGCAAACTTCCCTAACCTCTCAGAGCTTTCATTGTCTCATCTACACAATGGGGATAATAAAATCACTTTATACGGCTACTGTAAAGATAAACTGAGAATCTGTATGTGAGATGCCTGGTGCAGAATAGATGACCATAAATGATGGGTATTATTATGACGGCTTGCCCCCACAGAGAGGCGAACATGCCCCCACTAAGGAGGTGTTCTGCAGCTGCCACAGACAACCAGATGACTTTCTCCAAGGCCAGGGATGCTCAAGTACCAAACACCCACGTGTTCCCCCATGTCCCTGCTCCTCCCCCCACACTCCCTATCACAGTGCATGGCACACTAGCTCTCCAGCAGATCCTGCAGTCCCCATTCATTGACTTCCTTCTCCCCCACAGCCAATCCATCATCAGGTACAGTTGATTCTATTTCTTAAATGTGTCAACTTCATTTGCTCCTCTACATCTGCCCAGCACAAGTAATAGTTCAGGGCACCACCAGTTTGCCCCTAGATAACAAGTCTCCAGCCTCATCTCTCTACCCCCCGCCTTCCCTCTTCAATGAACTCAGCGACTACAGTCATCTTTCTAAAGTGCAGATCTGATCATGCTCCCCCTCGCTTGAAGCCCGTCTCGGCTCCTCAATGTAACATCCCAGACCTTTATCTGGCTTCCAGAGCCTGATACAAGCTGCCTAGAGCTCAGCTCCCTTCCTGACCTCACTTCTCACCACGCCCCTCCTTGCTGTGTGTGTTCCAAGCCATACTGAGTACTGGCAATTGTGCAAATGAATCATGTTTGCTCGCTCTCTCTCTCTCTCTCTCTCTCTCTCTCTCTGCAGTGATTTCACACATGCCTTCCCCTCTGCTTAGAATACTCCTGTGTCCCTTCTCTTTTCTGTGCTAACTCATGCTCAATTTTTAGGTTTCAACTTAGGTGTCATTTACTTCCAAGAAGCCACCCCCAGTACTTGAGTCCTGGGCCGGTGCCCCTGCCACCATATTCAAATGTCTGCTTATTGTTCACCTCCCCTCAGCAGAGCTCCTGGAGGACAAAAAAATCCATTTTTGTCACTGAAAGATCCCGAGTGCTTCAAAAATTGCCTGTCACAAGACAGGCACTCAGACATGTGTTTGTTGGACAGATGCCTGGATGCTAACCCCTGGGCCAGCCCTGCGAAGCCATCTCTGCTCAAAGGCGGCAGCGGAACCAACCGGGCGCCAGGAGGTCTCCACCCAGCAAAGGCGGCACATACCTAGAATGGCCACCACCTCGTCGTCCTGGATCACCTCCAGGGAGCCCGAGACCACAAAGCACAGGCTGTCGACGCTCTCCCCCGCGTGGTAGATGAGGTCCCCCGGGGCGCAGTGCACCGTCTGGAACTCCATGGCCAGTGCCCGCAGGCAGCCGTCGCTGGCCAGCCGGAAGGCCGGGTGCTCCTTGAACACCTTGCGGTTCAGGTGCACGCAGATGTCCGCTCTCATGTCCTTGGGGCAGATCTGCAGGACCTGGCCGAGCACACGGAGAAAATGCATCAGGATCCTTGCTGGGGCCTCCCGCTCGTGGCTCTCTCAGCTCCGTGGGGCCAAAGTGACTAGACCGTACTCTTCAAGGCACCAGTGGACAAGACAGCCACCGTCCCTGTGGGACAGACAGGCAGGGGCCCTCAAATCGGTGCTAAACGCTCAGGTCAGGGACTTGAGAGTCGAGGGGCTAGGAGTACGTGAGACCCTTTAGACAAGGAAATCCAGGAAGGCCTCCCTGAAGAGGTGACAAATACGGTGACATCTGCATAACCTGTCAGAGGGAGCCCTATGAGAAAACGTTCCAGCAGAGTCGCAAAGGCTGTGAGAGGACCTGAGCAACAGCCCGTGTGAATGAGGGGAAAGCTGGGGGTGGAGAGGAGGTCTCAGGAGGATGACAAGCTTGAGAGGATGTGGAGACTTATTATGAAAAGACCTTGATTTTGATTCTGAGTGCAATGGGGACACTTTGGGAGACTCTGAGCAGGGGAGGGCGGGGATCCTCAATATTTTAAGAGGATCTTTGCAGCTCCAGAGTGGAGTTAGAGGTCCCTGACTGTCGAATGGCAGGAGTAGAGCCCAGGAGTTGGCTTAGCCCACTCCTGCAAGCCTCTGGGGAGCGGGGAGGGGACTCGGACTGGGAGGTTGCCAGGGGAGCCAGGGAGAAGTAATCAAATCCTGAACATATTTTGAAGATACAGCTGACATGGTCTGCTGATGGACTGAAGGTGGATTGATTAGAAGAGAGATATGAATTGATATTTACTGAGCACTTCCTACGTGCCAGGCATTGCTAAGCACTTTGGAGTCATTCATTCATTTCATACTTAGCTACTGAACACCTTAGTGTATGCCAGGGATCATTCCAGGCTCTGAAGATGTAGGCAGCGAACAGAACGCCCTGCCTTTGTGTGACTTACTAGTGGAAGGGGACAAATAAAAAGCAAAATGAGTAAAATTCAGCAGTAAGTGCTGAGGAGAATGGTGGAGAAAGAAAGCAGGGGAAAGTCAGGAGAGGTGCGATTTTACAATTTCAAGTCTTATGTGCACCAGCTAATTGAACCCTCACATAAACTCTGGTGTAAGTGCTATTATGGTACCATTTTACAGATGAGGAAACCAAGGCACGGGGATGATCAATAACTTGCCCAAAGTCACAAAACCAGGAAATGGCAGAGCTGGACTCTGACTAGGCAGTCTCACTGCAGAGTCCAGTTTAGAGACAAAGCACTTCCTATATGATACACCTGCCCCAAACTAAAGGGCTTGTACTTTAGCAAACTGGGAACTCTAAGAGGCCACCTGGGTCTCATCTTCCAAAGAAATAAAAATTTCTCAGTCTTTCCTATGGGGAGAAATATTTCTCTAGACTGAATTTTTGCAAGAAACCATTCATGGCCCCCTTACGTAGCAAGCATTAAGTAACGCAAGAGGACACCTCCAAGTGGACTATTCCAGACAAAGCAGGAGTGTTCCTAAAACAACTCTTTCTCCCGTCCTAGCCTGTGAACAAAACTTGGGGCATAAAATCAAACGTGCTCAGTGAAGACATTTCCCGGCGGTGCTGGTTACGTCCCACCCTTGCTTCTCCAGCTCAGCGTGAACCATCTGCCTGTGCGCCTGGTGCTCACCTCCACATCTGGAAGTCCCGCAAGTCTCTTTCAAACCCAACTTAAGTCTCACCTTGTCAAGCTCTGCTCCGTCCACCCCCTCTGCACGGCCCTGAGCTCTGCGTTGGAAAGAGGGGGCCCAACAGTTGGAACCCCAGTTCTTTCCTCTCCAAGCAACTTTGCTGCTCTACACTTCAGTTTCTTTTTTTCCTCTTTAGTTTTTAAATTTATTTTTTAACTGGAGGAAAATTGCTTTACTGTGTTGAGTTAGTTTCTGCTGCGTGTGTGTTAAGTCACTTCAGTTGTGTCCAACTCTTTGTGACCCATGGACTGTAGCCCGCCAGGCAGCTCTGTCCACGGGATTCTCCAGGCCAGAATACTAGAGCAGGTTGCCATACCCTCCTCCAGGGGATCTTCCAAACTCAGGGATCAAACCCACATCTCTCCTGTCTCCTGCACTGGCAGGCTGGTTCTTTACCACTAGCACTGCCTGGGAAGCCAGTCTCTGCTGTACAACAATGC